>OY728141.1:760064331-760389375 GCA_963277665.1 Viscum album
CCCACAACTAAATGGAGACAAGGGTACAACGCCTACCACTACCCTATGTGATGTCTTTGTTAGTATGACAATTATTTCCTTAATTATGTTACATATAAATACCAATTTTATTTTTTCAACATATGTTTTATCTTATAGATAAACATTGGATTGAGAATTATTTATTGATTAACTCAATTTTGAATGTATTTCACTATTTTTACAATGTTATATTATTACAAAAAAACAAAACAATATGGGATTTTGTTTAAGGAAATAATGATGAATTGTGTTTTTGAAGAATATATGATTTTAATTTGGATTGGTGGTGATTCAACGGATTATATATGATTTGGTAATATAAATTTTTGGTATGATTCATTAAGAGTGATTTATGTTTTTTTGAGATAAATTATAATTTTTTGGGAAGAATATGTAATCATATAATTCTATTTAATGGGTTTGAATATTATTGTAGAATATTATGAAAATTTTAAATGTTGTTAATTTTCTGAGTGATCTAAGTTAAGTTTTTGGTTTTATTATTGAATCTTTGGTGGTTAATGATGTATTTGTCGATATGATGGTTTATTCAATTTTCCCAAGCTAAAAATTTTGGTTTTATTAAATGTATAAGCATTAGAGAAAGATATAATTATCCATTTATGGATAATGTGATCTATTAGAAGTTTTTATTAGTGCTTCAGGAATAAAAATACCATCATGAATTCACATAATCTGAATAAAATATGTGTTTGTGGTATAAATCAATTAAAGGATAAGACTCTACATGTCAAGTAAGTATATTTTTTTCTATTTTTAGTATAGACCATAAAGAAATTCCTCAACTATTGGAAAGAGTATTTAAAGACAATAATGATTAAATATAACCTTAAATATTGAATAATTTATGGTCTTTTAACCCCTCACTAATTCATGTTTTTTTATTGTTAAATTTCCCTTGAACATTTTATCTAACAATAATTATCAGTACTTGGGTGTTAGTTTTTCTCTTACATGTCGATATTTCCAGTTTTCAATAATTTACATTTATCTGGAAACCTAGATATGTGTTTATAGATAACCCTTGTATTTTTCTTTCCCTATTTTCAAGAGGAGGTTTTATTGACCCATTATATTATTTGGGTTTTCCATAAAGAAATTTTTAAATTCCAAACCCTTGATTATTAAGAAACATTTCAAATTACAAGGATATAATTTAGTAAAGGGGAAGGGAGAATGTAACACCTCAAGATCTTATAAATTTTATAATGAATTAAATTTCTCTAATATAATTCATTAATAAAAACACTAGGTCTAAATAAATGATGATATATTATCAAAATAGTTTTCTTTGTGATATTTATAACTTATCCATTAAATAGTGTTTCCAAATATGCAATTTCTTCAATAAAGATTTTTTTTCTTTTTTTGCGAAAATATTTTGATTAATTTTTGTTAATTTATGAAATTATAATTTATAAAATTAAAATAATTTTAAAAATCCTAATATTAAAATTATATTAGGATGAATTTTTGAGAATTTTAAGAAAATATTTATTTTCTAGTGACAAGTGAAAAATAATGATTATATTTCAAATTGAATGCTAAAATTTCAATTTTTTTATAATGTGGTATGAAGGTAAAAAGTTTTTATTATATTTTATATAATAAAATAATTTTTTTTGAATCAAATTTATGTTTTAATTTTAAAAAATATTTTTTATGTAAAAACTACATTTTTCAGAAATACTATTTTTATGCAAGAAATGTGTTTTTATCTCAAAATTTTAAATTTTTCTATATCGGTGAATTATTTGAATAAAATTTATATATATTATAAACTAAATAAAATATTTTAACATTATTCTAATATTTTTCTATACTTGGGATAAGAATAAATTCAGTTTTATAATTAAATACAATATTTCTCTAAAAAGCGGTTTCAACTCCTTTTTAGAACATATATTAAAATTGATTTATACCACTTATAATAAAATAATTTGATAAAATTTATTTAATATTTTGAATAAGTTTTTTTAAATTTTGAAAATAGACCACTTTTATTTTTTGGTCAACATGAATATTAACCACGGTAAAATTTATCAACCCGGTAAAGGGTAAATCAGGTTAATCTAGGTTGAAACATTGTGATAAGGCCATCATTTTTATCCAAATTATTATTATTTGAACTTAATTCAACAATTATATCCTTATTCTTTAAATTTAGTTTTTTAATGGACACGTTTCATTGAAATTGAACTCTATAATATTTAAAGCAGTGTAACTTTCAAAATGTCTCTCTATTAGTTTTAAATATCTCTTATGTGTCAACATAGTTACAAAAGATAATTATAAATGAATATAAGTTTTTATTTTTTTACTAATTAAATTATTTTCATGATATAAATCTATTTATAATTTTTAGTTACTATATGGTGACCCTAAATTCTCATGAAACACCGATACAATATTTTGGCAATTAATAAAATAATATATATAATGATTTTAAAAATTTTAAATGTAATATAATTTGAGTGATTTAATGCATTCAATAAATTTTTTATTAATATTACATAATATACTTATATAAAAAATTATATTCTAATTACCCCTTTTTGTGATTTATTTAATGTCAAATTAAATGGATTGTAATAAAAATGAGATTAATGTTATTTTATGAAAAAATAATATTTTCTTCAATGATATAAAATTTATAAAAATATTAGATTCACAATAATTAATTATATATGGTTCTAAAATTTTATATTTTTCTATCTATGGATAATTTTTTTTATTTTATAGTAGTAATATTAACCCTTAAATGGTAGAAAAAATCAGTATTATGCTAATTATAAAAAAGGTTAATAAAGGGATAAACAAATATAAGGGTAAAAATTTGATCCAAACATGTATAATTTTATTGGATGAGATAATTTTGACTCATCATAGTCTTATATTTGAATCATATCAATTTTCATACATTTTTCTTTCAACAATAGTTTATATTCATTTAATATTTTATGAAATTTCAAGGGTTCCCTTCCCCTCAACTATAAAAGGGAACCATCCATTATCTTATGCACACCACATTGAGACTTCTATCTTGAAAAAAGATAATTATTTTATATTATAAACCTACCTATAAATATTATAGATTTTATGGTATTCAAAAAAATACCAATCCTAGATCCATTAAGATGAGATATAAATGATTTAATTCAAAGATGAGGTAATTTTATTAATCGATCACTATCTTTTTAATTATTCTATTAACTCTCGTAATATATTATATTATTACTAAACTAAAAATTTATGTATCTTAAATATATAAAAATTGTATTGTGGTTATTTAAAAATCTTTATTCTCTCTCTTTCCATCAAATTTAAAGTGAAAATATCTCTCATGTGTATGTATGACTTGTTATCTCTACATAGGGATACAATTCATTTCTCATCACCATGTTTTATAGATGAGTGTTATAATGATTTTAATGTTAATATATGATAAATATGACATAATATACTTCTTTAATGATAATATAAAATATATCTTATTCCCTTCCAAAATATTTTAAAATGATAATGTCGATTGTGCATACATGTGGACTACCACCTCCCCAAAGAAATGTGATTCATTTTTCATTTCTGTTTTACTTGGATGATAATAAGGATAGATTTGATGAATATATATATGATATATATGATATAATAATTACTCTATAAATGTTAATTATTACTTACTTTTCTTTCATTCTATCCTTCAAAAAAATGAAAACATCATTCATGTATACGCACGACCTATAGTCTCTATAAACTGTGTAATTCATCTTTCTATCGATATATTTTATGAATGACTCTAAATATTTATATAATGAATATAGATGGTGTTAGTTTACTTATTTAAAATCTATAAATTATGGAACCATGATCAAAATAAATGGAACAATTCTACTGAACCAGAATATACCTAAAAATTGAAGCATATATCACTCAGAATAGCAATTTCAATAAAAAGCATTAAAAACATGTGATAAAAGGTTATAAGTAAATATTATTTGGTATGATAAATATTATTAGGGATCAATAATATATTTATAATAAATATGTATTTATTAAAGAGGAGTTTCCAAAAGATATGAAGGAATTCAGACAGAAGGAATAGGATTTTCTTCTCACTTTTATTTCAATTAGATACTTGCCTTATACACCACTTGTTTTTTTATATTGTGTATATTATTAACAGAAATGTATTTTATAATTATTATAATTAATTTTATTTGAAAGTAAATATCCATATATTTTTATTTATTTAATGTTAACTGTGATTCAAATGTTACCGAATCAGTAATGGTTTTATGTTACAATCTCATTATTTATCGGGATTGTTTATGGTTATGTTTTGATGATAAAATATTATGATTTAACTCACTAGAAACTCATTAATTTTATTCTCCTCTAGTAATTTCATTAAAATACATGTTTTCACCTCATTTTTTTAATCTTAAGTACTGAGGAGACTGAAAATATATTTCTAATTAACATTGAATTATTTTATCTCTTCGGTACAAGTTTTTTTCTTCTATAACCATGTAATCTAAAAATATTTTAAAGAAGGTTTTTACTATTCTCATATGATTTTATAAATTAATTTTTACTCATGTTTCATTTTTATCAAATTGGTTCAAAATTAATATCCTTTTTATTTTCTAAATAATGTAATTTTTTATTTTTTTTAGAAAAGTGTAAAAAGAATGTTTTATTTTAACATATATGGAATGAATGGAATTTCTCACCATAATTAATTCGCAATTTTTTTAAAATTAATTTACTTGTTTCCCTGTTTCATTGAAAATTAAATGTTTTCCCAAATATTTTGGAAATTTTTATAATTTAAAGAACCGGTTTCAAAATGTAGAGGATCTTTTCCTCAAAAAATTCTAAAGATATTTTAAGTTAATTTCTATTCATCCGAGTAAATAACTCATAATTTAAATTATTCATTATTAGGGATATGACCTATGGATTCCATCCTTATTCTATCTCTTGTTGGTTTATTTGTATGATGAACATATTTTTATGAAACCAATTTCTTTTCCATGGTTCATACTTTGATGAAATGATGAAATTTTTATTAAACTCATTATTTTCTCATAGGTTATGCTATGATGAAATGGTGAAATGATTATGAAACACATTAATTTTCTATGTATTATTTTGTGGTGAAATTTTTAATAAATATGTTTCTTTTAATGTTTTTTTACATAATAAATGTTTTATGATCTCGTGGAACACATACGTATTGTTTTCATTATTTCTTGGTGGTTATGTCATAACTATTGTTGATGTTTATATTATAACCATCATTGGTGGTTATGTTAAAATGAATATTGTGGTTATGTTATTACCAAGGATGGGTGGGACCTATATCTTCCTCTTATTTATTAGGTAAATATTTATATATCATGAGATAAATAGGGTAGGAATGATGAGTGCACCCAGATTAGTGAGGTACTTTTTCAACTATGATTGTCTTTGAAGTGAAACTTGAATTCTATGATAGTTTTTATAGTGAACCAATAATATCAAGATAGTTTTGGAAATGATCCTTAAATAATAAAGAAATAATTTTCTATTATTATGTGTATACCATTAAATTATGTAATAAAATAATGTTATACTCTTAAGGATCATGTTCTTTGAATCTTTTATGATTCATGTATTATGAACTACAACGATTATGACATGACTCATGATTATGATATTTGATATGTAGGGAATAATTTTATGAGGTTATGATCATGTTCTCATAACTTTTTGTTAATGTTATACTCAATTTATCTTTGATATCGCCCTTATTTACACTTATTTAGCATCTCATCTCACCCTTCATTATCATTTCTTTACCTTGGTTATGATGAAATGCACTAAGTGTGATATGTTTATTAAGGGTCTAGTTACAAATAACTTAGTGGGAGTTGATTTATATATTTTATGAACTAGTTATTTATATTTCTAGGTTTATAAAGGCACAAGAACAATACTATTATGGTGTGGATTTTTATGTTGTGTAATGAATATTCATCTAAAATATGTGATATCTATGTGTGAAAAGTTTTTTTCACTATACATATCTTCCTCCTATACAAAATGATTCAAAGAATGAATATTTTATAGGATTTTTTATCTCTTAAATCATTGTATGGGATTAATATTCCATAGATTATTCAAATTCAGATATCATGAATCATTAATACCCACTTTGATACCTCTATTCACTAATTACCAAGTATGACCAATTTTCTATTGAGTGAGTTTAAAAAAATTTCATGAAATAATATTTAAAATAGTATTAACATTTCCAAAATGGGATCATAGAGTATAAAAATTATAAGAAAGGAATTGTCTTCATTTAATTTTGTCTTCGTCTTTAATAAATAAGATAAATTGATGAGATTTTGTGGATAATGTATTATACATAAATAAATTAGATGTGTTAAGAAATCTCCATCCATAGGATCACTATTCTCCTCATTTACTCATAGATAAATTAATCAATATCAATTCCCCCTGTATAATTCTATCATTTAATAATATATCTATATTTCTAATGTATCAAACCCTTCATTCAATGATTGAGATTAATCTCTGTTATATTCATCTTCTACTATCATGGCTTATTTCCAAATCATTTATTTGTGGTAAAATACATCTAATTAATTCTACTCAAAAACCCAAATTTTTATCATAACATTATATATCCTTATAATATTCAAAATTAATTTTTTATATAATACTTAAAATCATATTAAGACGCTCAACATTATATAATAACACATATATTTTTTTATATTTAAAAAACATGGCCTAATTTGAATTTAATCTTTTAAAATATATGGGTAAAATATATATAAATATGTCTTATCCAAATAAATTATAGAATAACATGTTTTATTAATAAATAATATTCATCACCTCATCCTGTTGTGGAATTCAAATACACTATCATGGATGTATGATCAGATTTTAGATGTTTCCCTGAAAGACATTATAAATTTATAAACTCTTAGGAATACAGTAGGGGATATTTCCCCAATGAACATTATCTTGAGTATTAATTTTTGTATTATTCATAATCCTTTATACCCATTATTATATTTTATTAGTTTTTGAGATATTAATTTCTTTTTTATGTTTTAAAATAAATTTGAATCTTGGAACATCAAGAGAAGTGATGATGTAAGTGACAATGAAAGAACAATGAAATGAAATGAAAGGAAAAGAAGAAATTGGGTTATATAAGGAATGTTATCAGGAAAAACTATAAATCAATGTAATTTCATTAAAAATTTATTTATCATAGTTATTTAATTTAACATTATTCTATATCAAGCTAATTTAATATAATTCATGATTTAACATATCTCTTAACTGACTTGATACATTATTTGTTTCTAAATCCTCACTAGAATGATTTTCGATGTGATTTGTCCTATTCCAATAAGTATAGTAGGGAATCACTGATGTATCAAAAAAACCCTATAATATATTTCCATTTATAATTCACATGGATGATAAAAAATTTTAAAGTAAGAAAATAAAAAAATAGGTATCATGGTTTAATTACCCATGAAATTAATTGTAAATAAGGTATATAATTATCAATAAATATAAATATTGAAATCATATTTTAAACTCAAAAACATAAATTCAACATGTTCTCTTATCTTGAAAATGTGTACTAATCCTCTATTTTTGGTTTGAGATCAGAACAAAATGGGAAAAAAGAGGAGAAAGAAACAAATATTCACCAAAAGAATAGAAAACAGACAATAGATAGGGGAAACACATCAATAAAATGTTAAAATAAATAAAGAGTAACAGTTAATACTACTATATTAAAATAAGATATAATAATATATAAGAATAATATGACAAAAATTATAAGGTCTTAAAATAAAATAAAGGAAGGAACCCTACTCTATCCTTTTTCATGAACCCTAAATACTAGCTCCACGTCCTATTAGAATACTAAAATGCCACTCCAAAACATTATCCAAATTTAAATATGCTTCAGTATCTATAAAGATCTCCCCCGTTTATACCCACTATTCCACAAGGATTCTCGAGGTAACATTGGTAATTATTCCATGTAGTGTGAAGGTTATTGATCCCTTATGGACTTAAACAACTCATAAAAATTAATATAATCTATTTTATCCTTATTTGTTTCCATATTCTATGTGTCTGAGTGAGTAGAGTGAATATAACCGAAGCTACATTGCTTCCATATCCCATTCTTAGATATATTACATTTGTGTTTTGATAAATCTAGTGATACTAAGAGAGATTCCCAGAACTAATATATAGACTAATCAGACATGATATCTCTCTAGATTAACTTTATTATAATTAACCTATGGCATACAACACCAAATTGGATGGAAAACCCCCACTATTGTAATGATTCTTCTAAGACTAACCCATACATTAGTTTCCCAAAATTTAAGAAGATATATTAACGAAACCATGATATAAAAATGGATCCATGATCCTTACAATAAAGTGGAAAATAACATATAATCCTTTAATTTCCTGATATTTAAATTTAAGATCCATATTTGAACAATTATCAATATCCATGATATGAGAAATCCACCCACTTACTTAAAGTGGATTTGGTCTATTTTGAACGAACCATATTATTAAAAATTTGTGTAAACTCATGAAGGAGTTACAGACACACAAAGAAGAAAATACAGGTAAATATGCTAGCCCGAGGACTTGACCCCATGACCACGTCCCAAATACATCCCCACCCCTACCACCAAATCCAAGCATTGGGGAAAATAATTGTCATGTGCAATCAGGTATAGGTGTAGCCTCCCCACCTGTATGACACATGTCCCAAGAGAGGCCCAAAGTATACAACCTTGGGCTTGTTCCGGTTCCCTAATGGGGTAGATGGTCCATGAGAAATTATTAATTAGGTATATTAGGTGCTGCCTTGCAATGACTCATACCCAGAACCTCGGGGTTAGGGAACCACAGCCGAAACCACTACACCATGCCCCCATGGGAAATAAAACCACCTTATTGAGTACTCTATACTCTTTTATAAGAACAAAAGTAAACAAATGAATTCCAATGATGGTATAATACCTCTATGTTTGAAAATAACCATGTTTTATGTCTATAATAGCTACTATTGATAGAAAATATGATGAAGATGAATTTATCAACATAATTATTATACTTCAAGCCTCCCTTAAGATTGAGAGTGGAAGAAATATTAATTATCCACCCTAGGATGTGGATGAAAATGTAAAGTAAGTAGGGTAATTGATTTATTTATTCATAATTAGTTATTATTCCTTGAATGAACGTGTTCTATAAAATAAAATGGGATTCTACCACCTCGAACTAGGCCTTCAGTTGGGATACATCAAATGTGATTCATCTTATTTTAGATTATCATATATTATAACACATATTCATGCCTCTATAAATCCATGAAATCAATATTATAAGGGAATTAGTAACTTAATTTGTGTTTTAAAAAACAAAGTTTTTAAAAAAATATATTTTAGAAGTTAAAATTTTGGAATCAAAATAAAAAATATAGAATAATAAATTAAACATTGAATGCATTATTTTACACTGAATTTTATATAAAGAGAAAGTGTATTTTCATATTTTACATGAATTTTAAAAAAATAGTTCAAAAAACAACAATAAAAATATTACAAATTATAATGCAAATCATAAACACATTTTATATGTTAAAATCAAAAAAAATATTTTTAATATTAAAAAATTATTTTCTTGTGTATTTTTATTGATTAAAGTTAAAAAAATGTCTATAAATTCATTAATATACGAAAAAGGTGCTAAAACATTAATTAAAAAAATAATAAGATGCATTTTATATAGTATTTAACTCTACATATGGGTTATTTTAATATAATTCAAGTCAATTTTCAAACAATACCAAAATTATCACTACTTAATTCCTATTTTTCCACTTCAATGAGAGATATAACAACTCAACCATAATTCACATGGAAATTAAAAATGTGCATACATTCAATCATTTTTCAAAATATTATACATTATTTATCATTTATGATATTAATTTCACTGTGTTTATCCTCAAATATACTCAAATTCATCTAACCACAATTTTATTTCCACTATCACTTCACAACCTACCTCACATTTTTTGTCACTCCTCTCTAAATGTTTATTGATAACTGGAGTTAAACTCATCTTGTTAAAAAATATTTACATATAAAGTCTTGATGGGATTTCCACTTCTATGTATAAGAGACAATTTATATGTAATAATCAGAAGGAATTTTTCAAGTATGTAACACTGGAAAAGGGGTGGGAGATATATTTTAAAATAATATACCAAAAAAGAGGATTTTACTATTTAATATATTTTGTAATTATTCTAGAATTATCAATGAATTTCCTCACTCATTTTATCTTATGAATTTTATCTCATCAAAATCCACTTTATCTTCTCATCAACTTGGAAAAAGAAAAAAAATTGATTAAAAATAAAAAAACCCCAATACTTAATTTTTTCATTTTTTTTTTAATTTTTTAAAATATATCTTCTTATAATTTTTAAGTGATTATGATATAAATTTTATGTAGTTAATGATATACCCATTCCTAGTTATATTAAAAGATCAAAAAAATTAATACAAACCTCACATTCCCCCAAAAGTGTAATATCCCTCTAATGTGGAACATGAGAGTTGTTCCACCACTTATATCCTTTAAGAAACTATTACAAACACAATTTTTTGAATAAATCTATTTAAATATATTTATATAATTTTTTATTGGATGTTGAAAATTTGGTTTATTTAATTTTATCATTAAGGGATTTGAAAAATAAATAATATATTAAAAATATTATTTTTAGACATGCATTTGAGAAAATTTAGAAACTCCTAAAGAGAGTCTCAACTTGAATTCGAACATTAGTGTTAAGTCAAGGATATATATTTTTTCAAAGTATATTTATAAATTAAAGGGAAAGTCTTCAAAGTCTGTGACCAAGAATTTTTGTGATTAAAATGAGATATATATGTATATATTTATTTATTTATTTATTTATTTATTTATTTATTGTTATTTATTGTGTGCATCAACATGGTTGTGATGTGTCACGTTATTTTGAAATAGAGATTCTATATAGTGTTGATGAGTAAGACATATTCTAAAATCACCCATTTTATCATTCCTTCCCTAATATGAAAAAGGAAATTAAATGTATAAATTTTGGAGGTTTTTATTATGTTAATTATGAAGAGAATTTTGATAAGTGAAATTATGGAAATAATTCAACAAACATTTAATTCTCCCATATCATCTGTTGGAAATAAAAATACATATAATTATCTTTTCCCTTGGATAAATCATTTGGAGAAAAATTCAATATCAAACTATTGGTAAAACATAGGCGTTCCTTGATATCTTCATTCTTATGAAGGTAAAAATGACTACTAAGGATCATGGTGTGATCATCTTATGTCAAGGATTCACCATTTAGGTAGGTATTTTTTATATTTTATGTTAACCTCTTATGTTTTAATTTTTAATTATTCACCTCTAATGGAAATTCTCAATAGATAGACATGCTTCCAAAAATATATATTTAGATAAAAGGACTTAAATATTATTTCCCCTCATATCATGTGCATTGAGAGATAATTTTTCCCAAATTAATTATTTTCATAACTTTATTTATTTGATTATTTTGAAACCCTAGAATCAATTACAATTTTAAAAATAATTGAACGAGATAAATTAATTTTATTATATTTTCAGTTCGTAGAATAAAATAAAATATTTTACTTTGTTTATGATACACTTTCTATCATTCTAGTTTAGTAGTATGAAACTTTTATTTATATAATTCAATGAATATGAGGATGGAGAAACTATATTTTTCATTATTTTTTATTTCTATAAATTTTCATTGATTATTTCCCTAATGCAGTTGTTTCTTTATATGATTATTTAAAGTTATAATTAACTTTGATAAAATTTATTTTTTGAGAAATTATTTCTTTTTGAAATATAGCCTAAATTAAATATTCAAAACCCATTTGGAAACCATTACCAGATGAATAAAATATCCTATTCATATAATATTATCATGTTATTCTATAAAATCCAGTCATTAATACATTTTTGGTTGGTTTGTTATTACGTAGGCCACCACCATATTGAACATTTTCTTTTTCTTTATATTTTAGTTCATTGGTGATTCTAAATGATAATAGTAGAGTAAAACACATTATTTAATGAGTTTATATTCATAGTATAGATAATAAAATGTGTTCTTGGTGTAGTTTAAGTAATATATAAATAGTGGTGGTTGGTTGATAGCTAATGGTTGAATATCATCTTGATGGGGTGATATAATGAGTTTAGTGGTGATGTGTTTATCCAATAGTGGATTCTAAAAAAGTGGGTGTAAGTGGGAGTGGAGTTTATGGTGTGAAGATAAAGTACAACTTCTTGAAAATTCTTAAAGACATGGAATATTGTTCTTTGTCACACACTGTGTACATCTATAGATTTATATTGTATTTGGAGTTTAATTTCAAATGGAATGTATATATGTGATATGTATCATATGACTCACTGTTTAACTCAGCTGATGTTGACATGATAAGTTAAATATTACTTTCTATGTGACTCCATATCCTGTCTCATGTACTGCTATATTTAATGTATTAGAATGTATTTCGTGTACATGTTCAATCTATATAATAGGAACAATATTCCTTGTGACACATCACACATTCCAAGTACACTAAGAATGATAAATCAGCATATATAGGTAATAAATTTATAGATACCAAATAGTTCCATCACACCATGTATTTTATAAATACTCCATGTACAATAAGAGGCTACATTATATATATTTAAGTTACATCATGTAGGATGCATGAAAATAAAATATAATTGTTTTTATAAATATTAGCGTATTTCATTTAACAGTTATCAATAAACACTATGTACCCATACTAAATAGATCTCTTATCTTGAAATCCTTCTTATTTAGATGTGGATGTATATAAGAAACCATTCACGGTGAAACAATATACTATGTACCCTACTATAGAAATTGTACGTTGGGAAACTTTATCGATTCTACATGATTTATTACTAATATACTAGTTTTGAACATATTATTGGTATTTTTTGGGTATCATCCCATATAGATAATGATAGTATGATCTTATAAAACATTGATGGATTTTCACATTATGTTTTGGGAATTTCAAACATTTAAATTCCACTTAGGAAACGACCATTTATAGATGACTTTTTGAAGTATACATATATCTAGGGACTCTCTCATGTGTTGGATTGTGGTATTCTCCATATGGGTTTAGGTACTCACATGGTGGAATATTCATGATTGGCACATTTTGAAATATTATATTCCCCTATATGTCAGGGGAGGGTTCTAAATTTCTTATTTTGGTATACCCACATATACTTGGTTGGGGACCTCTACAATTGGATTCAATACACCCATATCTCTAGGAATGGTTCTCTAAAGGGGATAAAAACTCTTCTGATCCATATATATTTTCCATCACAATGTGTGTTCCCCCACTACTAATGAAGAGTTATATATCAATATTATATTGTGTTTCATGTACTTGGCTATTTGGTCCTCAAATTTAATAGTGTTTTTTTTCTATTAGTTGAATCATAGTGATTCAAGATGTATTTTTGACAAACTACTTGACTATGGTTATGTGATTTCCTTAGATATTCTCTATAGATTTTTATTGAGTTGACTTTATTATGTACTTTCCCCCTATTTTGTCAGGGTTTCCTACAATGTATTTTTATATTCACCTTTTCATGGTCTTAAATACAACACATTTTTTCTCTTTTTGGATGAGGCATATTTAATAGTTTTACTTAGAGAATTGTGTGTATAGGAATCTTATTGGTTTTTGGAGGTTCTCATTAATGATAGTGATTATTTATGTTAGTTCTTATAACATGGTGTGGAGTCAATATATTCCCACTATTTAAGGTTATTCATTCCCATGGATGTTGGGATTTCTACTTTAGATTTTTATGTATTTTGGGTTGTATCATTTTATTAGTATATTGTTCATGCTTATATGAATGTTGTATACAAGTTTTTTATTTTATTTATGATCATTCATTATTAGGTATTTTTTGGGGCATTTTTCTGGATAGTTAGTGGTTTATAACATAAGTAATCCCATATGTGTGTAATTATTTTTTATTCTTATCATAAATTTATAACCTATTGGAGTTGAACTTGGGGTGGTACAATCAAACTACAACTGGCCTCGATAGGGTTATTGTGGTCCAGATCTTGTTAGAATGTTATTATTTAAATTTTGAGTCAGCGACATAGTGTTTGATGTCTTTTTCCTGAGATGATTGGTTTAGAATACTTAGGGAAATAGTTTTTAGTGGTTTTGAGTTTTCTTAAAAAACCTATGAACATAGTGATTATTACGGGAAGATAACTTAACATTTCACCGAGATTCTTATTATATATTTATGGACCCAAAACTCTTAGGCATATATTGTGGGACTATATGGGAAAATATATGAATCATGTTAGTTGTGTACTCATTCATACTTTTTCTGTAGCACCCTAAGACTTATCCATATTTTTCTTTTATAATAAATTTAATTTTGTTGATAGCTTTGCAATACACCCAACACCCGATTTAAACAAAACAATATTTAGTCACATTTTGCATATTCAATTAAATTATAACACTTCTAGAGGTTATATATTAAATTTATATACTATATATCTAATAAAATATTTTTACAGTCATGAAATATACATTATGTGCAGAAGATAAAAAAATCCCAATTTTACACATAAAATACTATATTATTATAAAGGCAGTTTTGCTACCTTTTAATATAAAACTTATTATAAATCCTAATTTTGACATTTTTATAAAATTTATATGTCTAAATAAACTTAATTTTTTAAATAGCAATGTCAAAATTAGGTAATGGTTAATTTTTATTATTTTTCATAGAAGTTTTAATTTTTGATGGATAGTTAAAAATGAAATTTAATTCAAAACTACTTTTTTTTATAACTAATTTATAATTATTACTTTTATAATTGTTTTTAAAGTATAATTATATCAAATATACATCAATTAATCCAATTTTTTTATTTTTATAAATTTCAATATGAAATTTGATACAAAAACACAGCAAACTTTTGAACAGTTTTACTTTAAAAATATGCTTTTTCGTCTCGTATATAGGATTAATTTTAAATTAATTTATTCCAATTCTATTATGGGAATTGGTAAAAAATTATTTCATAATTTGAATTGTAATATATTATAATTTATAACAAGTTGAACTTATTTTTTTATTAAAATGATTAGTAAAAGTGATTAAAATTAATTATAGTGATTAGGAAGAAAAGTAACTTGACAAGAGTCTAAACCTTAAACTTAAGGCCAAAAAGACTTAAACACTTGTCCAAAATCCATTTTATGGAAATATTTAGACCCTATACTCCCTTTTATATAATTTGTACCATTATTGGATCCACTTTTCATAAAAAAAATGTGGTTGCAATTCCCCTTCCAAAACTTTACATGAATGCCACTCCTTCTCCAATATAAAAAGGCAGTCACCCCTCCCACATCCTCACACTTATCAAGACACATTTTATCTAACATGACCTTTCCAGATAACTAATAAAAATTCATATCCTAAATATATAATCCTAATACTAGTAATAAATCCATCTGAGTAATCTCTTTTGTGAAAACCAAAAGGTGTTGCACTAATAAGAGGTAACATCGTTCCTCAAGCTCTTTTGTTTTATTTTCATTCTCCACACCCTAAAATAGTATTATTCCATAAATATATAATAAAATTGTTATCATAAATAAACTTATATTTTGTTATTCTATAGGTTATATCTATACTCACACACACCTCCATCTAATGGTTTACTAACTTATCATTCGTGTACAGTGAACTACGGCCTTGTGAAACAATGATTCTTCATTTTTCCTTTACCACCTCTCATGGTTGGGAATTATGAAGTAAAAACTATTTATGTATGAAATATATAATATTTATAATTTATTTATGATTATATAATTATTATATAACATATAACTTTATGATTTACATTTTTTGGAACATGATAACTTTGTCTGTGGAAGTGTGGACTACTACCTCTATAAAGTGTTGTGATTTATTCATGATATACATGGAATTTTTAAATTACAGTTTTAATAAACCTATGTCAAATATATGACATGGATATGATACTATACTATATTATACATATATATATCATTTACTTTTCATGATTTAAATACATAAAATAAATGAAAGTAGTATTCATTCATACGTACGACCTACCATCTCTATGAATAGTCATTTCATTTCTAATCTCCAGATATTATGAATTATTATAAATACATATATAATGAATTTATATTATATTTAAACTGTGTTTTACATTATTAATATTATTAAACCATGATTTAGTTAATAATAACAATAAGTAACATGCAAAAAACATAATTGACAAACTATGCAATTAACACCTGAAATAGTGAAAATAATAAAATATTGTTATCAAACGGGTAATAAGATATTATAAGAAGATAATATATAATATTATTAACATTAATATAGTTATTTTAAAAGTTACTAAAACTCTAAAAACCATTATACATGTTTATAAGGGCCATTCACACAAAAGAAAACACAAGGTAATAGATTTTCATCTCGCTTTTTACATATGTGAGATAAATTTCATATTAACCACTTAATTATTTTGTGTGGTGTATATAATACCCATTTTGATATATTATGTCATTAACTATATTATCTTCATGGTATCCAGAACATTCATTTAATTTTATTCCTTCATGGGGATTATGATTCAAATGTTTCAATGTTGTGTGGGACACCTTGGAATGTTTAAAGAATATTTTCCACAATAATTTGTTTAATTATTACCTTTGCAATATCTCATTATTATATAATTTTTAAATTTATCTTGAAATAATTAGTTTCTAATGATTATTTTTATGGTACACTACATTTTTCTTAAATATCCATATTCTTATAAAATGGATATTATTGTTGACTAAGGTATATTCCGTTTTACATATGTTGTTCATTTTGATAGTTATTAGATTAAATGGGGGATTATTAATATATCTATATCTATTATTCAATATTTATATTTGATAAAGAACAAGTTTCATGAGTTAAATCAACTATTTTATATATGAGTAATAATTCAGAAAGGAATTACATAGGTGGGGAACTATTATAGATACCCCCTCGATGCATCAATAATCTCATGAGATGAATCAATTGGCCAAATGAGATGGGTTTTTACATAACATGTTATAAACCATCTTGTGAAAGGTCTTAATAGAAAAGGTATCATGTACCTGGTAAACATGAAACCCAATAATTAAGAATTTATCTCATTTATTTTTATTTATTATGTATCCATGACATTTTTGTGTTGACATATATATGGATGCATTCTATTCTCAGTTTATTGATTAAATGGTATATGCTTCAGTTTCATGCCATGCCATATTGATATTTATATATCTAGTTATTTGAATGGAATGTGTTATTAGTTATTTACCTTTCCATGTTGACTATTCCCATCAATTAATCATTTCCACTAAATTATATACCCTTACTTAGAATTTGATCTCACCCTTATTATGTTTCCTTTCCCTAGGTTATAAAGAAGAAATATATGAATCAGATTTCAAGGAGAGTTTTCATCTCATTTAATTATATATCACATTCTATTTTCTATTTTCCAAAGTAATATGGGTATCTTTTATGTAATTTGGTTTTTCAAAAATACTAAACTGATATGTCCTTTTGGATTTTATTGCTTGTAATCATGCAAGTGTAATAAAATAATGCACCGACTCCGGGATTCTGGGGTCGGGGTGTTACATTTTGAGTCATCTATGCTAGATATTATTTATTAACAATGGTTTAATATTATTAAATATAGGATTATATTTAGTATATATACAAAACTAATTTATAGGAACTTAAATGTTCAGACCATGTTAAATATTTAACCTCCTAAAAACAACCTAATGACCAATGTTGCTTTGGTTCAGGGAACTGATAGGATGGTGATTCCCCCACAAGAGGAATATAGGGTTGATCTATTAGTAGTTATGTAGTGATTATAACCTCCCACATCATAGGTGTTATTATCTATAGTGTTTTATTATGTCATGAATAACTCCCACTAATGATACGTCAAGGGAGGGAGAGAAATAATGACCCTAGAGTCCCCCCTTCTAGTATTCCTCTGGTTGACAACTTGCACGGAGGGTATCAAAATCACTTGAAATGAGAGGAATTTCCCTATATAATACTATATTATTGAGATAAAAGATGAATCATCCAAAAGTAACTTCATTAAATAATATTAAATGAAACCAAAACCTTCCCACAATGAATAAAAATATATAACTGATATAGGTAGAAGTAAATACTAAAAAGTAAATATAATGTAGTGACACAATAATAGTCCAAAAAAGGTTTGAGCTAGTACTATCCAACATGATCTACATAATCCTCCTAGAAACTATAAAATCACTTTATATATGAAAGGTGATAATACAAGTATACTCAATATGAAAGAAAAGTAACTCATACACATGTGAAAGAATCAAAGAAATGCACCAGTGAGTAAACAACTAAACAAAAAACACCTAAACAGGTCAACTATATATCCCAACCTCACCAAATAATTCTCACCCAATAATGTAATCCAATCATAATAACATAATAAGGATCATAATGATAAAGTGTACCCCACACCACTTTCCTATTGGTTTTTCTCTATCACACCCCTATGGTGTACATCCAAATGCTCCAAAATCATTTGAATAACATATACCACTGCCCCAAAAGTATGGTCACATAAAACCATTCCCACAGAAACCCGAGGCATAAATTCACAACTACTTATATAACTAAATTAGAAGACTATTGTGAAAATTAAGGACATTAACCTCATTCCTTCCTCTTAACATGAACAACTCCCACCATAAGCCTCCCCAAAAATTGTTCATATCACATCTCCCCTAAAAACACCTAGGCCACTACCCCACAGCCTGGTTATATCACATCTCACCTGAAAAAATCTAGTATATCCCCTCAAACACTAATAGATCTCTGAAATCCACAACTTTTGCATATATTGTCACTTGGAAGAGAGAGAAGGAAAGGGTATGTATCCATCCATCCATCCTCATAACTAGGATGGTGTAAAAAAGACGCCTATCTGAAAATATGGGTGTCGACACATAATGTTCAATGTGGGTGTGGTGAGTATAGAAATTCTAAGGAATATACATTTATATCTATATAACCCACACACAAACCGGATCTATGGGTTCAAAACAAAAAAAACTAACCAACTCACAACACTGCCACTTTTGATGCCACATCTAAACACATAACACCACAAAAACCAAAAGACACATCTCACACCACCAACCAATTCCATTATCCATACCATTCAATTCATTTTTTACCAATAACTTCATTTAACCACACAACCCATAATTTATTTTTTTCATTAGTTACTTTTATCTGATTAACCAAACCAAACCCCATCTATTTCAATCATTATTAAATATTTATTCAATCACTACCTCAAAATCTATCACAATGTAACCACACATCATAATTAACTCATCATTCCCATCAAACCATCATCTTTCCACCTCAAATTCATGCACAAACAACCATCACCTCACCACACTAAAAGAACATCCAGACAAACCATCACCTCACCAACTCAAAAGTACAGCCAAATAAAGAATCACCCAACCACCCCAACACCATAAAGAATCAAACCATCACTACACTACCCCAAAAGAATGACCAAATAAACCATCACCCCACCAACCAAATGCATGAACAAACAAACCAAACATCACCACACAATACTTCACAACCATACATCTCTTCCACACAACATGAGTATACATCAAAAGTATATCTAATATTATTTTAAATATTTTAAAAAGTTTATTCCATTAAATTTTACTTTATTTTTGTGGTGTTATCACACAAGACATAAATCTAGGGGAACCATTTTATTATCCAAATATAAGTGGTCAAAAAATATCCATTTTATGGTGATATCAGAGAAACCACATAACAAGTGCTCTATAATACATATCAAACTAGTGGAAATAAAGCCCCCAACTTTTATAATTTTAAAAAGGTAATTTAGCTAGTATAATCACAATATTAGAATAATATCAAATCTATAAAATCATTTGAATCATCTATATTTCACATTAAATTTCATTTAACTGATTAATTTATTTTTATCAAGCCAAAAAATCATACCCCATTAATAAAAAAGAGTAAACCCCTCTCACATGATAGAAAAAAGTGAGAAACGAGGGATTACCTACCTTGAAAAATCATTATCAACTTACTGCACACCATAAGAAGAACAAGAAACACTTGCAAACTGAAATTGAACTAAAACCCCACATATAAATATAAACCAAATCATGGGTTATGATAAATGAATCACAACTCAGAAATCAAACCAAAACTGTACCAGTGTAGTGGATCATTAAGGAAAAAGATAATAAAACCCATGTAAAAGAGAGAAAAACTCACCATAGATTTAAAATTATATTCCACTAGAACCAATGGATAAAAGCCTGGGGAATAGGTATAGAAGATCCCCCTAGGGTTCCTTAGGTCCATCTAGAATAAGATAGATAAGGATACAACTGAATGAAAAGAAATTGGATGAAAGGGTTATAAAATTACCTAGATCCTACTATTATCCTATAATGTATTCTATTCATGAGGGTAAATACATGGCTTTCCCAAAAATTACAACTTCCACTAAAATTCAAACAACATAGACATTTATTTAATTATACATTATGAATTACTTACATGACCTGAATCCATTTCAAGGGTTACCCACATATACTTATATGTTGTGAAACATGCCATCTACACAGGTCATGAACCGCCAATTTATATTGGGTAACTCTTTCATGATGGGAAATTCCAACTACAGTTATGATACACCCTCCTCTGAAAAACCTCAAACATCCAAAACTAACAATGTGACAGGCTGTGAAGGCATGTGCCATTATTACAAAAACTTCTCAAATGATTATTTCCCAAAACAATCCAAAACAAATACTAGAAAACATGGGTTTTAAAAAACACCCCACGAGAAAACTCACAATGAATTTGTTACTATTCAATACTACTATCATCCAAACATGCCAATCGAGACACCAAAAAAAGATATTGGACACCCAAAAACCACTTCCTTTCCCACAACCTCACCTCCACACAACTATCTCAACCTCCACACAAACAAAACTAACAACTACTAAAATCAAAAAACCAAAATCCCTCGAACACACAATTTCGGGAATTCCATCATCTATGTTAAGATTCTATCAAATATGGTTGTCATGGACTCTCTCAAATGGGTTTAATCACATCATAGCATACTGTGTCTCAATTAGGAATCAAGTCCTCCCATTTTCATATTTTAGAAATTTATCAAACAACAAATGTCAATGAAACAAAAAAAAACTCATAACATAACAAGATCTAAACATCACATTACAAGAAAAACCAATAAAGGAAAACTCAAAAAATATCTGATTACTTAGTACACATATACATTTCTCACTCCTATGTACTATCTCCCAGACCACCATGCCTTCACAATACGCAAACCAAGGTAATGGTCTATATATGAAGAACCTTCTCTTTTTGATATTATATATCCAATGGACACTACATGAAAGTATTTTCATCCTCAATATCCAAATCTTCACAATCAATGAAATTAGAGTCATTGTGACGGTACCGATAAAGCTAAGATATATAGAATATGTTATGGATCCTCTCTAATCATGTTGGAAATTATAATTGATATGCCACATCTTCAACTCACCCCAGAACCTCAAAGGGACCAAAAAACCTAGGATAATGACTATTTACCCTTCCAAACTTCAGTTTCCCATTTTTAAGGGAAACCTTCTAGAACACATGGTCCCTAGCCTCAAACTCCAAGGGCATCCTCTAGTAATTGGATTAAAACATCTTATGGTCCTTCGGTGATTTAATCCTCTCACAAAAAATCTGAATATTCTCTATTATCCTCTGAACCATATTGGGAATAAGGAATTTTTCTTCCCCAATATCTATCCATCACAAAGGAGAATGGCATGGTTCCTCAAACAAAACAATAATTGAAGTTGTGTTGATGGATGGGGGATAACTGATATTAATTAGAAAAAAAAATTTGGATATTTTTATGCCCATGATCTTCTGAATTCAAAGATTCACACACCCAATTAGTCCTCTAGTGTATGGATGGTTTTCTTTATCTACCCAGCTTTCTGAGGGTACAAAGTAGTGATGAGGCATAAGTGATTACCAAAATAATGGTGAAATACCCTCTATAATCATAAATAAAAATGTGTATCTTGATCTGAGACAATGGGCCTCTTAACTATATGAGACCACACCACTTCACCCACATACCTCTTAGTGAAATCATCCAATACACCCCAACTCCTTTAACAATAAGAAGTGGTATGATTTCATCAATCGATCAATTATTACTTAGATAATGTCACAACCCCCTGAGATCAGGGTAACCTTGTGAAAAAATCCATATACCTGTCATCCCATTTAAAATATAAAAAATCCAATGGATGAAAAAAACCTACAGGAACATGATGGTCATTATTTAGTTACTAGAAAACCAAAAACTTTACCATAAACTCCACCCACGTTTGTTTTATTCGGGGCCACAAAGAATATATCATCAAGACACAGTACATCTTAGATTCCTATGGGTGTACCACCAATGGTGATCTAGGAAACTTATGAATGAATCCCTCACGTATCACTACTAGAACAAAAAACCTCACATAAAACACCATCTATTTTATAAATTGTTCTTCCTATCACTTTGGAGCATCACCAGGGACAATACAATCTCACATCACCTCTTCTTCTTAGTATCCCCATTTAGACTCATCCACATTCCTTATTAGAGAATAATGCACCTACATCTGAAAAATAAATCCTTTACAATATTCTGCCATTGAATCTAAGTGCATGGTTTCGAACTCCTCAATTCCTCTACAAGCATCCCTGGACTCAAAAAAACATTCCTCTATTACTTTATGCTCAAATTAACTGCCAAAACAATCCCTTTACTATGGTATGGGAGATCCCAAAATCATAATACTAAAGAAACTTCATCCATATATGTTTCTTCAAATTAATATCATGCTGAGAAAAGATATATCTCATACTCTTGTGATCTATGATGACCATAAATCACTCCACAATGAAGTAATTTCCACTACGTCAATAAAATAACAACTTCTTCCAACTCTAGATCAAGGGTAATATAGTTAATCTATTGAGAATATAAATTCTTGGACCCATATAAGATTACTACTCACTGATACATCAATAATTATCCCAAGTCCAGATAAGATGCATCACATAAAACCTCTAACAACATGACATCCGTAGAAAATAGAAGCACTAGAGCACTGACTAACATCCACTTCATGTAACCGAATGTTTTTTATAACTAATTATTCCACACAATATCATGGTCCTTGTTATTAAAAACTATTAATGGGGATTAAAATTAAGATAAATCAGGCCTAAACCTCTGATAATATCTATCAAGACCAAAAAACAACAAGCCTATTTCATGTTCTTAGATTCATACTAAGAAACATTTTTGTCAACCATAAACTAATCTACTATCACACCCTGATGAGATAACACATTCCCAAATAAATTCACCTCTCTTGTAAAAAAACATACACTTGGAAACCATTCAATAGAGCCGATGGTGTCGAAGAACCTGCAATACAACTATGAGATGAACAACTTGATCCTCCTCTAACATAGAGTAGATCAATATGTCATTGATGACACGACTATTAACTAGTACATGAATTCATCATACATGGATTTCATGGGTCCCATGAACACATATGGTGAATTTGTGGCATCAACCAACATTACTACAAACTTCAAGTGTCCATAAATTCATCTCAAGAAAGTATTCCAAATATTACCTTCCTTTACACTCAACTAGAAATATCCAGACCGTAGATCAATCTTAGAAAACTTACTCACCTATCTCATATTGTAGAAAAGATCATATATGCTCAAAAATGGTAATATTTCTTGATCATAATTTGATTGAAACTCATATAGTCTATACAGAACCTCATACTACCATTTATTTTCTTAGCGAAAAACACGAGAGCACCCCATGTCGACATTCTCGTCTAGATAAAACCTTGAACCATAAGGTCATTTATAAGGACCCGGTCTTAAACATTACTTATTATTGAATTAAATGAATAATTCACATAGAGGATCTTTTCAGGTTTAGATTTTTAGAGAATGAGATCATAAATCATGCATTATATTCCACATTTAAACCAAGTGGTTACATAAAAGATAGTATTCATTTTTATCCCATCGACGGAAACATATTTAAAACAAAACATGGATTCTTTCATAACACTTCCTTGACCCTATCATCACATCATGTACCTTTCCCTTGACCTGTGAAAAATATTTCAAAAACATGGGATGAGCATAAAAAGATCAGTAAGGGATATAAAAGTACGAAATGAAAACATTATTCCATGTATGAAATCATACATTACTCATAAAACATAATCACTTTAACATACCTTATAAAATCATGAATAAATCATAGAAATCATAATATATAAAGGTAACATGAGGCATTCATAACATTCTTACGTAGGGAGCAACCCTCATGGTTATGTTTGGAATACCCATCACAGTATATTCCCTAAATCTCTTCGGATAAACCTTAACGTTTAACTCCTTCGCGTTACCCAATGCATTGGAGAGATATATCGGGCTCACCCACCCATAGTTTATCATGAAACCACCCGTCTTCATAAACAATGCCCAAGAACCATAACATAATCATATCAAATAAAACATGCATAATGGAAATATAACATTTCCACATTTCAATCACAAGATATCAATACAACACATTGATATAATAAAAACATTATCAAAACCATTTTCAATACCAAAATAAAATAAAATTAAAACTTGGTATTTATTTTTCACTTAAAAAAAGTTATGGCTTGTAGAGGAATCTGAAACTCAAATAATGGTCATGGCGGCGGAGAAGTTGTTGTCACCGCATACGTACGACAAAAAAACATTCCTTTTGTCATTTAGTAAAATGCTTAGTATAAAAAAGATTCCTTTTGAATAAACGTAAATGTAAAAGGGTTTTATACACTGCATAAAAGAATATTGTGTATAAAAAAATATGCCTCAATGAATGGATATTGAGACGATGTCCCTTACAAAGACGGTATCCTTGGATTAAGGATAAATCAATTACATAATTATGTGTGACAAATGAATACACCAAATATAAGTGGATATTAAGTGTAAAAAAAATGAGAGGTTATTCACACATATTCATAGAACGAAATATTCAAGGAGTACTAGTTTTTTCCAATGAATCAAAATTGGGTTAAGAAGTTCCCTTGTAAAAATTCGACAGCCTAACGACGTTACTTCAAAATTCAGAAAATTAGTTGATGAGAGATAAAAAGGGTATCTCATCACTTGTACATTAAATTTACATCAAAAAGTATATATAAGAACATATCCCAACATAATAAGATGTAATTTAAAAGACATAACAAAATAAGTCTATTTAAAGAAGAGGAGGGTGAAAGGTTCCCTTACCGACTTGGGTAACTTTCGAAACGTACACCCCACGGAAGAAGGACTATAGAACATTGATGTAAATACTCATAAACAAAATTATATTGCACAAAGAGTAGAATAATGGGCATTACATATACCACTGAAAGGAAATGGTGTAAAATTTAGCATAAATCTCATGGGAATAAAAGTAATATGAAAAAAAATCCCTTACAAAAACTCGGGAGCCTAACGGGGCCACTTAAAACAACCAAAAAATGGATTGATGAGTTCAAATAGGGTCTCTCATCATATTAACATAAAATTTACAACAAGAGGAATATAAAAGAACATCCCCCAACATAACAAAGAGGATATTAAAAGAAGTGACAAAAAGGAGAGTACTTAAAAAGAAAGAGAGAGGTTGGATCTCTTACGAAAATTTGGCAGCCTAACGGCGCCAATCAAAACTTTCAAAATGGATTGATGAGAGAAAATAGGGTCTCTCATTATATGAACATAAAAATTACAGTAAGTGTAATATAAAAGACCATCCCAATCATAATAAATATCAACTTAAAATGAATGACATAAAAGAGTGTACTTAAAAATAAAGAGAGGGGTAGGTTCCCTTACGAAAATTCGACAGCCTAACGGCGCCACTTAAAATTTCTAAAAAAGAATTGATAAGAGTAAGAGGGGGTATCTAATTATATGAAAATTAAAATTACAGTATGGTTAATATAAAATAATATCCTCCAACATAAGAATATGGAGCATAAATGAAATGACATAAAAGAGGGTACTTGAAAATAAAGAGAGAGATCGGATCCCTTACCTCAAGTCCGACTTGTCTTGTTCGTTTCTTTATATTCCTTTAAATTGGGTAACACTTTTTGATTTGAGCTCAAAGGCTTACATGGAAAGTATTGTGCCCAAATTTGAGGCTTCTAAGAGTAATAGATAGATGTGGAGATACAAAATGGGCAGGGGTTGTCCGAGTCAAAGGCTTGAGAGGTGTGGGTAAGGAGGTAGAGGTGGAGGCCTTTTTATTAAAAGAGAGGAGTGGCACTCTTGGAAAGGTATAAAAGGTTACTTTATTTTCAAATGAGTTTCAGATTTTAAAGGTCCCACATTGATGTATTTCTAGGATAATGTGATAAGGGTTCAAAATATACTCATCCAATAGGTCTTTTACAAGTGTAAGTGATAGTTTTAAGATTATCTTTTCATTTTATTTAAATCCTTTATTAATGAGGTAATCGCTGCATCATCATGATGTCATAAATAATTTAATTTATTTAATGTCTAAAAATTATAAAACAAATACTATGATGTAGGAAATATTTTTATCTTTCCAATGACTATTTATAGTCCAATATATCATTGATTTAGACAAAATTAAAAATGTTTTACTCAGGTGATACATTCTTTGTTATATTTAACTTTCTTTAAAAAAAAGATAAAAAATCATTATCACACAAAAGTGATTGCATGGAGTCCCCAAGTTTGGCACAAGGCATACCATGGTCGTCCATGAGACAACCAGTAGCATTAGGACACATGTTGGGGTCATTTTTGATTATTATGATATTATTTTATTATCCTTAACTACCCGATTACTCATTAATCAAGATAATTAAAGATAATAACTGTCGTTACTATTCATAATGTCCAAAAACAAAATAGTCTTAATTACATAATTTGGTCCTTATGATTCCAAATATGGAATCCATTTAACCAAATTTCAAATATATAAATTTCAATAATTAATTTAAAAATAATTCTCGTTGTCAAAACAAATAGCGGGGTTTTTTTAAACAATTTATATGAAAAGTCTGGCACTTGTTTATGCCCAATTCCAAAGTGAAATTCATCCCAGTGACCACAATTGGATTAAATGGTAAAAATATATTCTATTTACCCTTTAAAAAAATTAAAAATATAATCTAACCATATAATTAAATTATATGAAAAAGCAGTTTTGATGTAAAATGCAGTATTTTTCACTATTCATTAAAAAAATGAACATTGTTAGATAAATACCAAAAAATTATCCAATGTAAATTTCAATGTCCCAATCATAAATAATAAGTTTATTTTGACAAATAGGGCTTATAAAATTGTCAAAAGTTTGATTTAAAAATAGTTTTCCATCAAAAGGCAGTAAAACAATCTTTTAAGAATATTAGTGTATTCCATGCTTAAGAATGGATTTATTCTCATTTTAAGACTCTAAAACACTATCTAATTCATAAATAGACATAGACAAGAATATATATTATTCATTACTTACTTGGTATTTTACATCCTTCCCCCCTTTAAAAAATTTCTCCCCCGCAATTTATTTACTTATCGAATAAGTGGGGTTATTTAGCCCTCAATGCATTTTCAGATTCCCATGTTGCCTCTTCAATCATGTGGTTTCTCCAAAAAACCTTTACCTGATTAATCACCTTATTTCACAAAACATTCTCCCTGTGGTCAAGAATCTAGAATGGTTGTTCCTCATAATATAGGTTCTCTTCCAGCTGAACTACCTCTGGACTCAAAACATGAGATGGATCTGGCATGTACTTCTTTAACATTGAAACATGAAAAACATTGTGTACCTGAGATAAACTCGGAGGTAAAGCCACTCAGTATGAAACTGATCCAACTCTCTCCAGAATTTCCTATGGTCCAATGAACCTTGGACTCAGCTTTCCTTTCTTACCAAATCGCATCACACTTTTCCATGGAGAAACTTTGGGAAAGACATGATCACCTACCTCGAAAGATAGATCCTTCCTCCGGTTATCCGCATAACTCTTCTGCCTACTCTGAGCTGTTCTCATGTGTTTCTGAATCAACTAATCTTTTTTTTCCATCTATTCTACCAATTCTGGTCCCATCAACTTCCTTTTACCCACTTCATCCCAGAAATCTAGAGTTTGACACCGCTTCCCATATAATGCCTAAAATGGTTCCATCTGTATACTGGAATGAAAACTGTTATTATAAGAAAACTCAACCAAAGAAAGATGTTGATCCTAACTTCCCTGATAATCCATCGAACAAGAACATAGCATATCCTCTAAATTCTGAATTATTCGTTCTGACTGCCCATCTGATTGAGGATGAAAAGCTGTACTAAAATTTAATTCAGTACCCAACGAATTCTGAAGGCCTTTCCAAAAGTTAGAAGTGAACCTGGGATCACGGTCAGATACAATAGAGAGAGGAACTCCATGTAACCTGACTATCTCTTTAAGATACAAACGGGAAAGTTGATCTAGGGAAAAAGTATCTCGTATAGGAAGGAAATGAGTAGATTTAGTCAAGTGATCAACAATAATCTAGATTGCATTATTACCTCGAGATGTCTTCGGTAATCCTACAACAAAGTCCATGGATATATTTTCCCATTTCCACTTTGGCACTGGCAAAGGCTAAATCATCCCTTTTGATAACTGCCGCTCTGCTTTAACCTGTTGACAAGTCAAACACTTTTCAGTAAAATCAGCAATATCCCTTTTCATTCCATCCCACCAGTAATACTCTCGAAGATCTCTATACACCTTAGTACTGCCAGGATGGACTGAAAACGGAGAACTATGAGCTTCACATAACAAATCTCTCTTCAACTTTGAATCACACGGCACACACAATCTCTTCCCAAATCTCAAAATAAAATCATCATCAATATTTAATTCAGGAAACTTACCCTTCTGAACCAGCTCTACCCTTTTCTGCAACTCGTTGTCTTGCTTCTGTGCTTGCTTAATTCTGTCTGATAGAGAAGATTTCACTGATACCTGAAACAAAACATAAGGACATCCTACACCAACGACTTCTATGCCAAAGTTCATCAAATCTTTAACCAAATGATCAATTTCCAAATGAAACATTGCTAATTAAGCATTACTTTTTCGACTCAAATCATCAGCAACTTTATTTTATTTTCCCGTATGGTAATGAATTGTACAATCATAATCCTTGATTAATTCTAGCCATCTCATATTTCTCATGTTCAATTATTTCTGAGTGAATATATACTTTAAACTTTTGTGATCAGTATATATTTCACACTTTACTCCATACAAATGATGCCTCCAAATTTATAAATAGAAAACAACGGCAGCTAATTCCAAATCATGTGTAGGGTAATGTACCTCATGAGTTTTCAACTGTCGTGAAGCATAAGCAATTACCTGATCATTCTGAATTAAGACTCAACCAAGTCCTTTCAACGAAGCATCACTATAGATAACAAACTCCCCATTCCTAGAAGGTAGTTCCAAAACTAGAGCATTCACCAATCTTCTTTTCAGTTCCTGAAAACAATCATCGCATTCTTTTGTCCAGATAAACTTAACACCCTTCTGAGTTAGCTTAGTCATTGGACTAGATAACCGTGAAAAATTTCTAACAAACCTTCGGTAATAGTCTGCCAAACCAAGGAAGCTATGAATCTCAGTTACATTTGTGGGTCTTCTCCATTCTTCTACAACCTTTTTTTTTTGCAGGATCAACAGTTATCCCATCTTTAGAAACAATATGACCAAGGAAAGAAATTTTTTGCAACCAAAACTCACACTTTCTGAATTTCCCATAAAATTTATTTTCTTTTAAGGTTTGAAAAATAACCCTTAAATGTCTTTCATGTTCCTCTTTACTTTTAGAAAACCCAAAAATATCATCAATGAAAACAACCACAAACTTATCCAAGAACTCATGCAAAATTCTATTCATTAAGTCCGTGAATACAGCAGGTGCATTGGTTATCCCAAAAAGCATTACTACAAATTCATAATGGCCATATCTTGTACGAAATGCGGTCTTCGGAATATCTGCTTCCTTTACCTTCAACTAATGGTACCCCGATCTTAGGTCAATCTTTGAAAAATACTGACCTCCCTAGAGCTGATCAAACAAATCATCGATATGAGGCAAAGGATATTTGTTCTTAATAGTGATATTATTCAAGGCTCTATAATCAATGCAAAGTCTCATAGAACCATCTTTATTTTTAACAAAGAAAATAGGAGCACCCCATGGTGATGTGCTAGGTCAAATGAAACCTTTCTCTAATAAATCATGAAATTGCTCCTTCAACTCTAAAAGTTCAATTTGAGCCATTCGATAAGGGGGTTTTGGAATTGGCTTAACATCAGGAACTAAGTCTATAGTAATCTCAACTTCCCGATCTGGTATTATTCCAGGCAACTCATCAGGAAAAACATCAGGATACTCATTTACCACTAGAACATCATTAATCTGAACAGTTCCCTTGCTTTCAACAATATCTGCAAGGTAACATTCATTTCCATCTTTTCCAAGTTTCTTGGCCTCTTGATACATTATCAACAGTAAGGGTTCATTCTTGTACACAAACTGAAAGTATTTCTGAAAATAAACGTCTTTAGCTCTACAGTCAATCTTAGCATGGTAAATAGAGAGCCAATCCATACCCAGGATAACATCAAACTCTACTAGAGGTAAAACAATAAGTTTTGCAAGTAGGTTCTTTCCACGGATAAGGATAGGAAGATTCTTATAAATTCATTTTGCCTCAACATTTCCCCCGTGTGTTTTTACCAAAAGTTCAGGAGTCATTTATTGAGATGGTATTCCCATTTTACTAGAAAAGTTTTCAGAGATGCTAGAATGTGTAGACCCCGAATCAAAAAACACACTGGCATAATCTGAAAAAACAAACAAAGTACCTGATACAACTTCATTTGATGGCCCGACATCTGCTGAAGTAGCTGTAAAGGATTTCACTACCCCTTTCTGCTTGTAGTCTAACTACTTCCCATCACTCAAGCTCTTTGTCGGACACTCGTTTTCATAGTGACCCATCTCATTGCACTTAAAACATTTCACTAACTGTAAATAAAATTTGGTCTTACCTTCACCCTGATCTTTTTCAATGCAATCATGAGCCTTATGTCCCATCTTACCGCATCGGTAGCACTTTCCAGAATTCAGAAGACATTCCCTAGCATGCCTTTTACCACATTTATCACAAACTGGAAACTTAGTTTTCTTAACGTCAGACCTTTTTGAAGAATTCTTTCCTTTCTCCTGCCACCTCGGTCTCTTCTTCTGCTGGTTGTTATAGAACACTTGATCATCGGTAAACTCCATTTCCACATTCTCAGCACATCGAAAAAGCTTTTTATAACTTTTTAACTCACTAGAATCTAAAGTCCTTCGATATTTTGGCTTTAATCCTGAGTAAAAATGATTGATTTTACTATCAAGGTCTCGGATAAAGTTTGGAGCATACCTTGCCAATAGAGTGAACCTCTCTTCATAGGCAGCCACTGAGTCTTCCTCTTGCCTCAATTCCAAGAATTTTTTTCCATCCTAAGTCGAACAGCCTTAGGAAAATACTTCTCAAGAAACATACCTTTGAATTCATCCCAGTTGAGAGCATCAATCTCATCAGCGTCCCTGATATTTTTAACCATCGACCACCACTGATCTGGTTCACCCTCCAAACGGTAAATAGTAAGACTAAACTTTTGATTGTCTGAACACCCCATGACATCTAAAATATTATCCAGTGCTTTAATCCACCCTTCAACTAGCACAGGGTCAGATGATCCTCAGAATGATGGGGGGTGTTGCCTCATGAAATGTTTCACCACTGATATGTTCCTCTACAGTTGATCTGGCTGATCTCGTGCTTGGATACCACCACCATTTATCGCTTGAGTCAACTGTGCCATTACTGCAACAAACTATTCAGTTCCAATTCCGACCATCTCAGGATACTGATTTGGAAGGTTATTTCCTTCTGTATTCCTTCCTAGCACTGCCTCCCAATTTTCTCTACGGAAAACCATTCTGAACAAACATGTCTTAGATAAAGCAACATGGTAATCTTCAAATGCTATATCATTTCAATTTGACCATAAAAAAATATTTTTGGATAATCATTTAATAGAATTATAACTCCTAAAGTTATATAAACCGACCTCTGATACAAACTATAAGGCCCCAGCCTTAAAAATTACTTATTATTGAAATAAATGAATAATTCACATGGAGGATCTTTTCAGGTTTAGAGTTTTAGAGAATTAGATCATAAATCATGCATTATATTCCACATTTAAACATAGTGGTTACATAAAAGATAGTATTCATTTTTATCCCATCGACGGAAACATATTTAAAACAAAACATGGATTCTTTCATGACACTTCCTTGACCCTATCATCACATCATGTACCTTTCCCTTGACCTGTGAAAAACATTTCAAAAACATGGGATGAGCATAAAAAGCTTAGTAAGGGATATAAAAGTATGAAATGAAAAAATTAGTCCATGTATGAAATCATACTTTACTCATAAAAAATAATCACTTTAACATACCTCATAAAATCATGAATAAATCATAGAAATCATAAGACATAATGGTAACATGAGGAATTCATAACATTCTTACGTAGGGAGTAACCCTCATGGTTACGTTTGGAATACCCATCACAGTATATTCCCTAAATCTCTTTGAAGAAACCTTAACGTTTAGCTCCTTCGCGTTAACCAATGCATTGGAGAGCTATATCGGGATCACCTACCCTTAGTTTATCACAGAACCACCTTTCTTCATAAACAATTCCCAAGAACCATAACATAATCGTATCACATAAAACATGCATAAAGGAAACTTAACATTTCCACATTTCAATCACAAGATATCAATACAACACATTGATATAATAAAAACATTATAAAAACCATTTTCAATACCAAAATAAAATAAAATTAAAATTTGGTATTTATTTTTCATTTAAAAAAATTTATGGCTTGTAGAGGAATACGAAACTCAAATAATGGTCACAGCGGCAGAGAAGTCATTGTCACCGCATACGTACAACAAAAAAACATTCCTTTTGTCGTTTAGTAAAACACTTCGTATAAAAAACATTCCTTTTGAATAAACGTAAATTTCAAAGGGGTTTATACACCGCATAAAAGAAATTTGTGTATAAAACAAAATATGCATCAATGAATGGAGATTGAGACGACGTCCCTTACAAAGACGGTATCCTTGGATTAAGGATAAATCAATTACATAATTATGTGTGACAAACGAATACACCAAATATAAGTGGATATTAAGTGTAAAACAATCAGAGGTTATTCACACATATTCATAGAACGACATATTCAAGGAGTACTAGTTTATCCCAATGAATCAAAATTCGGTTAAGAAGTTCCCTTGCAAAAATTCGACAGCCTAACGGCGTCACTTCAAAATTCAGAAAATTAGTTGATGAGAGATTAAAGGGGTATCTCATCACTTGTACATTAAATTTATAGCAATTTGTATATATAAGAACATATCCCAACAAAATAATATGTAATTTAAAAGACATAACAAAAGAAGTCTTTTTAAAGAAGAGGATGGTGAAAGGTTCCCTTACCAACTTGGGTAACTTTCGAAACATACACCCCACTGAAGAAGGACTATAAAACATTGATGTAAATACTCATAAATGAAATTATATTACACAAAGATTAGAATAATGGTAAGTACATATACCACAGAAAGGAAATGTTGGAAAATGTAGCATAAATATCATGGGAATAAAAGTGAGATGAAAAAAAATCCCTTATGAAAACTCGGCAGCCTAACGGCGCCACTTAAAACATCCAAAAAATGGATTGATGAGTTCAAATAGGGTCTCTCATCATATTAACATAAAATTTACAGCAATAGGAATATAAAATAACATCCCCCAACATAACAAATAGGAGATTAAAAGAAGTGACATAAAGGAGAGTACTTAAAAAGAAAGAGAGGTTGGATCTCTTACGAAAATTCAGCAGCCTAACGGTGCCAATCAAAACTTTAAAAATAGATTGATGAGATAAAATATGGTCTCTCATTATATGAACATAAAAATTACAGTAAGTGTAATATAAAAGAACATCCCAATCATAATAAATATCATATGAAAAGTAATGACATAAAAGAGTTTACTTAAAAAGAAAGAGAGGGGTAGGTTCCCTTATGAAAATTCGGCAGCCTAATGGTGCCACTTAAAAATTCTAAAAAAGAATTGATAAGAGTAAGAGGGGGTATCTCATTATATGAAAATACAAATTACAGTATGGTTAATAAAAAATAACATCCTCAAACATAATAACATGGAGCATAAATGAAATTACATAAAAGAGGGTACTTGAAAATAAAGAGAGAGATCGGATCCCTTACCTCAAGTCCGACTTGTCTTGTATGTTTCTTTATATTCCTTTAAATCAGGTAACTCTTTTTGATTTGAGCTCAAAGGCTTCCTTGGAAAGGATTCTACCCAAAGGTGAGGCTTCTGGGAGTAATAGAGGGATGTGGAGATACAAAATGGGTAGAGTTTGGCCGATCCAAAGTCTTGAGAGGTGTGGGTAAGGAGGTATAGGTGGGGTTCTTTTATAAGAGGAGAGGAGGGGCACTCTTGGAATGGTATAAAAGGTTACTTTATTTTCAAATGAGTTTCGGATTTTAAAGGTCCCACATTGATGTATTTAGAGGATAAGGTGATAAGGGTTATAAATATACTCATCAAATAGGTCTTTTACAAGTGTAAGTTATAGTTTTAAGATTATCTTTTCATTTTATTTAAATCCTTTATTAATGAGGTAATCGTTGCATCATCATGATGTCATAAATATTTTAATTTATTTAATGTCTAAAAATTATAAAAAAGAATAATATGATGTAGGAAGTATTTTTATATTTCCAATGACTATTTATAGTCCAATATATCATTTATTTAGACAAAATTAAAAATGTTTTACTCAGGTGATACATTCTTTGTTATATTTAACTTTCTTTAAAAAAAAGATAAAAAGTCATTATCACACAAAAGTGATTCCATGGGGTCCCCAAGTTTGGAACAAGGCATCCCATGGTCGTCCATGACAAAACCAGTAGCATTAGGACACATGTTGGTGTCATTTTTTATTATTATGATATTATTTTATTATCCTTAACTACCCGATTACTCATTAATCAAGATAATTAAAGATAATTATCGCCGTTACTATTCATAATGTCCAAAAACAAAAGAGTCTTAATTACATAATTTGGACCTTTTAATTCCAAATATGGAATCCATTTAACCAAATTCCAAACATATAAATTTCCATAATTAATTTAAAAATAATTCCAGTCGTCAAAACAAATAGCGGGTTTTTTTAAACAATTTCTATGAAAAGTTTGGCACTTGTTTATGCCCAATTCCAAAGTGAAATTTATCCCAATTACCACCATTGGATTAAATGGTAAAAATATATTATATTTAAACATTAAAACCAATTAAAAAGATAATCTAACCATATAATTAAATTAGATGAAAAAGCAGTTTTGATGTAAAATGCAGTATTTTTCACTATTCATTAAAAAATGAACATTGTCAGAAAAATAGCAAAAAATTATCCAATGTAAGTTTCAATGTCCCAATAATAAATAATAAATTTATTTTGACAAATAGGGCTTATAAAATTGTCAAAAGTTTGATTTAAAAATGGTTTTCTATCAAAAGGCAGTAAACAATCTTTTAAGAATATTAGTGTATTCCATGCTTAGGATTGTATTTATTCTCATTTTAAGCCTCTATAACACTATCTAATTCATAAATAGACAAAGATAAGAATATATATTATTCATTACTTACTTGGGATGTTACATAATTTATTTAAATCCTCAAATACTGCCACTTAAAAGGTACCATTTTATAAGGCACCATTGAAATCAAAGAATCACTCGGCTTCAAGTCTATCATGAGCTCAACTTCACGTCAAGGGGGTATTGTCACAACCTCTAAAAAAACATGTATAAATTCTCTAAAAACCCTAGGAACTCCACCATCCTAGCCTCTTTAAATTTCATAGACAAATAATCCATAAAATAAATAAGGATCTCCACTCATTGAATTCCCAACTATGTAGAATTGTGATTTTTTAAAAAATTTGTTTGATAAGGTATATGATACGCAACACTGAGCTTAAATAAATAGGTAAATATTATTATTTAAATGTTACTTTTATAACATAACTCTTAAAATTGAGTGAAAGAATAGTATTAATCACATAATGAAATATATTATGTTCATACTCATTCATAATTTATTAATTAATTATTGTTAAATATTTACTATATTTTCATCAAATTCATTTTATTATTTTAAAAAATACTTTTTCTTCAAAAATTATTTTCATTTTTTTATGAGTGATAATTATAATAAATTTTGGAAAATTTTAGAAATTTTATTTTACAAAATTAATTTAAGTTTTGAATTATTCATGCCAATATTATTTTAGAATGAATTTTTTATAATTATATTAAAATATTGATATTTCAAAGAATAGTAAAGAATAATAATTTTTCTTGAAAAATGCATTTTTTTTAAGTGTTTAGAAGGAAAATTGATATTTTTTATTATTTTTAAATTTTAATTATTTATTTTTTATAATCAAATTATGGTTTTTTAAATGGATATTATACAATAATTTAGTATAAAAAATAAATTTTAAAATTTAATTTTTTGAAAAACTACTTTTCATTTCCTTTTGTCAGATTAATTTCAAATTAAATCCTATGTTATGATTTTAGAAAAATGGATTCCATATTTTTAATAATTATTTTAAAATTAAGTAAATTTGTCACTTTTATTTTTGTTTAATATGATTAGTAACCTTAGTAATTTTTCTTACCAGAGTAAAATAAAATTCAAGTAATTGAGGTTCAAAATAAAATGATATGAACCATTAAATGACCCAAACACTTACCTAAATCTTATTGGATTAGTATATAGGGAACATAATAAATTAAGGGTGTAATTTATTACCTTTTTGGGCCACTAGGATAGGATTATGATAACTATAGTATTTTATTTAAAGAAATGTCAAACATGTCACACTCTATTTTTATTAAGTACACTATTATTGATATGATGTTATCTAAAGTATGTGTTTAACTATTAATATTATATTTAAATATAAAATATTTATCTTCATCATAGTAATTTATTTTTAATTTTTTTTTATTAAATAATTATATTAAATTCTTGTACAACTTTGATATAGTAATTATTTAATAATTGGAAAAATCAAATACATGATATTAAAAATATTAGAATAAATATAATTCTATATAATTAATTGAATTAAAATTATATATTGCCTTTAAATTTTATATATATATTAAAAATATATATATTTTAATTAAAAGTGTTATCTTGATATTGTTAAATTCATAGTAATGAATTTTTTTTAAAATTTCCATTATAGATATTTTATAGTAAAAATATTTAATTAAATTATTTAAAAATTATAAAAATGTTAAATAAGAATAAATTTGATATTATATGACAAAAAATGTATTACTATTTGTATTTAAAATAAATTTGGGAGAATTTGACTCTATAATAGTCTTATTAATTTTTATATATGATATATGTGTGTATGTGTGGACTATCTTCTCCGCAAAGTGATGTGATTCTTTTTCCATCACCAAAAAACATGGATGATATATATAAGTATATTTAAATATTTAATATGATAATTATGATATTATTATCAATATTTGGAGATAAAATGATACACACATTCTTTCCATAATGATCATTGAAAAATGAAAATTTTACTCATGCATATATACGGCCCATCATCTCCATGATTGTAACATGGAATATTTTTCATAAAATTATTTAATGGATTGATTAAAATATATATTTTATAAATAAAAACGATATATATTTCATAATTATTATTTCTAACATCGTATAATATTGAACACTCAAACCATAATCCACATACCTAAGTCTTTTGGGCCTGTGAACCAAATGTCATCAAAATAGAGAACATGAACTGAAATGATTAAGTAACTATATATTACATGGAAATAAGTGATATAAAAGGAATAATAAACATAAAAAATTTATTAAAAAGGTATCAAAATTAAACAATGTTTGTTATTTAGGAACATATATATAACGTATATGTTGAATTAGACTCAAGGTAAGGGACTTTCTTTTAAAAATACTCTTTTAAAGATCATTTTTCAACTCTTTTTACAAAGGTAAAAAGGAATATATATTTTTCTATATACTATGTGACCAAAATTTCCCACTATCATGAATCCTTAATATTTTTAATCTTACTTTATGGTTTTATATGGTTAATTTTAAATAAAAAATTTTGTATATTATTTGTATAGTGATGTGAAAATGGAAATGTTATTTTCCTCAAGAATTTTTTTAATAGATTTTTCTTCAAAGAAAAAACATATTTCCTTTTTATGGGTATTAATGTTTTTAAAATGGTGTATAAAGAGATGGGAATTTTTATAGCATAAAGGTTTTTTCATAAATGTTTTAAAGTTTTTTCAATGGTTTTATAAAATGATTTATTCGTAATACATGATCATAATATATAAGAAACCTGTGAGCCTGATAAATCTTATAAGAAGGATTAATCCCTATTATAACTGACAGGTGAGTCGATATAGACTATACAAAGGTTGATCTCTATTGTAGATCTCAAATTCATTGGTTAAGTCGTAGGTTGATCATGATGGTTATTTTAAGTATAACTATGATGGTTACACCATATATAACCATGAAGGTTATTTCAAGTATAACCATGAGGTTTATTCCAAGTTTAAATAGGAGGGTTAATCTAGTTGTATATTTGATGGTTACTCCATGTGTATTTATGATAAGAAAGTGATTCCCTAAGTTACCTATATGAATTATTTTTTCTTTTTGTGGGTTTTTAAATTTTTCCTTTTATAAAAAATATTTTGTGTCATTTTTATGTGGAAATGTTTTATTATGCCCAAATAAAATTAAATATAATGATAAACATTACATGGTTTTTAATGTTTTTTACTATACTAATAGTTTTATTATTTTTCTTCCCTTTACTATTATTTTTTAGTTCAAATTACATTTTAAAATGTTTTTTCCAGGGTTTAAGTATGGATAAGATAACAGAAGAAGTCAAGTTGAATGTTATGAATATTTTTCTTGAAATTAAATCATGTTTTATTTTAAAGAAATTGGTTAATGGAAAAATAATATTGAACATAGGTGTCCACTTTTAATATATGGTTTGAATATGAAAGATTATATCTTAATTTTCTAAAACTCTAAACCAAAAAGATCCCCTAGATTGTAAGAATGTGAATTATAGCTCAAAGATGCTATAATATGTAATGCTCAAGGCCAGGTCCTCGCATTTTGTATTAGATGAGGGTTTAGATAAATTTGAATACTAGGATGTTTTCAACTATGGTTATCTAATAAATAACATCATGGGTTTATAGTTTTACGGTTTGTTATAAGTTTAAAGTTATAGAAAACTCATATGTGGCTTAATGTTAAGAAATATTAATGTGACTAATGATATTTTTGGAGACATTTAATATTGATGTAATTATGGGTTATTATATTTTGGGATGAATAATTAATGGTATGAGATAGCCTATGAGGTTAAAAAAATTCAATAATATTGAATATATTAATGTTATTTTTGATGATTTTTCTCATGTTTCTTGGAATTTTATAAGGATTTCATTAATATAGTTTTAGAAAAAATGAAACCCTATATTATGAGAGACAACCAATCATGTTTGGAAATGAAATGGTGATTGAACACACAATTGAAGGGATACATGATTGTATGACCTATCACTAGCCTACATGATGTCTCGGTTAGTTTGAATTTTGTTTCCTTTATTTAAACAATCTAATCGATAAAGTTTATGTTCATTTTAATAAAAATTTAATTGGAAATTGATTTGGTGACTAATTACATTTTAGAAAAAGTTTACTATAATTTTGGGGAGTATTATAGAAATAAGGTAAATAGAACACTATTGGATTTTATTTTATAAATAATGGTTGAATTATATTTTGGAAGAATATATGATCATAATGTGGCTTTTTAGTGATTCATATGATTTATGGAAATGATTATCATATATTGGAGATTATGTGATTATGAAATTTATATTTAGTTATGAGACTTTAAGAGTCATTGATATAATTGTGATATAAATGCTAAATTTATATTTAATGAATATGTGATCTAATATTTATGTTTTTTGGGTCTCAATCCTAGTCTGTAATATTTTTTAAGAGTTTTGAGGATATATATTTATTAAATGATCTATGTTGAACTTTGGATATTACTATTTAATTTTGGAGATTAAATTATTTTCATTATAGAATGGTTTATTATTTTTGGAGAATTATCATATCTTATACTAACCATATAGGTTTTGGTTCTTTCCTAAAGGCCGAAAGAAAATATAATTATTATTTTGTGTAGTTTTTGACATGTAGTAGTTGATTCTAATTCTTTTTTCATGAAAAAATCATCTTTAATTCTCATCGTTCAGTGAAAATTATGAGGTTTTGTGGATATTGATTAAAGGATTAAATTGTACTTGTCGAGTAAGTATATTTCATCATGTTTATAGTCATTGTAGTAAAGTAATTTCTCAACTCTAGGAAAAGGATCTTGAAATAAAAATTTCATCTATTTACTTTTCTTACCATGAAAACAATGGTCTTTTTACTCATCACAGATATATGGTTTTTTATGGTTAAATTTTTCATGAACATGTTCTATATCACTCTCTATCAGTCCTTGGTAGTTAGTTATTCCTTCTATGTGCATGTTTTAACTTCCCACTTATCTTATCATATTTTGAAATCTTGTTTTTTTTACTCTAGATGACATTCATATATCCATTTTCTCTCATACCAAGTATAAGTTTTATTAATCCTTTTTACAGTTTGGGATTTCTATAAAGGTATTTTGAGAAGTCAAACACTTATTAAGAAACTCAAGTTTTAATTATGAGAATTCAATTTATTAAAGGGGGTATAATGTATCATCCTGAGTTTAAAAAAAGGCAACGTTCGATATCATATAAGATATGAAACACTATGCTTAAATGAGCATGAAATTATTATTATTTAAATATAGCCATTATAACCTTGCTTTTAAATTGGAGTGCATGAATTTTATTAACCACATTATGAAATATTAAATTTTTTCTCATTTATAATGTTTTAATTAATACTTTTTAAATACGAAATAAATATTTAGTAAAGTCATTTCATTCTTTAAAAAATACATTTTCATTAAATATGATTTTTATTTATTTTTTAAGAGTGATTATTATAATTAATTTCAGGAAGTATTAGAATTATTTTAATTTTTTTAATTTATCATGTCAAAATTTATCTTTGGATTAATTTTTTATAATTTTTTAATATATTTATTTTTCATGAATAGTGAAAATATTGATTTTTTTAAAATCTATTTTATATTAAATTTTTTACAATGAATAATTATTTGTTATACTAGATTTAAATATTCATTAGTGTTTTTTTATAATCCATTTAGGGGTTTTAAAATTTATTTTATACTCTAATTTAGTATAAGAAACATTTTATATTTAAAAGGGTATTTTTTCGTAAAACAGCTTTTTATTTCATTTTTTAAATTAATTTAAAATGATATTTTTAATTATGAATTTGTAAAGGTGGATTACATATTTGGATTGAGGATTTTCAAATTTAGTCAATAGGTTACTTTTATTTTTGGTCAATATGAATATTAACTTTTATAATTTTGGTTACCACGATAAAGGGTAAATCAGGTAATTTAGGTTAAATATAAAATGGTAAGAACCATTAAATGACCCAAGAAGATACCTAAATCATATTATATTAGTATATATAGGCCATAATTATACTAGGATATAATTTATGAATTTTTGGGGCCACTTAGATTAGATTATAACCTTTATAGTATTTTATTTAAAGAAATGTCAAACATGTCACTCTCTTATTTTTATAAATTTTACTATTTTTATTATTATTTATTCCATAATATATTTCCATATGTAAATATTATTCTTAAATATAACATATTTACCTTCGTCATGGTAATTTAATTTTAATTTTTAGTGAATAAATAATTACCTAAAATTCTTTCGCAACACTAATGTGGAAATTACTTAATTAAGGAAACAATAAAATAAATGATAACAAAAATATTAAAATAAATATAATTTTATAAAATTAATGTTAGAAAATAATTTAATAGATAACATTAACAATTTATGGATATAATAAAATATATTTTTTAAATTATATTTATTATATCGATATTATGAAAGTCAAAGTAATGAATAGTTCTTAAAATTTACCTTGTTGATATTATATAGTAAAAATATTTTATTAAATTATTTAAAAATCGTCAAAAATATAAAATAAACACAAATTGGATAATATATGGTAAAAATATTCATCCTCTGCCAATTTATATCCCATTTAGGAACATTTGGATCTAGAATATTATTATATTTTAATATTTTGAGATATTCCAAGAGTTCACTTCCCCTCTCTTTTAAAGGGGAACATCTGCTTCTCAATCCTTCACACATAAAACCACATTTGGTTAAGAAAATACTGAAAAAATAATTTATTATAATATTTCCACCAATTTTAGAGGTCTTTTTTTACTTATACTACCAATCTTAGAAGTCGTAAGGTGTTAAGAAAATGTTGTTCTTCAAAGAAAATGAATAGTTTTTATTTTTAAGTTTTAGTTTTTGTTTCATATTCACATACATAAAAAATTATTAAACAATTTTAAAATAATATTTAATGTAACCTTCATATAATGATATGGTTTTATGTATGTTTCATGACCTATATCCATCTCCAGTTCAATGAAATAAGAATATAATTTATCGTTCCTATGTACGGTGGACTACTGCCTTAGGAACCATTGTAATTCTTTTTCCATCAATGTTTCTATAGAATGGATTATAATAATGGAAATAATGTTTATATATAATATTAATGAAATATTTATCATTATAAATTTTTAATATATCATTTACCTTCTTACCATTATCTTCATAGAAAAATGATATTGTCATTCGTGCGCACATATGGACTACCACCTCCACGAAGCAATGTGATTCTTTTTTAATCACCAAATTGAAAGGAAGATATATATTAATATATTTAAAGATGTATTATAGTAAATATTATATCATGATAATTATAGAAATATAAAATTATACTTACCTTTTTTCCATAATTATCATTAAAAAATGGAAATGTTACTCATGCGTATGTATTACTCACCATCTCTGTGATCGTAACATATTTAAATTTTCATAAACATATTTAATTGATGTATTTAAAAGAATAATTTATTCATGAAAATTATACTTATCTCATAATTATTATTTTAGATATGGTATAATAATGACCACTTTTTGCAAAGTCCCCATAACAAAGTCATTTTGGACTTATGAACCAAATGTCATCAAAACATTCGACTTGAACTTAAATGATTACGTTATTGTATATAATATAAAAATAATTGATATAAAAGATATAGGGAAATTCAAAACGATTCTTATGTAATTAAATAATTAACCTATGTTTATTATTAAGTAATAAAAATAATGTGTGTGATGAATCAAACTCAAGGTAGGGGACTTTCTTTTAAAAATCCCCTTTTAATGTTCCTCTTTCAACTCACTTTTCATAGGTCAAAAGTAGTGTATTTTTTACATAAAAAGAACTAAATAAAGTTAAAACTTCTATGATTCCTTAATATTTTTTATCATACTTTACAATTTTATATGGTTACTTTCAACGAAAATGTTTTCCTTTATATGTACGTAGTGATTTCAAAATGGAAAGGTTATTTTCCCCAATAATGTTTTAATGATCCTTTCTTCAAAGAAATAACATCATTACTTTTTTCATGGTATTATAGTTTTGAAAATGTGGTTTTAAATAGAATTGTATTTTGGATATCCTAATTGTTTTCATATGGTTTTAAAAGTATTTTTCCATGTTTTTATAAAATGATTTTTCATGATACTTGATAATTATATATGAGAAATAGGTGAGCCTGATACAACTTATATGAAGGATTGAGACCAATTATACAACACGGGTGATCCTGATATAGAATATATAAATGGTGAGCTCCATTATATATCTCTAATAAAATTTTTATTTTTTAATTTTACTGTGACGGTTATTTCAAGTGTAACTGTGATGGTTACTCCAAGTATAACCACAAGGTTTATTTCAAGAATAAACATGATGTTTTTTCATGCATAATAGTGAGGGTTACTTTATTTTTAGACATGATGGTTAATCCATGTGTGAGTATGATATGAAATTAATGCACCAAGTAATATGTATGATTTAAATTTTTCTTTTTATGGGGTTTTATGTGTTTTCCTTTGAGAAAAAAAGTGTGCATGATTTTACTACGTAAATGTTTTAACATGCTAAAAGAACATGAAGATAAAGGTAAAAATTGCATGGGTTTTATTATTTTTTACTAAACTAATAGTTTTCATTATTTTTATATACCTTACTGATCACTTTGAGCTCTCTCATCATTTTAAGATGTTTTTCACATGGTTTAAGGATGGGTAAGAGAAAAGAATAAGTCAATTTGAAATTTTTGAACATTTATCATAAAAAGAAATCATGGTTCAATTAAATGAAATTTTGTATGGGATATATTGATAAATATTATAAGTGTAAACTTGTAATTTATGGGTTTATAAAGTATTATTATTTCCTAATTCTCTAAAACTCTAAACCAAAAAGAATTGTGGGACAGTAAGAAAGTGAATTGTAGCCCAAGACACTAGAATATGTAATGATTAAGGCCAAGTATTTACAAATTGACAACCCTGCAAGCAAATGAAAACCATATACTATCTATCCACATGTTAGAGAAAAAAATTTGATTTGGGAATATTAAATAAAATCAAATATATAATATAACCAATTGATTCCCAGGATTACATTATATGGTTGCATCTGTAGTAAGAAAAATCCCCATGGGACTGATGTGGACTTATCATTAGTCTACACCTCCAACACACATCAAAAAATATTGTCTTTCCTATGAATAGATCATTCAACACTAGGGGCATAGGAATATTCTCTATGTATAGTGCTATAAAACATATTATAGTAGGTCAAATAAAGGAGTGAGAAGCTTTGTAATAAAACAGGGCACAAACAAGGGTACATGATAAACTGAGTGTACCTCAAATGATCTTTAGACCCTCTAGAGCTACTTCCTCCACTTCCTAAAACTGAACACATATAGCTCATCTACATATCTAATGGTGGAAACCTCAACAACTATTCTTTGGTTGAGGTCCCTGAACATGAGGAACATCTCTAGGTCGGCTTCTACCCACTCCATCTCCCCTTAGAGGAGTATAATCATAAAGTTTATACTATTGAAACTATCTAATGAGAATTTATGGAAAGGTTAGCAGGAAACCTATCCACCTATACCAAAATGATCTCAAAGAACCATTGGGAAATGATTCTGATGATGTCCTCAAACCTTTTCAACAAAAAACATTGTCTCAATATCCCTAGTAAAAGAATGAAAACTGCTGGCCCTATAAGGGTGGAAGGAAATATTTTATGTTCGACTCCCAACTATTTGAAACTTGAATGGTCCTAGTTCCCAAGACCAACCACTAATAGCTCCTCTCCTTTAAGAAGACTTCAAGTTACCCTATTATAGTAAACTTACTCGTGAGTGTATCCACTCAATCACCTATGACATCTTTTCAACATCCAAATACATTGGAAATATAAAAGTTGTAATTGAATACTAGATAGAAGGATTGAGTGACACTTCTAGATGTTTCACATGTGACTCATAATTAGGAAAAAGATTTAAGGAAAAGTTCATAATGTCTATGAACTTGATTCATAAGTCCCCTACTAATATACACCCCTAATAAAGAAAAAGAATCTCCTACCTCTTCACTACCTTCATAGTCGATGAATGGAACTCTACCTGAAACTCTTACTGAAAGTCAACCCATAAAACATCTAGAACCTTACAATCACTCAGATACAATTTCCACCACTAAAACATAGCTCCCTACATCTGACTAACTTTTAATGGGGCACAATATCCCATTAGGGCCTAGATTAAACTAAAATAGATCCCAAAATTCTCCATCTATACCTTTGTCTCTATATCTGAAACATTACTCCCCTACATACCTAAATAATGTTTCAGAAAAGCATTAAATTCCATTTTCCAAGACTTATCATCCTTTGAAGAATCAACCATATGTTAAACAACCAGATTAGTTAATTTATCCTCAATGACATGAACCACATGGAGACAATGTCTAGGAACCATAGATGAAATAAAAAATATATATTTACAAAGATCGGGTTGTATATAATTTTATTTAGAATCAATTTTAATTAACATTATCCATTTTAACCTTCCCAAAACAACCTAGTTAAAATTGGAATAGATTTCACCATGATTCATGTACCACTCCTAGGTCTCTCCCCTACAAATAGTTCCACCTCACTTGATTGTTCAATAATATTAGAGTCTGTGCACTAGATCATTGTGGGACCTAAATTCCCATGTCCTAGCCAGTATCCTTGGAATATGTCTTGCACCAAGGTCAAATAACATTGTTTCCATACTAACCCATGAAATCCTGAATGTTTTTAACTAAAAACTCCATACTATCTCCTAACTACCTCCCTTTGGTTACACTCTATCATGACCCCCAACTCCTAATGATACCATAATGGATGGAGAGATATAATGAGCCATGATTCCCACCTCTAGTAGGCCCTATGTTAAATACTAGCATTGAGGTTATAAAAATCTCATGAAATGGGAGGTATTACCATCTATAATAATATAGGATCAGGAGATAAGATGAATAAACCACAAAGAAAGTCCATAACATAATATAAAATAGGAAAAAAAAACAATGCACAATTAATTCATAAATAAAACTAATTGTGGGTAAAAGTCTCCAAAAGTAATTACCCTTAAGAAAAAATAAATAAGTTACAAAGGAACTATCCAAAAAGTTATGAGCTAGAACTATCCAACATAATCTATATAATCCTCCTACAAAATTTAAATCAATTTATATATTTAGGGTAACCATAAACGTATACTCCATAGGAAAACAAATATCTCTTGTGTACATGTCAAAGAAGCATATTAAGGAACCTATGAGAAAAATGCATAACAAAAAACATCTAAACATGTCATCTATCCATCCCAACCTCAAAAATTCATGGTCTCCAAATAAAAAAATCCATATATAATAACATAATAACAATAATATCGATAAAGGGTACCCCACACTACTTTCTCACTACCTTTCCACTCTCACAACACAATTTCATATCTCTTAACACTCCCATATCTTCTAAATAACATATACCACCACCCCAAAAGCACGGTTACATAAAATCATTCCTACAAACGCCTAGTATATTATTTCAAAACCACTTCCATTACCAGAGTAGTAGGGTATCATAAAAATGAAGGACATAAAACTCTTTCCCTCCTCCTACCATGAATAACCCCAACCGTAAGCCACCCCATAACATGGTCATATCACATCTCTCTCAAGAACACCTGGCCCACCTCCCCACAACCTAGATATATCAAATCTCACCCAAACACAATTGTTATATCACCTAGTTCACTAAAATACCACCAAACAAAACAATCTATGCATATCTACTTGCCTGAAAGAGAAAGTAAGAAAGATAATGTATCAATCCATCTATCATCATTAATGGGATGTGTGGAGAAACACACCCCCCATGTGAAAAAAATGGTGTTCTTCACACAATTCTTGATGTAAGTGAGGTTATTATATAAATAAAAATGTATATAAATATATATATATATATATAAGCCACACACAGACCTGAACTATGTGCTCATAAAAAACACTAACCAACTCACCACATTGACCCTTTTGTTTCCAACTCTAAATTCATAACACCACCCAAACCATAAGAATCATCTCACACCACCAATCAATTCCATTATTTATCCCATCCATTTCAAAATTTACTAATAACTGCATTTAACCACATAGCCCATCATTTATTTTCTCATTAGTCAGCAATATCCCATTAACTAAACCAAACCCCATCCATTTAAATAATTATTAAAAAATTATTCCATCACTAAATAGGCACTAAGAATAAATAAAAAACACATCACAAGTAGATCATCATTCTCATCAAACCTTCGCCATGCCACCCCAAAAATCATGGAAAAAACATCTCACAACCCAAAAATCATGGATGAATAAAACAATATTCTCACTATCCCAAAATCACAGCTAAATAAATCATTTCCTAATAGTCCCAAAATTAAATTCAAAGAAACCAAACATCACCCCAAACTACATTGAAACCACACATCGTTTCCCAAAACCAATACCATATATTAGAAGAATATCAAATATCATTTTATAGATTTAATAAAGGGGATTTTATCACATTTCATTTTATTATTGAGTCATTATCACATAAGAAATAAATCTATGGGATTCCATTTTGTTAAAAATATATAAGTTATTATCAAATTTCCATTTTAGGGTGATATCATAACAATTGTACAATAATTTCTCAAGAACACATTTGAATATAGCATAAATAAATCCCCCAATGGCCACAATTTTTATCGGGGAATTTAACCTGTATAATCTCAATATCTCAATAAAATCTAATATGTAACAGCATGTAAATCATACCACTTTTCCCTTAAATTTCAATTAAAATATTAATTTATCTAAATTAGGCCAACACAATCCATCCCCCATAGAAAAAAAAGAGTAAAACACTCCTTCATGATGCAAAAAAGAGAGAAATGAGGTATTCCCAACCTCATAGTATCTTTTCTAACTCGTTGCGCACTATAGGGTGGAAAAAATTCTTATAAACTAAAACCTCACACAAAACCCATGGATAAACCTACACCGCGTCAAGGGTTTTCATAAACACAACCTGACTCAAAATTAGAACCCAAAATGCACCATTGTAGAAGATCTATGAAGAAGAATAGAAGTAAATCCTTAAGAAAGAGAGGATAACTCACAACATATCACCAATGTGAATCCATCAAAACCAACAGAGATAAGATATAGGAAGAGGGATAGAAGATTTATTTGGGGCACCTAGGGTTCATCTAGAATGAATAAAAGAGGGATATAAATGAATGAAAATAAATTGACTAAAAGGGTTATAAAATAATCTGGAACCCACTTGTTTCATATCCTGTATTCCATTCCTGATGTGAAATATATGGGTTTCCAAAAATTTACAACTTTCACTAAAATTTATTCCATGTAAAACTTTATTTAATTACACATCATGAATTAATATCACTACGTGAATATGTTTCATGAGTTCTCCCTCATCTGTATATATCCCATGAAACTAGTTGGCTATACAATCCTTGAAACACCAATTCACATTGTGTTACCCTTTCACAATGTAAATATCCCAATACTGTTATGTTGTATCTCTAACCCCTAGAGAATGTCCTCAAGACTCTTATGAAACAACTCAAACACCCAAAACCAACAATGTAGTATGCCACATCCGTCTTTCTAAATTAATTTTTATTTTAATAATTCTTGGCATAGGGTTATCACACCAAGGTCCAGGCCAGGTCCTGACATAAAGTTTTTTTCGTTTAATATATTTACTGGGTTTTGAACCCGTGTGTGCTCACTGTACGGTTGGCGATAGCCGCACAGCCACGCAATCGCGCAACCGTCCTAGGAGTTAGGCAATTGCTCATTTTTCTTATTTTTATTATTATTATTATTATTATTATTATTATTATTTGTATTATTATTATTATTATTTAGATTATTATTTATATTTATATTATTATTATTATTAGTTTTATTATTATAATTATTGTTTTTTATTAAAATGAAAAAAACTAATCCTAACCCTATCTACCCAGCACCCTCCACCCACCTAGCCTAATCCTGCATCACCCCATTCTCCTTACCTGTGTGAGCTGCCTCACTCCTCCAATACCATATGTCGTACTCCCTCTCTACCCCTATGGTTGACCTTGTCGGTAGCACCACCCCCTGCCCCCCACCCTTATCCCCTGTCCAGCCTCACGCTCACCCCACATGATCTTGACCTCATTGCCTGCTCTCCCTTCACTCCCTTCGTCCCTCCAGGCACTCCTCAGCTGCCCAGTATCTACCATATACCTCCGTCACCCCACCTTCGCGCTTCCACCATCCCGGCCTCCCAGTACCTGACCCCCTTCATTCCAACCATCCACACCACCAGCCTGCCGACCAGCCCTAGTCCTAGTGACCACCTCCCTCAACCTCCCCCCAACTCCAGAATCCCAACACCCTTGACCTCCCCCCAACTCCAGTATCCCAGTGCCTCCGCCCTCATCCCTTGACATCATCACCCTCATGCTCCCCTCACACTCACTCTAGCCTTCATCCCCAGCGTTGGCCTTCTTCCCGGCCACCGACCACTCTGGCCTCACCCCTTAGCACCCTCACCACACTCCCAGCCATCGAACCCCCATATAAACTCCCCTCACCACTATTTTATCTAGACAACACCCCCTTATCTCTCTCATGCAACTCGCATCGATGAACTTTCTCCACCATGCTCCGACCACCTTCCCCTTATGCGCTCCAAACCCCCTGCTCTGATAAATCTATTCATTTATTTGTTTTTTTGTTTTTTTATGTATTATTAATTTCATATATGTTGTTTTTATTTGTTATATATGAATCATAATACTACGATTTGTGTTTTTTACATTTTTCTCGTTGTCTAGGGCGTGCAACTGGTCCATTGTGTGTTGTTCATCTTTCCATGTATGCATCGTTGTATATGTGCTCGACTTTGTGGTAGCTATTTCTAATCTTTCCTTTCCTAAATAGTTCATTTGGACTTTCATGTTTTTAATTTCTTCTTAAAGGTTAATTTCACCTCTATTATATCTATGGTTTGATGTGATTAAGGTTTTTCCCTTGTAAGAATTTACTAAAAATGCGTTTTTCTAGGGGATTATGTAAATTTCCCAAGATAAGATATGTAGGATGTTTATTTTAAATGATGTTGTTATTTAAAATGGGATTGGGGGTTTTCCACTAAATTTTTTGGCCTGTTTATAATGTTCTTTATAAATTTTTTAGTCTGTTTAAAAAATTGATTGGTTTTTTTATAAAATTGTTTTTGAATTTGTTGGATTGTTCATAGATTTTTTTATAAACTAGTTGGATTGTTTATAAAATCATTTATAAACTGTTTTGTTTGTTTATGAAATTATTTAAAAAAATTAATCAGTTATGGTTTAAAGTAAATTGGTGTTTTGTGTAAATAACATCTGAGTGTCTCTTTGGATGTTTGGGGTGCCACTAGATGTTGGCACATCTATGGCTGCACTTGGTGCACACATGGATGTGTCATCAAATGAAGGTGGTGTTTTAAATTAACATTTCCTTGAAAGTGTGGTTTTATAAATGATTCATGCCTTCCAAATTAGGTTGGGTATTTTGTGTGGTTCTTAAAATGGTTTTGAATGTATTTCTTAAGGTTTGGTCATTTTCCCTTGAAACATGCTTTGGTGTGAGTTTTGAAAGAACTATGCCCATTTTGATTTATAAATTTAAAAACAATACTGGTAAGATGTTTTGGGTAAATGAATTTAGACATATTGACTCAGTGGATCATTTGGAACTTTCAATTAAAAGCTGATGTTTGGTTAATGCTTTTGGAGACTTTGGACATAAAGGCTTGTTTGGCTCTTCCAACTCATGGGTGGAGTTGTGTTATCTTTTATAATTGTTTGTTTTTGGAATTTGTGTGTTCCTGGTCAGAATTTTAAATGTTTTTAGAAAAATGATTTTGACATGGATGTGACGTGATGACCTGTTTGGCACTTTCAGCTTTAGTGTAATGTTTCTGTTGATTCTTTGAAATGATGAAATTTTGATTACTGTATTCCCATTTAACAGCTTTAATATTTTGAAAAAGGTATCAAATGGTTTTAATGATTTCATGGCATAACGGTTCGATTGACACCTTTTATGATATGATGTATATATATTTTGGGGCACATCTATAGGGGGGATATCCCTTATGGGTTATCATATAGAGTGTCCATGTTTGGGGTAGGCAAGTGCGGTGAGATGAGTCACACATGTGAGGGCCTCTCTACTTACACGGTATTATTATAAACACTATTGGTTCATGGGTATCTTTTAGATGATTGAGTGAGGGTTACTGACCAACCCTGGTTAGACGGGTTGGTACCCCTGGATTTGTTATTAGGTCAGACGGGCTTTGCCACTGGTTTGGTCAGTTTAGGGAAACTAGTTGTTTATAAACATAGGAGATTCACCATAATCCAGCAGGTGGTTCCATAACTAAGTACATCCATGGGTCATCTAGGGATGTTTAAGATCACCCATGGTTACTGGATTATTTTTGTTGCTTGTTTACTTTTAGTTATACGAGTTTATTTTCTAGATTTCATTATTTACCTATTATACTTTAGCCTAGATTTGGTATACCTTTTTGGGTTTATTTTATTAAATTAAAAATTATTTATGAAATTATATGTCATGTGTGTTAGATTTTTAAATGAGAAAATCATGTTTCTTATTTTAAAATGTGAGAACATTACTTTTTTAATTTTTTTTCAAACTTAGGATAATGGATTGCTTTGTGAAATGAGATGTTGGATTCTGTGGTTTATCATGAAAAATCTACTAATAATTTTTAATTATCATACTTATCGTTATCATTTCAGTTATAGGTTTACTTTTCTTACATTTTCTTGGCTAAGTTTCTCATTAATAGAGCAAGGTCGTCCTATGGTTGGGAGGTGACTTAAAAGGTCACGTGGAGGTATGTTGAGTTGTTCTATTTACTTTATTTTTTTGATGCTCGAGTTCAGTTTTATTATTCTATTTATTCCTATTTATTTATTTTTCTTTATCATCCAAATAATTCCCACTGATTAAATTTGGATCCCCAGCACTAGTTATCAGCCCATGGGGTTCGGGAACGCGCCTTGATCCATGTCACAGACCGGCTTGGGTGATCGGTACAGGGTCGACCCGGGTTGGTTCCAGACATACTTGGCTAGTTAGGATCATTTCATTACATATGATACCAATCATAGGACATTTTCCCTTTCTGAGTTCTGATATTTAGAACCTTGAGGGTTTAGGGAAAACACCAAACTCTTTATAAGAAAAGGACTTATTTGTGTCTATTACTTGTATCTTCTATCTAAGTTTCATATCCATAGATTATAGGGTAATTATTGTGATGAATATACTCCATGGAATTATAGGATAGTATTGTTCACTCATTTTGTATACTGACATTGATGACACCCAATTTTGGATAGAGTTTGAGTACCTATATAGGTTGGAGTATTTCCCAAATATTATGATGATGATGATAGTTGATGAGTTTTAAGACCATTAACATGGATGTATGTCTATCTCATAGTATATTATGGTATTTCTTTACCACATTATGTAATCCATAGATATGATTCAGGATAGACACATCTAATTTTGTTAGTTAAATCATGGAATTCAGTGGGGGATTTGAGCTGAGAATATACCTTTTTCATTCCTCTGTGAGAGGTCGATATATACCAGTTCAAGTTCTATTCTATATTTGTCAGAGTCATCATGATTTTTTAAACAAAACTTGACACTCATTTCTCATGGTTAGTGGCATTTCTAATAGTAATATGATTCTTGGTGATCAATCATGGAGGGAGCCTATAGGGGACCCCATCAGTATATAGGAATAATTTCAATTACATGTGATGGATGTGAAAACATGGATATAGATTTTATGACTAGAAAAGAAATATATGATGGTAAAGATGACATGTTTGATGGAACTCCCTAGCAGAAGAAGTATATAGAATAGGAATCTATACAAAGTGGTTGAGGTAACCATCCTTGACATGGCCTATGCATATAAATAATCAAAATTTTATGTTGATATGATATTACACCAAAAAATCAAGGTAGAACAAGTTATGATAAAGGAAAAGGTCAATATAGTGGATATATACTAGCGATGTAGTGCTATGAGGAGGGAAAAACATGCAATGAGTTTGGATTTTATTTTTATCTATTTTTTCTCTTGTACTCATCGATATGGATTTGTACTATTCCATCTTAAAATTATATTTTTTTTTACAATCTATAGATAATAAGAGATATCATTGATAGTCCACTTTGAAAATATTCTCCCACTAGTGATGTTCACCCTATCTCTCATATCTTCCATCCTTGTGATCTTAATCTTGATAGAGGGACACTCCCTTGGGAGGTTATCATGAAATAGATGAGATCATATGATATTGTACTAAAGATAAAAAATGTTATCTACAATTGAGTAAATGTTATGTTTTTATCAATTTAGATTTATTTTATACTAATAGGATAGGTTTAATTCTACCGTTATTTATGAATGGGACCCCTAGGTAGGATGATTAGGGTCAAACCTCAAAAGCTTGTATCTGGTTACCCAAAAGTTTTGATCCTATATATATGTCCCCCTAATGTTATGTAAGAAAACATTATAGTGGTAGAGGTGATGATTGAATATGTTTTCCTAGAGGATGTTCCCTAGTTTCCCCTCACCATGAGGTCAATTTCAGGGTTGATTTATAACATGGAACTATGCTAATATGCTTAATGAATTATCATATGAACCTATATGGGATCAATGAGTTTATGGTTCTACTAGATACACATTTAATGAAATGGTTTATTAGACCCAACATGATCTCAATAGAATCCAATTTTTTATAGGAATGTGAATGGGAGATTGAGGTCTTGTATTAAATATAACCACTTGAATGAGGTGAAATTCCGAAATAAACTCCCTCTTCTGAGAATAAATGATATCCATGAGGAACTAAAATGGTAATGATGTTTCAAAAATATTGATATCATGTATTAATATCATAACCATTTGGTTCAAGCGGTGGATATCAAAAAAATGAGATTGGGGTGTTGATATAGACTCTGAGTTTTTAGTGATGATTTTTTTAGGATAAATTTGAAAACATTATTCAGGGGATTCATGAAATTGATTTTTCAACCATAAATAGATGGTTTATAGTGGTTTCCACTGAAAATATCCTTATTTATTCTTGAGTGAAGGAGGATATACTGATCATCATATGATTAACCTAGAAGTAATTTATGGGGATCATATAAAAGAAAAAATCTAGAAGGCCATGTTCTCAATTATAGAATTTTATTTCTATCTGAACATCATTTTAGAGGTCAATTTTGTAGATGGTCCCACGTAAATTGAGGTATTAATGGAATGAGATCAACCTAATATGGTGTTTGAGATTCACAAATTCATTGAGATAGTGGGATATTAATCAAGATTTATGGCATATTTATATGGTTTTGTATCCCCTGTGACTACCCTTACCTAAAAGGGGTACCAATTCAATTTTTTAGAGGATTTTATGGATGCTTTCAGGAGACGATGTGTATATTAACTAGTTCTGTGGTATTTTTGTTTCTTGAAGGAGTGGGTTATGAGGTGTACATCATTACAAACATGTTCGGACTAATTTTTATTCCAATGTAGTAGTGATCTGTGATTAATTATAGATCTATAGCAAAGATGACATTATAATAACTATGTGACCAATGACTTATATCATGAAATAGTTGTGCATACCTTGAATATGTGTATACATTACTTTATTGGTAAGTTATTTTTGGTCCTCAATGATCACATGGGACTCAAGTATATATTTTTATAAAGAGACATAAATTTGTTACAAAGGTGATGGATAGATTTATTATAGGAGCATGATTTTAAGATATTATATACTCTATTGAAGGGAAAAGTAGTAGTTAATATAATTAATAGGATATTATAATATTAGATATTATAGGTGTAATATGAGCAGTTGGAACCTTTTCATTTGGAATATGTAGAGGAAAAAGATTCCCCCAACCTTTAATGAATTATGAGCGACACTGACATTATAAAATGAGTGAAGGATGATAATCTTGGATATATTGAATTGGAGGTTCTATGAGATAAGATTCTCTCAAGATAATTAGTTAAGATAATTTCTTTAGGAGGAGAGATTATATTTCTCATTCAAGGAGGGACTATGGTTTTAAATCAATGTGTGAGGAGGAGTTTATGGATTTCCATACCTTCCATTTGGTGGTACTTCACAACATGATGAATATGTACTGGTATCTTAATCATTAGTTAGGGGGACAGGCCTAAAGAGAAGTGTGGTTGAGTTCATTTTTTGGTGTGGCACCTATCAGGTAGTGAAGGTTGAGGACTTTTTCAGATATTCCTGATGTAACACCCTGAGGTTCATAGGTGGAAATAGGATTATATATCTATTGACATCATAAAATTATTTCCAAGTTGAATGGATGATCGAGACACTCTATGGGTGTTAGATGAATAACTGACCATGATATCTCAATTTTATACCATTTAAGAGTAGAGTTATGTTGTATTCACTGATTATCTATACACAAAGATGAGTTTATGACTACACAAAGTAAATTTAGTGACAATATTTGACCCCAATGACTTTTTCACACCATATTATTGGTAGATATTATAGGAGTGTTTTAAGGAAAAATACATTTGAACAAGGTATGTAGCAACCCTGAAGCTAGTATCTTAGAGATAGTGTCAAATTTATTACATTGATATAGGATACAAGTAATCTCGTCCTAATGTATTGAATAGTTTAATAGTATTTGTAGACTAGATATATATTTGAGCCTTGTATTATATTTGACAAAAAATAAAATATAAATTTTTTTCTAGAATATCATTATTCCCTCTAGAATATCCATGTATATCAATAATATTACAATTTGTAGATTATTATGAAAGTAAAAAAATAATTGTGATCTCAAATGATCATTAATTGTTAATTATAGCGGAAGATAAAATGAATGAATAAGAAAAAACATCACAAGGTAAATAACTGAACACACATACCATTTAAATAATTTGACTACCATAATCAATATAACAAGGTAAATAACTGAGAACACATGAAATTTAATAAATCATAATACTATCATAACTGGATATGTAATAATCAATATGGTCAGCTAAATAACTAGAAACACATTTCATTTAATAAATAAACTAATTGTTAAATTCATTGAGAGATAATATCATTGTGAAAATGTCATAGATAATAATAAATTAATTCTTAATAAAATAAATTCTTAATAATTGAGTTTCATGTTCTCAGGTACATAATACATATACCACTAATACCTTTCATAAGATAGTTTTAAAATATAGGTAGAAACTTATTCAATATTAGCTTATAAATTCACCTCATGAGATTACTAATTAATAGAGGGGATAAATAATTCCAATCACCACCCATCATTGATTTTCCAAACCATTCCTCAACTATCTAGGTATTTATTTAATTACTCAATAATTTTTCTTGTCATCAAATATTTTTATTGAGTAAAGATTATAGATTTATCAATATTTCACCATATAAAAAAATAACTTACAATATAAAATATTGTATGTAGAAATGATATACTATTTAAGAAATAAAAATATACATGATAAATAATATATATTTTTATAGTAAATTTATTGTTCAATGATCATAAAAAAAGGAATATTTTAAAAGAAATATGATGAATAAAAAAATAAATCAATAAGGTAAATTTCAGTACTTTCTTTGGTCAAAATTATCATTAACCATCCATAAAATTAATAAGGATGGAATCTATAAAACATATCACTAGAGTAGTATAAGTAAAATTAAGGTTTTGTTGTTTTTTATGAATATAAATACCCTAAAAATATCTTTAAAAACATTCTTGAGGAAAATATCCTTTTCAATTTGAAAATATTTAAAAAATCTAAAAGCTGAAAAACAAATTGAACATAATATTAATTGAAAATAAACATTGAAACTTATGAAGTATTAAATAATTGAGTGGTCATGAATTTAGGAAATTTTATACATTCCTTGTTGAAACAATGATTCCTTTCACATTATTGGTAAAATAAAAACATGAATTGTTAAGAAAATGACATGAATATTTATTTAAATTTTTTTAAAATAATTAAAACATGGGTAAAATGTATTTAAGTTATCTCTTTTTAATATGGTTAAAAAAAATTTAAAACATATTTAGAAAACATAGTTTTGGAAGAGAAATGATTTTCGACCGAAGAGTGAAATGAATTCATATTTTCATAGAAACTTTTTCTCAATCATTTTATGTAAAAAAAGAGTATAAAAATTATATTATTACATGAAAAATTCATAAATAAACATAGGATAAGTAAATTAATTTTTTATTATACAATTATCAAATAAGTTTTTCCAATGAAAAATAATTTATAAACACTCATGAATAAAATGAGATTGTGAGATAAACCCTTATAATGATCATAATGTCGATGTGAGAATTAATCAATGAATAAATTATATGTGTCAAATGTAAATACACATAAATTTTTTGAAATATAAAATAATATAATAAAAATTAATTACACAAATAATATTTTAATACCAAAGATAGTGAATATGTAATATAACCTAATGAAAATAAATTGAGTTTTGAAATTCAATAACACTATGTGATTTTCAAGTCAAATACCCTTATATGAAATATTTAAATTTGAAACATGAACTAACATTAATAATTAATGAATCATGATATTAAATTTCAAAGAGGTATTATATACACCATATACATGATATTAGGTTCATAACATTACAACATTCCTCGATGAAACAAAATTGAGACAAAATATCTTACCTTGACTCTAACTCGTCACATACGTTATTTATGTTTTGGAATAATAAAAAATATGTTAATTATTTAATTTATTTACAACTTTTTTCAAGTTTTTTTCACTTATTATCATGGTATATATAATTACTTAATCAATTAATTTTATTTCAGGTTTTTTGATGATATTTGAAATATTTTAAAAAGATGATTTTGGTAGGTGAAATGTGGTCAAAGTAATCAATATTTCAACGTATATTGAGTAATAATAATAAAATAGTTGTAATATCTATACATAAAATATATTTTTTAGACTAATCATGAATAAATGTTTTGATAAATGACATATGTTGTAATCATTTAGATGGTAGTTCATACGTTCTCAAGAGTAACATTTCCATTTTCAACAATCATTGTGTAAAGGAGTAAGTAATGTTATATCATTAAATAATGATAAAAATACCATAAAAATGTTATTTCTTCAAATATTCATATCTTATATATATATATATATATATCATCCATGTGTTGTGGTAAGAAAAGAGACTCACATCGCTTCATGAGGGTGGTTGTCCACAAGTATACGAACAACGTTATCATCTTTCAGTGAGTGAAATTGTAAGAAATAAAAAAATATATTATCTTTTAAGAGATAAAAATATATAATTAATATCATAATTATTTCATTTATATTACATATATTTATTAAATATATCTTTATTAAATTCAATGTAAAGTGATAGTGAAAAAATGAATCTCTTCGCTTTACGAGGCAGTAGTCCGCCGTACACATGAGAGATATTATCGTAACCCCTACAGAACGGATTAAAAAAGGTATGTATGATATAATGACTCCCAAGGTATAATTATGTTATTAATATCATATATATATATATATATATACTTTATATTATTCATCATACCAAACTTTGAGAGGTGTGGATTGAAAATGTGTCATCTCGGTTAGTGAGGCGGTAGTCCGCCGTACACACGTGCGATGTTATTGTTTCTTATTTGAGGGAATATGATATGAATATATGTTAATACCATAACATAATAAAATATAAATATATAAAATATACTAGTGTTATGATATAATCAAAAATAAAGTATATTTTAAGGAGGTGCAAGAATAAATAAAACAAAAATTTATAGTTAGGAAATTTACCTCTTCTCAGAACACCACTTTAGGATTATTCCTAAAGATTTATTAGAATGTATTTTTAACAAAAAAATGTATTATTGTCTGAGGTGCTTGAATTTGTAAATTTATTTAGGTATGTATTAGCATAACCAAAAGCGTCTTAATGTGTGAAGAAGAGATGAGAGGGGTGGCTTTTTATAAGTGAGGTGAGTGGCACACTTGTAATTTTTTCAAAGAAAGATGTGTACCCACATTTGTAACATGAAAAAGGGATAAAAATAGAGTATTACTGAGACTTATAAATTATAAGGTATAAATATGGCTTTAAAATACATTTTATATCATTGTTTAGGTTATCTAAATCCTAATCTTTCTAGTTTTACCCCTCGATAAACCCATATTTACCTAAAATTGATAACTGATTTCTACTATTTTCACTGGTCATTTTTTGTCATAAAATTAAGTTTAAATTATTATATAGTATATATTATTATGATTATAAATTAAATTCCGATATTTGGAAGAATTTAATTTAAAATTATACCTGCAGGCGCGACGAAAAAGAGGGTTTTCAAAGAGAAAATTATCATAATTATAGAATGTTTTATATAAAAAATCAATATGAAATTGATTAAAATGAACTAAAATAGTTAAATTTTAGTATAATTTATCTAATTTTACTTTAAAAAAAATTTAAAATATAATTTATCCATGTAAATTATTTGAACAAAAATGTAGTTTTTAGAGAAACAAATATTTTTCTGTAATAATCGAAAAATGAAGATTTTCAAAAAAAATACCGAGAATTCATACTAAGATAATTTTGATATTATGGATTCCAACATTATGTGAATTTTATAAAATAAATTCTCTAATAGAGATAAAAATTAATTTTAAATTATGTGCATAATGTGAGACTGAATTGTCTTTTATAAAAAATTACAGTTTTTCCGAAAACATTTCATTTTATTTTAAATTATTATTATTTTATATATAATAAATAGGGAACCATATTTTTTTTAATTTAGTTAGTAATATTAATAGTAACCAATTTAAATTTTAGGTTATAATGATATACTATATTATGGTTCATTTAGACTAGGGGTTGTGTGCTCCACAAGATATCAAATAGATTAAGTTTAATGAAAAATATTTCATGGTTTGTTTAAAATTGGTGTTGTGTGTTGCATAAAATATAGAATATAATGTCGTTATTTTATAATTTTGGTTTGTTACATTATCCTCACCAAAAATAAATTGTGTCCTTACAATTTGATCTTCCACTCAGAAATTAAGGTTTTGATATTTGAAAATTCCTTAGTTTTAAACCCACAATATAAAAAGGGTTAATAAATTTTCCTCTTATTACGAGAGAAATTGAAGTAAAAAAGTTCATATAAAATAAAAAATAAATAGGTTTCTAATTAGGATAAAATTGGTGGAATATGAATATATCTACATGGAAGAAAACAGTAAATAATTATAGAGAATGATAGTGGTCATTGGTCAAAAGAAAGTGAATTATCAATAAAACGTTAAGGATATCAAAACCATAAATCAAAGATGACTTAAAAGACCATTTGATTCATAAAAATTAAAGGTAATAGGATAATATTTTAATATTATTTTCCTAATGTTGAGGAATTATTTTACTATCTATGAATATATGGAAATATAGTTACTTGATGCATTTTTATTTCAAAAGAACAATTTCAATATTTTTTGTGCTTCAATAAATTTACAATTCATCATTTAATTCAAGAAATTAATATAAAAAATGATTTTTAATAAATGAAGTACTAGCATTAACTTTTAATAGATTGTAAGATCCATAAAAATTGACATGTCTTTCCATCTATCTCTAAATATTTTCCAAAACCAATATGCTTAGCACAAGTTACCAAATATAATAAGTTAATCTCAAAACCTCTACAAAAACACCACTGGTTCATCATTAATATTAATTAATAAAATATTTTGACTAAAAAATGAAATATTAACCAGGAAATCACGTAGTCGAGTGGTAGGATCTAAACCCTTTTCTTCCATTGGTCATGGTTTCAAGATCTATAGAGTTTTCTAGATGCAACATGTTTTCACCCGATATATGGGTTGTCCTTTTTATAAAACCATATTAATGTAATTATAATAACATTACCAAAGAGTAGTAATCTATAATATAAGGACCCGACCTTATTATATACATAATCTTGAATTTAGTCAAGAAAACACTTCCTTTACATTGAATTTCATTTCATGTTTATATCCTTAGAGAATTAGGACAATATATTCATAACATTACACATTATTACAGAGTGGATACCATAAAAACAGTTTCCATTTTTTTAAATACAAAACATTAAAACATAAAACAAGACTCCTTAAACATTATTCAACATTTAACATGGATTCCTTCATTTTCTTACACATCTATTAATTTGTGAAAAATAATTTAAAAACTTGGGATGATCACAAAAGCTTAGTAAGGGATGAAAAATAAGTAAAGATCACATTAGTCTGTGAATACTCGTAACGTATGAAAACATTTTCAAAAGACATGCTTGTCACTCATATATTCTTACATGGTGTAATTTGAGATTTACACAAGATCCACACAAACATGAGACCATGAATATAATAATAAAGGTATATTGAGGCATTACTTATAGAATCTTGTAACCATTCTTGGCTACCTTATAACTTGTAACTCTCACGGCTACCTTACTTTTTGTAACCATCACAGTTACAGTTGGAGTAACCATACAGCCAACCTCTAACAAACTCATAACCAATGCATTGGAGGGAGATATAGGTCCCACCCTTCATCATTAATAATTCACAATAACCAAATCATAATCATAAAACATGAATAATTCCATAAAAACATTGCTTTGTAATTTCATAAAACTGAATTTAAAAAAATGATTTCTAAAGAAACTCCCCTTATAAATATCATACAATTTAAGAGAGACTTAATAGAGTTGATGGAGTATGTATATATACTGTAAATACACATAATAAAACATAATATAAACATAAACCATCACACAAAAAATTTAAATAGCACATAAATAATGAAGTAGAATTTTAACCCAAAGAATTGAAATCGGGTTAAGAATTCCCTTACCTCAGGTTTGTCTTACTTAAAACTTGTTTAAAATTCCATTATAATGGTTAAAATAGTGTTTATTAGTATTTTACATAAACATTTTCATGTTTAAAACATCTTATATTATCATTTCATAACATTATTTCAACCATTAATTGTTAGTATTTTCTCCTTGCATTGTTTTTGGGTGAGTTCTTAACATGATTTCCATGATTGGTTCATGGTGGATTTTCTTGTCGATTGGAAGTGAAATTACAGAATTTCAATGGAAAGTTATTTACATATTTCCAGTACCATAATTTATACCATTTATAATTTTGATGTTTAATATGAGCATGATTCATAAGTTAAAACATTAATGATGCTTGTTTAGATCATTTTAGTTGTTCTTTGATAATAACAACCTCATTTCGTTTTATAAACTAAAACCATGTGTTAAAAAGAATTATAGAACCATGGATGATATATTATAATTATATTATAATCTGTTTCAACCATATAAATGGTTTCATGACTAGACTTTAAATAATTAATGGAAATTGAAATCACATCATCCACGATGTTAGTAATTTGACACTTCACGGACAATGTTTTTTTATTCCTTGAATAAGTGGGAGAGGAGAAGAATAATGATGATTAATGTTCCATAAACATGATAAAATACAGAATATACATAATTTATGGGGATTTAATGCCTCTTGGGTAAGGATATATGAAGAAATAGTAAGGAAGGAACTCAAAATAAAAGAATTAGTGAGAAATCTCTTACAAATATTTGGCAGCCTGACGGCTACGCAACATGGTTTTAGAAAACATTAAGAAGAGAGGTGAGAAGGTTCACCCATCCAGAAATGAATCATAATACAGAATAGATCAAGAATAAGAAGGAAATAAGAACATGTTATGGAAACTTGAAAGATATACGACATAAAAGAAAATTTGAATGGAAAAAAGAAAGAAAATGAGGATTTTCTTACCTTGTAGAGTAACCCTTAGAACATGAAGGTTAGGACCTTGAGGGCTTTAGGAAACCTTGGGAGGACTACTATGAAGTTATGGAGTCCAGATCTTCGTTTATGAGGAATTGGGAATGAATTTAATGAATGAATGGGTTGGTATTTATAGGAAAAGTAAGGTAATATTTTAATAATTTTCAAAGTGCACCTCATGGGTGGTATTTGCAAAACCATGGGCTTTACCAAGGTATTTTCCCATGGTATAAGACACATGGGACACCTCACATATTATTTAACTATAAACAAGTCTACCAGATTTATGACATCATTATTTTATCATTAATGATGTCATTAACACACCGAAACTAAAAACTGTATTTTTTACTATTCACTGAAAAATCAACTATTTCAGAAAAATTCCTAAAATTCACCCTAACAATTTATCGAAGTTTATATTTCAAAAATTAACTCCATTTTTTTAAAAGAATTTTCTAAATATTATTAATTTAATTTTTAAATAAAATCATACTTAACTCAAAAATTAACAATTCTAATTCTGTAACTACTTCTATATCACAAAGAAAAATTAACATAGATTCTATTATCTTAAAGGCTTAATAAAATAAAATAATAATAAAATTTACTATTCATTAAGGTCATATTACTATTCATAAGGGTATGTTACTATTCACCAAAAAACAATTTGGTTCCAATAGACTCCAAATTACTTACTGGACAGAATTGTAGATAACAGTTTCTTGAAATTCAAAACATTGTGGTATTAAAGTTATTTTAAAAGGCTAGTTATAAATATCTAATTTAAACAAAGTTTCATGCATTTCAATTTATTTTTAGAAAACCTTGGGGTGTTACACATAATTACTTCAATATCAAAGATTATATAAACCCTAGAGGTTACCAATATCTTTAAACATATTCCCAAAATAATTAAGTTCATTCTTCCGTGAATAACTCTTTTACTAAAACATATACTAAACCAATGCATTTTATTCCCAAAATTTTTTTCCAATAATATTATTAATCGTGTTACATTACTACAATAATTTTTTTAAAGGGACTATTTAAGACATTTAACATATGATCACACTTAAACACATAAACCATTTTGGAATCCATAAATCTTTTGATAATGAATACATATATTATTTATAAATTGTACACAATACTTAGATATTTCATGATTCTTATGACCAAAATACCATTTTTTGAAATACTTGTAAAATTTAATTCTTCAATCCCAATACATATATACTTCATCCATTTTACTTTTATATAGGACCTTCCTTGGTCTAAGGTTTTACCATTAGAAGATGTAATTGAATTAGATAATGACCAGGTTCCCCACTTGTAAGAAAACAAAATATAAATGGATCCCTAGGATGATATTTATTTATTTCTATCATAATCCTTATTTTAACTTGACAATTTATTGATTTATGAACTTTTTTTACACACACAAAACATTTTCCCATTCCATTGAGAAACATTATGAGGTGTATCCTTCCACATTTCATACATGAATGAAATTGATCCTTCTTTCCTCTATGGTTTCCACCTATCAAGATCTTAGAAAATTCCATCCTTATATTCTTTAGGAGTCCTGTAGTTGGTAATAATATATGTTGTTAATCATAATTCAGGATAACTGATTAGGTATAATCACAATATATTTCACTCTTTTCATCATCCCATTTGATTACTTATAGCACCACATTTTCCTTTATGTTCAATGTTAACACGATTCCTTTTGGTTAAACCATTGAATAAAACTAAAAAGCATAGTGTGAGTGAAAATAATCATATTGGGAAACCTATATAACCATTTAAAGGATATTTAAATAATGACACAATTTTTTAATCTAAGCCACTTTAGGTTAAACCAAGGACACTTATTTTCATCATCTATTCAAGTCCTTCATAATAGATTGTAAAGATAATTTTAATTACCCTATGCATATCCCCTGGGAGTGTCCAGCCAGTTGTTTAGTAAGGCACATTGATATGCATTATGGGATGATTGTTTCAAGCTCAATATTACATTTTCAGAGTTATTAATCCTAGGAATATCCATTCTAGAACCAAATCTAGTAATAGTATCTAGAAAGAGATGTATTTTCAATAAATATAACATAATATCTAAATTATCATGACTTTAATATGTTCTTAAATACTTATATTAAAATTCTATCATAGGGTTATGATCTATAATATATGTTTCTCTAAATATATTTCCAAAGGATCATACTAAAAAAAATTGACACCATCTTTGGCAACCTCAACCCCAGTATCCCAGATCTAGTGTGTACTTTAATAAATTAGCATAAGTTACAAGGAATCACATCCCAATGGATTTAAAAGTTTATTAGTCTTAGTAAATTGATACATACATGAGTATTAAATTATATTTGAAATAAAAAATTACAACATATTTTTTTTCAATAATTTCATATTTTCCTCTATCATATCTTTTCATATCAATCATAGTACACTTCATGGATTCCTAGGGAAAGAAACAAAGTAAGGGTGAGATCAAATGCTTGGTAAGGTTTAAGTACGGTGGAAGCTATCATGAATCAATAATAATAATAAATATGTGATGTTAAATAATTGAAAGCACATACCATTTAATTAATTTGACTGACATAATCAATAGGTTAAGGTAAATAAATTAGAACACGTGAGATTAAATCAATAAAATTAAAATCCTTACTTGATAAGGTATAATATTTATAGAAAGGTAAATAACTGAAAATGGATTACATTAAATCAATAATATAATATTGAAATGAATCCAAAGATAATATCATTGTGAACATGTCTTGGATAATAATAAATAAATTCTTAATTAAGGAAATGATTAATAATTAGATTTCATGTTATCAGGAACATGATACCTCTATTGTTAATACCTTTCACAAGATAGTTTAAAACTATAAGTAAAAACAATTTAATGCAAGATTACAGATTTAACTCTTGATAATAATGATACATCAAGGTTCTATATAATTTTGGGCCCCACCCATCCCAAAATCCCAAAATAATTCCTCATTCATTGAATAATCGATATAATTCATCAACAATGTTCCTTATCATCAAATATTCGTATTGATTAAAGGATAAAAATTTATCAATATTTACCCCGATAGACAGATAACATTCAATGTAGAACATTTTATGTGGAAATAACATATATTTTAATCAATGAACATATTAATGACAAATAATATGGATATTTTGGGGAAATTTAATGTCTACTAATCAAAGAAAAGTGAATATTTCAAGATAAAGTTAATAACCAAAAAAATGAATCAATAAAGTTAATTTCATTACATTACTTAGTTAAAATAACCATAAGCCATTAATTTAATGAATAAGGATGATATCATTATGATATATCCCTATTGGAGTATAATTAAAATAAATTGTTATTATCATTGATTAATAGGAATCACATAAAAAATTAAATACATTCTTGAGGAAAACATACTTTTCACTTTGAAGATATTTTTTTAATACTAAAATTTACCAAAATATTTGGAAAATAATTTTATTGAAAAATAACTTTTGAAACATATAAATGAATATTTAAAACACTGAATTTTAATCATTGAAGTAAATTATATACATTCCATACAAGTTAAAACAATGATTCCTTAAATATATTTGGTAAATGAAAATAGTCATTGTTAGGAAATGGACATGAAGATTGCCTTGAATTTTTTTAGAATGAAGAAAATACAGGGTTAAAAGGTATTTAATAAATCATTTTGGAATATTTTTAAAAAAAATAACTGCATTTTTTGAAATCATGTTTTTGAATGAAAATGGATTTTTAAAAGAATAGAGAAATGAAGTTGGATTTTACTAAAAAAAACTCAATCCTTTTAAGTACCAAAGAGTGGGAAAATGTCATATTACATGAAAAAAATGAATAACCAAAAGGGAATAAATCAAAAGACTTTTATTAGAAAATGATAAAACAATTTTCTTTAATAAAAATGTAAGTATAAATAATCTTGATGTCCCAAGATTATTCCCCAATCTGCTTTGACTCAAATTCTTATTGTGATTATATAAGAGAACTCCCTTAAAAATGGGTTTTTTCATACCTAAGTTCATGATATTTTGATCTTTAGTAAACTTGTAATTTTTGGCAACTTCAATCCTCCCAATGACATTCTTGATGTTTTTTGGAATTCCCATATTTTAGATGGATTAAAATCAACACTAATGGTTCATCAAAAGGTAATCTGGGTTCTTCAGGCTATGGTGTGGTCTATCGAGATCATCATCGTACACCCTTGGTTTATCTTAATGGATTATGTGACTTTTAATCTTCTCTTGAGGATGAAATTTTGGGTGTTATCTATGCCATTGAGTTCACTAGAATCTTTTTTTCGAACTATCGTTGGCTTGAATTTGACTCTTATATCATTGTTCAAGCCATTAGATAAGGCTCTATGCATATCTTACGGAAGTTAAATTATTTATAGATTAATTTATTAGATTATCTCTCTTCCATTGATTATATTTTTACTCATGTCTATAGGGAGGCCACCACACTTGAGAATATTCTTTCCAACAAGGGTGTGAATAGCAATAAGCTGGCTTGGTCTAATTAGGTTCCTGATGATCTTATTCCTCTTTTTCTGAGGGTTAAATGTAAATTTCCTCTCTTTAGACTCTTTTAATTTGGAATTATTTTTCTAATAAAGTATCTTTATATTCTGATTAATATTTCATCTTATTTTTAAAAAATCCTAAGTAAAATTTTATTGTTGAAAAAAATCCTAAAAAAATATTATAACACTGAAGTGATAATCAATAAATGAATCAATTATGTATTTAAAATGTAAATATAGCTAATAAAACTAGAAATATAATGTAATATAATCAAAATTAATTACATACATAATCTTATAATTAAAAATACAATAAATAAGTAGTACAATGCAATAAAAAGAAATTGAGTTATGAAATTCAATACAACTTGGAAATTTTCAAGTCAAACATAATTTTATGAAATAATTAAAATTGAAACTTCAAATACAATGAATTTTTAATGAATAAAGTTTTTACATTTAAAAGAGTTAGTATATACAAACTATAGAACAAATTATGTGAATAAGATTACAATATGCCTCAATGGAATGAAATTGATATGAAATCCCTAATCTTGAGTCTGACTCATCATGTAAGTTCTTTGTCTTCATGAGTAATAAAAATATATTAATTTTTTACTTACTTTATAACCTTTTTCAGGATTATATTTTCTTTTATTTGACTTATTAACATGTTATATACAACTACTTTATCAATTAATTTTACGTCGACTATTTCGATGATATTTTAGTTTTGTGTCAAAAATAACTTTGGTAGGTTTACTATGGTGAGAGAGGTGATTATTTAAACATCTATAGAAAAATAAATTGTTACTAATTATCATAATTATACATAAATTATATTTTTAAGACTAATAATTAAAAATGTTTTGTATAATTGAAGTATGTTATGATCGTGGGCACGGTAGGTCGTAGGGATGCATGAGTAACATTTCTAGTTTCCAACAATCATTATGGAAATGTGGTAAGTGACATTTAATTCTCATAAAATTATATTAATATCATTAATACCATATTAATTATTTAAATATACTTACAAATATTATCCATGTGGTGTGGTCAGGAAAATAGAGTCATATCACTTCATGAAGGTGGTATCTCACACATACACGAACAACATTTTTATCTTTCAGTGAGTGAAAAGGTAAGAAATAAAATGATTTATTATCTTTTAAAATTGAAAAATATTTCCTAAAATGATAATCATTTCATTTATATCACATATAGTCTTTAAATTTATCCTTATTAACTTCCATGTAAATAGTTATTGAAAAATGAATCGCATCCCTTCATGAGGTGGTCGTCCACCATACAAATGAGTGATGTTATGATATCCCCTAACAAATGGAAATTAAATAGGAATATAAGATTAAATGACTCCATAGGTGTAACTATGTTATATAAATCATATATATAATTTATATCAATCGTCATACCCATCTATGAGAAGTGTTTATGGAAAACATGTTACATCAGTTCGTAGGGCGGTAGTGTGTTGTACACACAAGAAACATTATCACTTCCCATTTGAGGGAAGAGGAGGTAGATATAGGTCATGAATATAAAATAATAATATATAAATATATTTTAGATACTAGTTTTATTATATAAACATAAATTTAGATATTTTAAGGAGGTGGAAGAATAAATAAAAAAATGCATAGTTGGGAATTTTACCTCTTCTCAGGACACCTCTTTAGCATTATTCTTAAGGTATTCCTAGAATGGATTTATAACCAAAAAAGTATTCTAGGATAAGGGTATAAATTTTGGGAAAATAATTGGTCATTTATTGTAACAGCCCAAGATTTTATGAAAAATATTCTTTTTAATTTCACTAATGTCTTTTGTTGTACGCTACACCAAAAGGATCTTGCACAACACACATCCTTGACTTGCCTTGAATTACACGCAAATGCGACCTTCCTCGATAGCGTGTGTAGTACGCAATAACGAGTTTCACTAAACAACAATATGCTATTAAAATATTATTAAAACTAGCCGTTATGAATAGTAATAACCACTTTTTGAAATTTTGAAAATTTTATTTTTTAAAATGGAATTCATTTTTGGATTCGGAATATCGAAATTAGCCTAGGGTGAAATTTTGGTATTTTTCTGAAAACTTTCAATTTTTGATGAATAGTGAAACCACTAAGTGGTAGTTAAAAAAACTGAATTTTTCAAAAAACTTAATTTTACTGCTTCTGTGAGTGGAATTTCGAAAATCCAAGACACACGGTTAATATCAAGGACTAAAATGTGGTTCAATGAGATGAAAATAATTTTTGGTGCATAGTAACTTTTTACTTTTTTTACCACGGTTAAAAGTAAATAGGGTAAATACGGGTAGAAATGATATTATTATTACCCTAACACATGTCATAATTCTATTGGATAAGTTTAATTCGACCAAAAACAAACTTAGGAATAAAATATGACCATTTAGGCCCACTTGGATTAGATTAGGACATTTATTATTAATTTATTTAAAGAAGGGTTAAAAGAGTTAAAATCAATGTTTATTTACTAAAACATTTTTAATATGGGGTTATACATAATATAAATTCGACTATAAATATTCATTAGAAAGATAAAATAATTTCCTACATAATGGTATTTTATTTGTAATTTTTAGACATTAAATAATTTAATGTATTTATGACACAACGGTGACGCAGTAATTATCTTATTAATGAAATATTGACATAATTGATGTTATAAATACCCAAATAAATATAATTTGAGACTTTTTATGAATTACACTAATTTTCTAGGTTAATATGACATGTTAGTATTGATTTAATTAACTTTGTTCTAACTTATCATTCTGTTATTATTTTCACAAAAATCAATTAATAAATAGTGTCAAAATTGACATAGAATAGTTTTTAAAACAAATATTATATTATTAATTGTTATTTTATTCCTAAAAATCTAAGGTTCGGCCAAAGGACTTATATAAGGTTATATATATTAATAATAAACAACTTGGGGTTCTTTTGGCTTCTTATAGTAAGTTTATTAACCTTATAGTGTAAGAACACAAGAAGACACGGTAAAAGTACAATTATTTAACTTAATGTTAAATCTAAATGATAAGGTTAAAATAGGAACCTAAACTTGTATAAATTCTATTGGATGAGAGGATTTCGACCCATCCCCACCTTAGCATCGAAATATATCAATTTGGATTTATTTAAAACCGAACTTGACTTTATAATAAAATAATATTTTTAGTTATTCCAAAGGTACCCCTCTCCTCCCTTATAAAAGGGCACCTCCTCCCTCTCCTCCTCACACCAATTTGAGCATTCAAGCTCGGCAAACCCCTGAAAAAATATCTTCTCCACTTCCCTAGTATCATCCTAGAGGTCCTGGTCTTCTTTAAAGACCATCCTTAGTTCTTTAAGTGGAGGTTAAGTGAAGGGGCGTCAAAAAGAGGTAATATCCATTACCGATCTTTTTCAATTTCTTTCTTCTTCAACTTCTTCTTCTTTAGTTGTTTCATGATAAAGTAATAACATCAGTATTTCTTATATACTGATATGTTATTATAAATATGAAACAACTCTAATTAACCTTCTATCCATCCTACGGAAAAAGGAAATCACCGCGCGTGCGTAAGTACGGAATACCGTCTCCACGCCGTGGTGTAATCTATTTTCTACCACCACCTTAATTGGATGGGTATAATGGTGTAATGAGTAACTATATATGATTATTATAAAGTGATATTGATACTGAAATAGTATACATGCACTTCAACACAACTTCACGATCATGAGAATGATATCATCGCTCATGCGTACGTACGGACTACCGTCTCCACGACGCGATGAGATTCATTCTCCATGTTAACCATTTAAGAATGATTATAAAGTATATATAAGAAATAATAATGAAATATATGACATTATAAAGCTACTGGATTTATGTATATATGTATTTCATCTACTTACTTCCATTCAAGACAATAAGGAAAGGAAAACAATGTTCATGCGTACGTACGGACTACCGTCTCCATGAACGGTGTGTTTCATTTCCTTTATCTATCTATTATATATATATATACTGAATATATATGATATATAAATCATGTTTTATATTCTGGAAGTATGTAAATCATGATATAAGTAATAATAATGTCAAGAACAACAAGTCCAAACACCTACGATAAATGAAACGATTTTACACAAAACGCTTCTTTAACATGGAATTTACAAAATAACGGGTAATATAAAGTCATAAGTGAACCATATATGATATCATAACAATGAATATGATTCTGTGATAAGTTAATGACATTATTTAAATCATTATACAGGAGGTTCGGACACTTACGAAGCAAATCGGACTTAAGGTAAGGGAAAATATCACAATCTCATTTTATCCGAGATTGTTTATACTTTGGTATTTACTGGTGTGTATTTTATCATCCACATCCATGTTTCCTCAATATGTAATATTATTTCCATCTACCTACAGTTTTTTAAATCCAATTTTACCCTTTGGTGAGTTTTTAGTAAAAGATATGAAAGGACTCTTTTGTCGTTTTTCGTACGAGGTACTTTTTGACTTTTCCGACAAAAGTACGAGAAGAATGTTTTTTTAACTTATACGGCATGAATGTATTTTTAAAACATTATTTCCAAAAAGATTCCTTTACAAGTTTTCAAGTTTATTTTTAATCAACTTCTTTTAGTATAGAATTTTACGACATGTTAATAAAGGAAAAGTGTTTTTGAATCAGAAATGATATTTTCCTCAAGAATGGAGTTCAAGTATTTTATCAAAATTATTTTCCATCTAAGAAAATAAAGGATTCTATTTCTATCCCTATTATTACATTGATTTGATTATGTTGTGATGGAATTATTTTTATGAATTCCTTTCTCTTATATGAATTGTTTTATGAAGTCATGTTTTTTAAGATTCCCATTTTTATTACATGGGTTATTCTATGATGTATGGTTTATGATTTTGTGGCACACAAAAGAATGGTATCATTATGAGATGGGTGGGACCTATATCTCCCTCCAATTCATTGGGTAATGATTTTATATCTCATGAGATAGACATGGCTGGAATGGTAGGTTATACCAGTTCAGTAAAACAGGACTGAAACGAGGGTGACTCGGTTCAGAAAGGGACTTTGTCCACTAAGATAGTCTTGGAAATGAGTCTTGACTAACAAGAAATGATTATCTATGATTATGTGTGTATTCCACAAAGTTTCATGTTTTAAGTTATGATTATTGTGATTACATTTCACTCCATGATTTACCCCATGTTATGAAATTATGATCTCTTTTGCAGGTTAAGATTTCCAAAAGTTATGTGCTTATGTATATGATGTGATTGATATTTCTTTTGTTTACCCTTACTGAGCATTTGAGATCACCCTTTTATGTTTTCTTTTCCCTAGGATATAAAGAAAGGTTTTAGGTAAAAAAAAGGAAGATCTTTATGGGAGATGTTGAAGATCTTTCACCAGGATTAGAAGATTATATTCCGAGTTTCCAAAGACACTAAACTGTTACGATCCTTGTGTGTGTGATTTTGTTGTGTACTAAGTATTCCGCAAATGTATTGTAATGTCAATGTACGTCATGCTTCAGGTCTCTACAGTTGGTATCAGAGGAAAGGTTTAGTCAACCTTTGGAAACTAGGATGTGAAAACGTTAGTGAGATCCCTAGAGATATTTCTAAGGTATGTCTAGGGATGTCCCTAAGGTTAAGTATACGTATAGGTTATAGTACTAGAATTACACGAACGATCATATAATTTAACCTAAGATGTTAGATATTGAAGTTACTCCCCCTTTATTATGATTTTTGCCTCTAAAACTATTCTTTTTGGGTTTTAGAAAATGGCTGGAAACAAGGTTATTCACGATAATGGAGGATATGATGGATAATGGAATGATATTTTTCATGAGCAACAAAATGAAATGGGATTTGGAAGTCCAAAAATCATTATTATGCCGAATAAGCAATCTCATAATATGATCAATAAAGTAAAATTTGGTAAGTTTCCTGACTCGGCTAACAAGAGAAAGATGGAGTTTCATGATGATCATAGAGGAAAGAAAGTTCAATTTCCCCTATGTAAATCATGTGGTAAGAGGCATCAAGGAGAATGTTTCAAAGGAACTAGAAGATGCTTTGGGTGTGGAAAAGAAGGACACAAAGCCAGTAAGTGAAAAGGAAAAGGTTCAGTTAACACCAGGGATGAGGATAATGGTATTGCTACGACATCAACAATGGTTAAATGTTTTAAATGTGGAATGTACGGGCATTATGCAAACCAATGCCCTAAGGGAAAGTCTCATGAAGAGAATCAGTATGGTCGTATGGGTAGTATTTATGTGGATGATGATGAAGAGACTACAAATGATATGTGAGATGAAAGAATTGTTGAAGCTCAGTCAATAGGTAGTGGAACGATTACATTTTTATCATGTGTAATGTTGTATATGTAATCTCATGGTACTATGAAATAAAGATACATCTAAGGATTGTTACACTGTTTCCTTTCCTTGAGTTTTGAAAGTGTATGATTAATTTTACCAGTATCTATGAAAGGTTATTCAGATATTTTTCGAATGTAGATGATATGCGCATAATGAAGGGATAAGGAGAAAATTAAATGTTTGATAGTATTCATGAGCTCATGACTGATATAAGGAGAAGGTTATATCATGGTTTGAGTATATATAATTTTTGGATTTTGGTATGTGGAAAGTGTTAACTTTTAACTGCATTCATGTTTTCACTAAGGTTCAATGGGTATTCATTCTTCAAGAGAATACATGATTAAGGTATTCACATTTGACCAACAAGATATATCTTATTATATATGGGGGATAAATGATGGCATTCACGTGATTGTTCTGTGACATTTCAAGTAATCATTTTCTTTATACTATGAGCTTGGACCGAAGTATTTTAGATAAGCCTAAAGATTAGAATGGAATATGTTGGACATAAGTTAGGATAAAACGTTTTTCAATATTATTTATGGGATGTTATAGTAATATAGATTTAGAAAAAGGACAACCTGCAGGACAGGCGACAGCCCATCGCGTCGGACAAGGCTGTGGGAATCGAACCCACAACCGAAGTGCGACTGGCCTTTATCGCCTACCATTGGCCTACAGGAAGTCCCTGTTTAGTAGAAACTAGTTTTATTATATTAAGCAGTATGATATATGAAGTATAAGTCCATTTTAGGGACCATATATGATTAATCTCACTATAGAATGACTTCTGTATATTTAATAAATTTTGCTAACCTTTTGTTTGAGACAGATGGAATGACCCGTCATTCTATCACATGATCTGCTAACACTTCACGAATAACAAATTCAACTTCATTTATTTAAGAGATGAAGTAGAAATTGTTCAAGGCACGAACAACAGTGAGATTGTACCAAAATAAAGTAAGTATTTATTCTAATTAAAACTCTTCAACTTTAGGGAAACGATCTTGAAAACCAAAAATGTTGTCCTAGTGCTTTTATATCTGATTAATTAGATGGTACCTTAGATTGTCACAAAATTATGGATTTGTGATTGTTGGCTTTTCCATAGCCATGTTCTCTACCACTCTCCATCAGAACATGATGGTTAGATTTTTCTTCCATATCCATATTTTCACCTATTTGGAAACCCAGTGATTAGTTTATTTGGGTAACCGTTACATTTCATACTTTCGTTTTTAAAGATTGGTTTTGGTATTCCTTTTTACGATGTGGGTTTCTATTAAAGAAACTATCGAATAGTAAAGCATTTATAACCCCGATGAATTTCGAGGGCGAAATTCATTTTAAGGGGGGTAGAATGTAACAGCCCAAGATTTTATGAAAAATATTATTTTTAATTTCACTAATGTCTTGTGTTGTACGCTACACCAAAAGGAGCTTTCACAACACGCATCCTTGAATTCCCTTGCATTACACGCAATCGCGACCTTCCTCGATAGCGTGTGTAGTATGCAATAACGAGTTTCACTAAACAACAATATGCTATTAAAATATTATTAAAACTCGCTGTTATGAATAGTAATAACCACTTTTTGAAATTTTGTAAATTTTATTTTTCAAAATGGAATTCATTTTTTGATTCGGAATATCGAAATTAGCCTAGGGTGAAATTTTGGTATTTTTCTGAAAACTTTCAATTTTTGATGAATAGTGAAACCACTAAGTGGTAGTTAAAAAAACTGAATTTTTCATAAAACATAATTTTACCGCTTCTGTGAGTGGAATTTCTAAAATCCGAGAGACGGTTAATATCAAGGACTAAAATGTGGTTCAATGAGATGAAAATAATTTTTGGTGAATAGTAACTTTTTACTTTTTTTACCACGGTTAAAAGTAAATAGGGTAATTAAGGGTAGAAATGATATTATTATTACCCTAACACATGTCCTAATTCTATTGGACAAGTGTAATTAGACCAAAAACAAACTTAGGAATAAAATATGACCATTTAGGCCCACTTGGATTAGATTAGGACATTTATTATTAATTTATTTAAAGAAGGGTTAAAAGAGTTAAAATCAATGTTTATTTACTAAAACATTTTTAATATGGGGTTATACATAAGATAAATTAGACTATAAATATTCATTAGAAATATAAAAAGATTTCCTAAATAATGGTATTTTATTTGTCATTTTTATACATTAAATAATTTAATTTATCTATGACACAACGGTGATGCAGTAATTATCTTATTAATGAAATATTGACATAATTGATGTTATAAATACCCAAATAAATATAATTTGAGACTTTTTATGAATTCCACTAATTTTCTAGATTTATATGACATGTTAGTATTGATTTAATTAACTTTTTTCTAAATTATCATTCTGTTATGATTTTCACAAAAATCAATTACTAAATAGTGTCAAAATTGACATAAAATAGTTTTTAAAACAAATATTATATTATTAATTGTTATTTTATTCCTAAAAATCTAAGGTTCGGCCAAATGACTTACATAAGGTTATATATATTAATAATAAACAACTTGGGGTTCGTTTGGCTTCTTATAGTATGTTTATTAACCTTATAGTGTAAGAACACAAGAAGACACGGTAAAAGTACAATTATTTAACTTAATGTTAAATCTAAATGATAAGGTTAAAATAGGAAAATAAACTTGTCTAAATTCTATTGGATGAGAGGATTTCGACCCATCCCCAACTTAGCTTCGAAATATATCAATTTGGTGCTATTTAAAACTGAACTTGACTTTATAATAAAATAATATTTTTAGTTATTCCAAAGGTACCCATCTCCTCCCTTATAAAAGGGCACCTCTTCCCTCTCCTACTCACACCAATTTGAGCATTCAAGATCGGCCAACCCCTGCCAAAATCTCTTCTCCACTTCCCTAGTATCATCCTAGAGGTCCTGGTCTTCTTCAAAGACCATCCTTAGTTCTTTAAGTGGAGGTTAAGTGAAGGCGCGTCAAAAAGAGGTAATATCCATTACCGATCTTTTTCAATTTCTTTCTTCTTCAACTTCTTCTTCTTTAGTTGTTTCATGATAAAGTAATAAAATCAGTATTTATTATATACTGATATGTTATTATAAATATGAAACAACTCTAATTAACTTTCTATCCATCCTACGAAAAAAGGAAATCACCGCATGTGCGTACGTACGGAATACCGTCTCCACGTCGTGGTGTAATCTATTTTATGCCACCACCTTAATTGGATGGGTATAATGGTGTAATGAGTAACTATATATAATTATTATAAAATGATATTGATACTGAAATAGTATACATGCACTTCAACACAAGTTCACGATCATGAGAACGATATCATCGCTCGTGCGTACGTACGGACTACCGTCTCCACGACGCGATGAGATTCATTCTCCATGTTAACCATTTAAGAATGATTATAAAGTATATATAAGAAATAATAATGAAATATATGACATTATAAAGCTACTGGATTTATGTATATATGTAGGTCATCTACTTACTTCCATTCAAGACAATAAGGAAAGGAAAACAACGTTCATGCGTACGTATGGACTACCGTCTCCATGAACGGTGTGTTTCATTTCCTTTATCTATCTATTATATATATATATACTGAATATATATGATATATAAATCATGTTTTATATTTTATAAGTAATTAAATCATGATATAAGTAATAATAATGTCAAGAACAACAAATCCAAACACCTACGATAAATGAAACGATTTTACCCAAAATGCTTCTTTAACATGGAATTTTCAAAAGAACGGGTAATATAAAGTCATAAGTGAACCATATATGATATTATAACAATGAATATGATTTTTTGATAAGTTAATGACATTATTTAAATCATTATACAGGAGGTTCGGACACTTACGAAGCAAATCGGACTTAAGGTAAGGGAAAATATCACAATCTCATTTTATCCGAGATTGTTTATACTTTGGTATTTACTAAGGTGTATTTTATCATCCACATACATGTTTCCTAAATATGTAATATTATTTCCATATACCTATAGTTTTTTAAATCCAATTTTACCCTTTGGTGAGTTTTTAGTAAAAGATATGAAAGGAATCTTTTGTCGTTTTTCGTACGAGGTACTTTTTGACTTTTCCGACAAAAGTACGAGAAGAATGTTTTTTTTAACTTATACGGCATGAATGGATTTTTAAAATATTATTTCCAAAAATCTTACTTTACAAGTTTTCAAGTTTATTTTTAATCAACTTCTTTTAGTATAGAATTTTACGACATGTTAAGAAAGGAAAAGTGTTTTTGAAGCAGAAAGGATATTTTCCTTAAGAATGGAGTTCAAGTATTTTATCAAAATTATTTTCCATCTAAGAAAATAAAGGATTAGGTTTCTATCCCTATTATTACATTTATTTGATTATTTTGTGATGGAATTATTTTTATTAATTCCTTTATCTTATATGAATTGTTTTATGAAGTCATGTTTTTTAAGATTCCCATTTTTATTACATGGGTTATTCTATGATGTATGGTTTATGATTTTGTGGCACACATAAGAATGGTATCATTATGAGATGGGTGGGACCTATATCTCCCTCTAATGAATTGGGAAATGATTTTATATCTCATGAGATAGACATGGCTAGAATGGTAGGTTATACCGGTTCAGTGAAATAGGACTGAAACGAGGGTGACTCGGTTCAAAAAGGGACTTTGTCCACTAAGATAGTCTTGGCAATGAGTCTTGACTAATAAGAAATGATTCTCTATGATTATGTGTGTATGGCACAAAGTTTAATGTTTTAAGTTATGATTATTGTGATTATATTTCACTGTCATGATTTACCCCATGTTATGAAATTATGATCTCTTTTGCAGGTTAAGATTTCCAAAAGTTATGTGCTTATGTATATGATGTGATTTATATTTCTTTTGTTTACCCTTACTGAGCATTTGAGCTCACTCTTTTATGTTTTCTTTTCCCCAGGATATAAAGAAAGGTTTTAGGTAAAAAAAAGGAAGATCTTTATGGAAGATGTTGAAGATCTTTCACCAGGATTAGAAGATTATATTCCGAGTTTCCAAAGACACTAAACTATTATGATCCTTGTGTGTGTGATTTTGTTATGTACTAAGTATTCTGCAAATGTAATGTAATGTCAATGTACGTCAAGATATGGGTCTCTTTATTTATTGTCTTAAAAGGGGGTTTTAAGGTGCTAAGAAGAGAGGAAAGGGGGTGTCCTTTGATAAGTGAGGTGAGTGGCACACTTGTATTTTTTTTGAAAAGAAAAAGGATTACCGGCGTTTTTCACATGAAAAAAGGGTAAAAAATGGAGTATTATAGAGTATTAAAATATATAAATTTGAAATATATCTATAAAATAAATTTTATACAAGTATTCTAGCTTTTTTAACCCTTATATTTTTAGTTTAACCCCCAGTAACCCATTTTTACCTTAACCATAGTAATTATTTTTTACTGTTTTCAAAATTCATTTTGGTTAAAAAAATAAATTGAACTTATTAGATAATATAATTTATTATGATTAAAAATATGGAATCTATTTTTTCAAATTAAATTGAAATAAGTTTCATAATCCAATTTAAAATTATACTCACAAACAAGACGAAAAAGAGGGTTTCCAAAGTGAAAATTTTCGTAAGTATACAGGGTTTTCATATAAAAATTCAATATTAAATTGATTATAATGACCAAAATTATTAAAATATTAAAATAATTTAACTAATTTTAATTTAAAAATAATTAATAATATTATTTTACCCTGTAAATTATTTTTTTAAAAGTAGTTTTTAATAAAAATCAGTATATTTCACTATTCATCAAAAATGACATTTTTTTTAAAAAAGTATGAAAAATTAATCCTCATATAATTTTTATATGATGATTTCACAAATTAATTTCATTTTATTGAATAATTTTTCAAAAAGTGGTCAAAATTAATTTTAAATTATTTTTGAAAATCATGACAAAAATTATTTTAGAAAAACAAATGCTTTTTTTTCAGAAAACTTTTATTTTTATTTTAAATGACTTTTATTTTATTTCTAATAAATAGATGACCATAATTTTCTCAATTTATTGTGTACTATTAGTACCCCCTAATTTAATAGATTGGTTATAATGGTATACTATATTACAGTTCCTTTTGACTATGGGTTTCAGGTTTTACAGTCTATTGAAGATATTAAATATAAATAAATATGTTTCATGGGTTATTTAAGCTCAGTGTTACATGTATCACAAGATATCAAATATAATAATATTATTATATTTTTTTTGGGTGTTAAATAGTTCTTTACCCCAAGATATATTGTAAAAATGAGAGGAATTTCCAGGTTCTAAAGGATATGATATGTGTTTTTTTACTAGACTCCCATAGGAATTGGGTTCATCATCTTCCCTTAGTATAGTTCTAATATAACAATTACTATCTCTCTAACATTGGAATTTAACCATTCATGGAATTTTATGAGATACTATATAGGTCACCATTTACTAGATGGATATTGGCATGTCATCCCATATGGGTGTTGAGCTAGTTCAAATGATTATAGAAAAGGTTCATGTGATACATAACTATGTTAAGAATGAGTATAAATTTCAAAATTCCTGTGTGGATATACATATAGACGATTATATTTCTAGGTAGGAGACCATATTTTAATAATTATCACATATCAATATGGTTTGAGGAGGTTTTAATGGGGTATTAAACAATCATTTAGATTTATTAAATCATCCCAAATTTTTATCAGAGTTATAAAGGTTTTGTATCATAGAGAATAACCTCTATGGGGGGACTGGGTGAAAAACAATTTCCATGTGCCACATCTGAAACTTTATATTCATAATCCATTGAAAAATATTTTTTGGGTTTGATATATGTATTTGATGATATAAACATTATGGAGTACCTAGTGGAAATAATGAATATTTAGGATAGGATTATTCATGTCTGAGTAATTCACCTTTCCCATCAGTTTTGGAACTCTAGATGATTACAATAGAGCTTATGGGGGTGTTAAAATCTAACATAAAATTTTCAAATTATTATTTTTGTGTTCATTTAACTTTTTGGTATAAAAATGTTTTTTTATGGGTAGGATTTTTTAACCTTTAAAATTTTTTAATAACTCCTTTATAAAATAATAATAATATTGTAAGAGTTTGTCTAAATATTATTTCATTAAATTATTGTGTTATAATATTTTAAAATTAAATAATTTAGGAAAGTTTCATTATACATTAACATGTGAACATTTAAAAATCCTAAATAAATTATATGATTAAAATTTTCACACCATGATTTATTGTGAGATGGAGGTATTTTCTTAGGATATTTATAATTATTATGTAAATTATTTGAACAAAAGAATGAGAATTATCATGCCTTAAACTAAAGAAAACAAAATCAATATTTTTTCCATGTGTACAAAAACATGGTGGTGATTTGTAACATGATATTATAGAATAGGTAACATTTGGAAATGATGTGTAAAGGGATATTCTAAGTTCAATAATTTTGACATGTCTTCGCCACTAAGAAAATAAAAATATTTTTGAGAAAGAGGGGTGGTACTATGTGATTGATATTAGAAAATTATGGTAATAATTAAACTACCCTTTAAATAATTATTATATTTTATTATAGAAGGAAATTTATCTAATAATTTATTCATTTCCAAGAAGAATTTGGAGAAAAATTCATCTCCCTCTCTATCGATAGGTGTAATGGGGGTGGTTGTTTGTGTTCTTCATTATTGTTTTTTTTCAAGATTGTGGAATCAAAAAAACAAGGATCATTTTATGATTATACAATAATGGTAAATCATTAATAAGTTAGGTATTATTTATTTTTTTATCAAATAATCCCTTTACATTTTGATTTCACCTCCTAGAAAGAGAATTCTATAATGAAAAAAATATATTAAAAATTATTTATTTAAAAAAATTAAAAATGGTAATAATTAATATTATCATTTTATCTAATGGAATTATCAAAAAATCCCTTTATTTTTTCTAAAAAATTAATTTCATTACTCTAATTATTTTATTATATTGATTCCCTATAAATAATGGGTATTTTTACATGTAACAAAATGAGATAACTAAATATTTTTTTGTTATCTTAAGAAGTAAAATAATATTTTCAATTCATTTATGATACAGTTTTGATAATTCTAGTTTATTTATTTATATATTTTATTTATATCATGGGATGATTTTGGGAAAGAATAATTTATGATTTTTAAAAAAAATATTTCATTAATTTCCCATGTATTATTTCACTAATGTGATTTTTATTTCTATTTTTTAATTAAAATGAAAATTATATTGAAAAAAAATATGTTATTTGATAAACTATTTATTTTTAAAATAAATATAAAATAAAATAATTTAAATCAATTTAGAATCTTTTACCTAATGCATATAAAATTTTGTTCTTCTCCCATACTCACATTCATAGATAAAACCCAAGAGTAATCATGTTATTGGGTGGTAATGTATTCCTCTAGAAACTATCATCTTGAATAATTTATCATTCTTCGTGTTTGTGTTCGATGGTGATTCTATGAGATAAAATTGGAGTAAAACCATATATTTCATGTGATATGATGCATGTTGTTGAAAATAGAGTATCTTCTTGGTGATTTCCGAAGAACATATGGGTGTCGATGGTCTAGATGATAGCAGATGCCTGAATATCATCATGGTGGGATATGATAATAAGTTTAGAGGTGATGAATTTATCTGGTAATATACGTGTGATTGGAGGTGAATGTGTTAGGGACATTCATGATGAGAATTTAAAGGAGTTTTTATATAATATTACCACTCTCATGACCTATAGTCCCAAGTCACAATCCATGTTGGTTTCCAACAGATATTTTTTTAAAGATTTATCCCACATGACACGTATAATTGGGATAAGTTTTAGGTGACTATCATTATTTTAATTGGATATTTTGACATGATAAATTAAATATTACACACTTTGATACAATATTTCACATGCATATAACTTCTAAACTATATTTTTAGCTATGTGTTTTTCTTATATTTCTAGTTTATGGTGTAAAACCTTCATGTTGTATACCATGTTACAAATTTAATGTATGTTGAGAATGAAAGGTCATATTATATATGAATTTAACACCTAGATTCCATGTAGGACATACATATCTAGTATTACATAGAGAAACCATATATAACTAGATTATATAATCTTTGTACTTTTAGATACATCATTTAATATGTGTAATAAAAAAATGGATTTTTTTATGCCTATGAAATGTTAAATCATGTAGCTCTTAGCAACACATGATGTGTATAATGATGGACACAACATATGTGTTAACATGAAATGGAGGGTTCTCAACAATAAAAACCCATCATTTATTGGGACCTATATATATTGTATACCATTCATGACATAGCGTGTACTTATCCTTTTAAATTATTCTATATGATTGCTCACTTGAGTGATAGTTAGACTAAGAAGTCCATTTTTTTATATTCCCAGGTATATCATGAATTCATGATCCTCTAAGAAATTTTATGGTGTTCACATTGTGTTTTGGGTAGTATAAAGAAATTATCTCCACTATAGAGATGATAGGAAACAATTGAGATGTTTGTAGAATGCATGGAGTTATGTACTACCCTTTATGTTATGGTATAGTCATATATATATTGGGATAGATACTCTATAGGAAATATATTCATGATAGGGAATAGTTCCCCATATATATAAAGTTTAGGCACTCCCTAATATGTCAGGATAGGGTCCTCCATTAGTGGAATCAGTAATCCTCCATATGTATAAGAGAGGTCCTATATCTATTGAGTCAGTACCCTTCATATATTGTTGAATAGCTCTTCATAGGGGTCAAATAATTCATTGAGTGATATTCATATTCCTTGATGAGCTTTGGTCCCCCACTAATAATACAAAGTGATGTATCTATGAAATTATGAGTATTGTTGAACATTGGGTTATAGTTCTTATGAGTATTCTATTTTATAGGTTAGTAGTTTCATTATGAGATGATCTGTGTAGTTTAAATTTTACTTTAATATGTCTGTGTATTTTTTTCAAAAGTAAATCAGGAAGCATTGTTTTGTGATGAAATGATTTTATTCATTCCTTCTATTTTTACCAATTTTCTCTACTTGGTTTATATATACCCACCCATATAGAGGATTCATGCCCATAAATGCATTTATTTTATAGAAAATGGCCAGTTTAGAGTTGTACTTAGAGGAGTAAGTGGTTTTTGTGGAGTTGGTGCTTAGTGGGTCTTATTGATGCTCATTATTAGAGATTCTTGTCATAGGTATTGCTTGTGTATTTATGTTTAATTAATCTATTCCCACTAGTAAATGGTAGTTTTTCACTAGATTGTTGGTCCTTTTTTCTTTTCTTATGAATTCTGGGATATATTCTATTCTTTGGATTTTTCTTATAGTTATGAGAATATTTTTCTTCTTTAGTTCCATTATTTTTTACTTAAATATATATATATATATATATCCATATTTTTGGGTGGATTTTTACATGTTTATTGGATACATCTTCAAAATTTTGTTTTATATTGGTGCTTGTCTCTATCCTCTGGACTATTGGTTGTATACTTATGGTTGATAAATTGATCTAATAGTAGCCAAGTTGGGGTCCCAGGGGAATGATTCCTAGAAACAACAATGAAATATATTATAGTTAATTTTAGGAAATTATAATATGGTCTTTCAAAAAGGATTAAATATATAAGGGTGTTTATGGAAATTATCGTCATAACTAGGGTAAATATCATGGCGTGTGTCAATTAATAAAAAAGGATTTCAACAAAATGACCTAAATCACATTATTGTACTAAAAATTATTTGAAAAAGATAATCATAAAGTTCTAATGAAACAAAATGACCCATGTTCACTTAAGAAAATGAGGTACTTAGAAGATTATGTAAAATTAGGTTTAAATTACAACACAGGATTGTGAAACAATTTATGTAAAATATCTAATTAGAAATTATTTCAAAAAACATTTAAAATAATTTTAGTGTTTAAAATACAATGATAAGGACAATAAATTTTTTCAAAAACCATTTAAATTCATTTCCTTAAAATCAAAGAGATATCTAAAGTTGTATCACATGTGAAAAAAAATTAATATAATTAATTTTACCCTACGAATTAAAAACACAAAAAATTATAGAAAAGCACATGGAAAAGATAAAAATAACCTAACCAAAACACATATATCATCTCTACCAAAAATATTCTCTTTCATCAACCCATATTTCTTCACACAAAAATTAAAATTTCATCTGAATTTTTTTAATGAAATAATAGAGAATAAAGTGTAAAATATGACATGGTATTATTATGGAAGAAGTTTTTATTTCGATTATAACTAGTTTTATTTTACACACCATAGTCCCCTGTATTGATGGTCTAGATGGTAAAATAAATTAAAATTATTTCATTTAAGAAAACATGAAAAACATTAAAATATATAAATTTTGGAAGTGGATAGTAGTGCACTAATGTTTGTTTTGGTGATTTAAGGTTGTATAATTGATTTACATACTTATAAGAGAAAAAATTTGAAACTATTTATAACTAACATAAAACCATACCTAGAGGAAATATTATATCCATAAAAAATAGTAGATATTTTAAATGGTGAAAGGTACTGTAGAACTATTATTCTTACTTGATAAACATAAAAATATGTTATTAAATAAGATTATAAATGATGAAATAAATACCTTCTATAAAATAAAAGAAATTTTCAGTTCAAATCCATTAAAGCCACATTAATAGATGTAATGATAGGTGATGTTTCAATCCATTACAACACTTTTAAATAATAAAATATGTGGTTTCCACTCCCACTTTAAAAATTACCATAAAATATTAAATAAGTATAATTGGGATCTCAAAAAAAACACACATAATATATTTATTTATTTAAATATTTTGGGTGGTTATATTCATCATATATTTTATGTAATTTGAAACAAGGAAATTCTATGTTCAGTTATATTTAAATGTAATTTAAATAACATGAATTCAAAAATCAGAAATATCTCTTTGTAATTTTATCTGTATGTCCCATTTAAATGTTCAATTAACCTTATGAAAACTAAAAATTGAGGGAAAATTATTCTTTTTTATCCTTCCTCTATTTGGGGAATATTTAATTAAAATTGATAAAATTGGGTACCAGTAATTCTTCATTACTTTAATATTTATGTTAAAGGTGCACTACCCCATAAATTTTTTATTCATTGATTTTGGTTGATATGTGAGCTTATGGTGATAATGTTGTTGGGGGATTCAATTTTTAAATCTAAGAATGAATTGTTTTTCTTGTTATATTTTTTAAAATATAACATTGATATCATTAATTCATCACACCATAGATATGTTTTTTAGTGTACTATATGTAAAGTATTAATTTTGAATAAAGTTTTATAAAAGAAAAAAATATAAGGTAATGAAAAAATATATTAAAAAGTTCTAGGGATTAACACATTTATAGGAAATGGTTCCAAAATTGTGACATATAGAAACCATATTGAAGGTTTTAGGGTGTAATTTTTATAAATTATATGGAATGATTTATAAGATCTAACCACAGGGATTATTATCAATGAGAGAAATTTTGGTGTTTTGATTATGTCTGCAACTTTTTATTACCGATATATATTTCAACTAAATTTTTTTAATATTTTAATATAAATTTATGTAAGGGAATAATAGAATATGGGAAGAATTGTGAAACAATAAAAAATATTAATTAAAAAGAAAGGGATGAATCAAATGAGTTGATGATAGGAATTTTTTGGGGAACAATTACGAACCAACATAATTCTAATAAAGAAAGATTTATCATAGTTTATTAATTATTTAATTATCTTTAAAAATATAATTTAATTTAGTATACTATATCTTACAACACTCTACCAACATCATCAATTAAATTTAGTGATAACTCCTTATAGGAATATATCCAAGTGTTTAGTAAACTCTTCATATATGTGTTTTAGTGACTTTATGATGTCTCGATAAAACAAAAAAACACATACCCATTTATAATTAATTATTATTAGTCAAATAACAATGAAATTTACCTAAAAAGTTAACAAGAAGAAGAGGTATTCAGTTAATAGAGAAACATGGTATATCACCTCATGACATAAATCGTAAACTAGAAGAATAGAATTATCATTCTATATAATTAAAGAAATTATATTTTACACTTAAAATTATAAATTGATAATTCTCCATCAAAATTAATATATGTGGTATCCCTATATTAGAGTATTGATATAATTTAAAAAATAGAAATATAGGAGGAAAAAAATATTCCCAAAAAATAAAAGAAAACACACGATGGAGGGGTTATCACACTTAAAATGTAAAAATAATGGATTTAGAGTGAATTATTGTTGGGAAAAAATCCCGCAAGGTATCATTGAAGCCTTTTTGAGGTGATTGTGTTTGTTGACAAAGTAGACATCTAAGTTGTGATTGTTGTCAAAGAGGATTTCATGGTTGAATGTCGAGTTCAAGAGCTGAGTTCAACAATCCATGTTTGATTCAAGAACGTCGATAAATGGAATGGATGATCTGGAGGCGGTACAAAAGAACAGATACAAGGTGGCGCCGTTTTCCAGTGTTTGCCAAATTTTTGGGCCTGAAAATCGGCAAATGAAGAAAAGTGTTTTTGGCAAAGGGACTTGCGCGCCGCGAACATGGTGTACAGGAAACTTGCGCGCCACATGTTTTTCAAGATCAGAAGATCAAAATATGGCTAAGGAAATAGGATCGCGCAAGTTTGGGAGTTGGTCGCGCAAGTGTCTAAAGGAGAGGAGACTTGCGCGCCGAGACTGTGTCGCGCAGGTGACTTGCGCGCCGTCGCGCAGGGTGGTCAGATTGCCTATAAATACCGGACCACCCCTCCTCATTTTTCACCGGAGTTCAAGACGAGAGCTCCCGTCGCGCAGGTGTGGTGGTCGCGCAAGTGGTGTGTGTGGTCGCGCAGGTGGGACTTGCGCGCCAGTGGTTGAAGTTGTGCGCCGGTGTTAGAAGTTGCGCGCCGGTTGGCAGTTACGCGCCAATATTGGTTTGGGCGTAAAAGGAAGAGAGTCGTGAAAGTTTGGAGTTGAGGAAGCTTGAGTCACGCAAGTGTTTGAGGAGGACTTGCGCGCCCGTTGTGACTTACGCGCCGATACTTGCGCGCCGAGGTTGACTTGCGCGCCAATTAAGGTTTGTTCCAGCAGTGTTTTTCGGGCTGCGTGGAAGCTGGATGTTTGCCCGATACCTTCGGTGCAAAGAGATATTCATCAACGGGTGAAAGTTAAACTTCAACAGAGCATCTACATACAAGAGAAGATGCATTCTTCCATGAAAATGAAGAGACCTACAGGTCTATAAACTGTGAGTGGATTCCATCCAAGAGCAGTGAGCTTAGGAAGAGGAAGAAGGTGATCCTCTCCACCGGCAGTGAGCCAGAGAGAGAGAAACAGGGAGTGACCCTTGGGAAAGTAGTGAGCTGACCCTAAACATTGTAAAGGCAGTGAGCCTGGGCATAGAAGTGATCTAGCCCGAACCTTGTAATCCACAGCTAGTGAAGATTAGTGGAATTTGGTACGACCGGAAACCTGTCGGCGTATGCTCCTTGGACGTAGCCCTTAGCGGTGAACCAAGTAAAATTGCTGTGTCCTGTGCTTGCTTTACATTCTGTTTATATCGTGCAGCAGGAAAAAGAGAGAAGAGTGTTTTGCTTAACAGCGAAACAAGATCAGAACGGGCATTAATTTTTAATTAGTCATACCCTGATTCACCCCCCCTCTCAGGGTATCCAGCCTAGTGGACCTAATAATTATATTATATTTAAATTGAAAATAGTACTATAGAAGAACATGAAAATCTAAATAGAAAAATTGAGAAAATAAAATAAATATGAAAAGTTAACCTACCATACTCTTTCATAGGAACCAACTAAACATTATTTTCATCTTAGGGGAATTCAAACCACCACTCTAATATTTCCTCTTCATTTAAATAAGAATTAGTATCATGATCAAGATCCACATTCCTACGTGTGATTCCCCCATGTTTCCTCTCCATATAATATATTTCCTCATTCTATTCTTCCGCATTATTCACATCTGAGTGTATGAGGTGAATATACTAAAGTCTATTACAGGTCATTATCCCTTTTATGGATGTGTTCAATATGTGTTTTTATGAAAATAATGACACTAAGAAGGATTATATACACCATTTTCTTGACCTATTAGGGATTAAATCTTGATTGAAAATTTTTATAGTAGAAACCCCATTATAAAAAACACCAAATATGATGAAACATAAACTCCCTTATGAAGTGATCACTCTCAGACTGGCCTAAAAATTGATTTTATTGTGGGATAATAGATCCTATGAGAAAACCAAGTTATAGAAACAAATCCATGATCATTATTATGTAGTGGATAATATCATCATCATCATAATCATAATTTATTTATTTATTTATTCAATATGAGAAGGAAGAAAAAGTTTCAAATGAAATCCTCTATGGTGGCCTAAAATAATGCAAACCTAGGGCATCCCCTCTAATAATGTTGACCCCCTCAGGGCCCAAGAAGCTTGTATGATAAAAATTAACAATCTACATTGATAAAAGTTGATCAAGGAATATATAATCAAACAATATTTTTTAATACTCTATGAAGAATTAATAGGAATAAATGCTTCTAAAAAATCACTAGTAATGGTTGAAAAACCCATAGTATATAAATCTCAATTTTTTATAGATATATTAGTACATGTAAAAAATCATCTGGTAAAGATGAATTTGTCATCATTTTTATTACCTTTATCTTTCCTCAATCCTGATAATTGTGTGAATCTAAAGGAAACACCCTTTCAAGTGTCTTAAATAATCAATTTTTACAGATTGTTTTCTATATATTGATGATTATATTTAATTACATGAATAAATGTGAGTTAGGAAATTAAATTGGATTCCACAACCTAGGATCAAGTGTTTAGCTATTGTACTCTGAATGAGATTCATATATATATATATATATATATATATGTATGTATTACCATTAAGTTCATACCATATTCTTGCATATTCACCTTAATCTAAAATAATCAAAAAAAGAAATTCATTTTATAAGGGATGTAACAACTCAACATGGATTTTCAATGATCAAAAAAATTATATAAAATATATTTTGGATGATTATAATCTAGAAGTAGAATAAACTTATTAACTAATAAATATAACATTAAATACTTTAATTCAAATTAATTTTAAGAAATAAACATTTTTATTTTCATATTCTATATTAATTTTCAGAATAAACACCTGATATAAAAAATATGAAAATTAATTTAAAATTTAACACAAACACACACAAATTTTTTAAATTTGAGAACAAAAATATACTTCAAATATAAAAAATTCATTCCTTATAAATTTTCATTATTTAAAGTTCAAAATTTATTCCATTTTTTTTACTTTACATAAATGGATATATAAAATCCAAAAAAAATAAAAAATAAGATGCATTTTACCCTATATTTAACACTATGTATTTGAAGTTTTACAAATATATTATCATTTTTTAAAAAATAAACCCAAATTATCAGTTATTATCAGTATAATGTTGAAAATTTCTTTTATATTAAAATATAAATAAAATTGATTTCTGAGTAGTTATTTGTTATTATCAAAAAATAATTAAATTACAATTTTTAAGAATTTAGTAACATATATTACATCATGTGTTTATAAGTTCCAACATCATTTTTACAGAGATTAAAAAATAATCTATTGAAATTTATAAAAAACCCTTTAATCTTTCAAAAAATAAATCATTTTTAAAATATTTTATAATGAACAAGTTAAAACAATTACCATAATCCTAAAATCTAGATTATGGAACTTCACTTTTTTTACCTTAATCTTCTCAAATATTCCTTTGTCTTTCTATGATAGTGTAACTTCAAATTTCTATGACCATTGATTCATAGAGTCATTATTTTGAATCCAATACATTCACTACTATTTTTCATTGAATTAAAATGATAATTTTAAAATTCTAATACTATGTATATCATTTTGATTTCTCATCCTTTACACTTATTAACTCGTATAAGTTTCAAGATCTTCACCCTTTTTCCATGAATCTCTATGTATCCTCATGTCAACATCAATATGGTTGTTCCACACTCCTCTTTATATTATATTCTAATATAAAACCACTTGAGTGAAACATTCCCTTGATTTGGAACTTTTTATCAAAGATGTACTTAGTTGATATAAAATATAATTTCAGTTGAAAAAATCAAATACAAAATCTTATGTTCTAACTTATAGTTTTAATGTGTTGGATTTTTTATACATGTATAATTAATTTTTTTATTATAAGATGATGTAATAAATAATTAATATATTTAATGAGTTTTCAGGAATGTTTTACTTAAAAAGTATCTTTAGTGTTTGTATAATTAAGAATTTAATTTTATAGACTATGGTGCATGGTATAGATGTTGTTCCAAAGATAAAATATATTTTTCAATACACAACGATAATATTACACATTTTGTCATAGGATGAATTATTAGTAGGTGGTCTAATGTAACACCTATACATTAAAATATTTAGTTTTAAAAATAAATAAAAATTAAATTTATGGATTATTTCTCATAAAATAGCAATATAAAATGATAAATTACTTATTATAGAATAAAATTATAACAATAATAAATCCTATAGTAAATAAAAATATATTAAGCACTTAGAAATACATGAAATATTATATTAAGATTAATTAATTTTTTAAAAAGAGATTTTTAAATAAAATTAATTTACCATTATATATTTTATTTTTATTAAAAATATAAATTTATAAAATTTTGACTTTTAATTTTTCAAAAGTAACTTCATTTTTGGATTAATCATGTCAATATTATCTTGAGATTAGTTTTTTATATTTTTATAAAATAATTTTTCAAAAACATGAAATTAAAAAATAATGACATTTTATTAAATAGCATATACAACACACGATATTGATATTATCTTTCATTTCGTGTAACACTCTGTTTATCTTATGTTACATGTAATATCATGCTTTACTGAAAAAAAAATATATTATTAATAATATTATTTAATATGATAATTTTCTCCAAGCCATTTGAATGGTGGGTAATAATATGATTAGAAAAATTATAATTATTTATAGTTTAAACATTTTTATTAATTAACTATTAATTAGCAATAAAATATGAATTGTTTGAAAGAAAACGAAATGTTTTCTGAAAATTTGTATTTTTCAATATGATAGTTTAATTCTGCTAAATGAACATAATTTAAAATTTATTTTTTACACTTTTAGAAAAATAATATGAAAAAATAAACTTAATTTATGAAATTTTAATACCAAAATTTTCTTGTGGTTCTTTTTTGGTATTTTTCTAAAAAAATTTATTTTTTGATGATTAGTTGAAAATAATGATTTTTAATTGAAAAATGTCTTTTCATTTAAAAAAATTATAATGTTAAATTATATTTTCAATTAGTTTTAAAGTAATTTTAGATAGAATATATATCAATTAATCCAATTTATGTTATTTTACTCAATTTTATAATGAATAGTTATATAAAACTATTGAAAAGTTTTGAACATTTACACTTTTAAACCCTCTTTATCGTCGTATCTACATGATTAATTTTAAATTAAATTCTTCCACTTCTACGAGTTTAATTTATCCAAATATACTAAATATTTATGATAATGATAATTTATATTTTTAATAAGGTCAACATAATTTTTTACCATAATAATTAGTAAAAAAAATTAAAATTAATTACCATGATTAATGTAAAAAAGAGTTTATTAGGGGATTAACCTTGTTAGATAAGGGTTAAAATGCCCTAAATACTTTTATAAAACACATTTTATGGGGTGATTTATACCATAATCACTCTATGTTATATTTTTATGAGTTATAAGTATAATATTTCTAGAATGTGACCTATATAATAAGTTAAGTAAAGAAAAAGATAAAAAAGAAACCTTTCTGGCCTTTAATATTTATAAAGCATTGGGATTGGGAGAAAATGGCATGCATTCAGTTATAAATATTTTTTTGAAAGTTAAATGATTTTTTTATAACTATAATTTGTTATAATTTTTTATGGATGAAATAATTACTTTAAATTCTTAATAAACTCTAACGCATGAATTATTTTGTTCATAATTTATAGAATAAATGATACTAAAAATATTAAAAGTGAAGTAAATAGAATTACTTATTTCCTTCCATTAATTTTTTTGATTAATATTTAATGTTACATAAGAGTGAAATTAATATATTCTAATTCCATTATTTTATTTAAATTTTTAAATTTAAATTAAATAAATAATGTAAAAATTAACATTAATGTCATTTTTTAATAAATGATATTTTAATAAATAATTTAAAATTACCAAAAATACTACCATCTTCCAAGTAATATTAAAATGTTATTAACTTTTAAAAATTTTCCCCTTAAAATACCAATTAATCATTTATAATTAACATATTTTCCACAAAATATTAAAAACATTGTTAGCATGGTTAAGGTTAAAGAACTATTTTTTCACGTTACATGCGCTTATAATAAAATTAATTTCCGACACACATGTGATTTTTTATTTTATAAATTAGATATCATATTTTGAATTAGTGGATACAAATATCTAAAAATTCTTACTTTTATTTATTCATAATGGAAAAAATTTCATTGGTTATAAAAGTAGTTCCCATAATTAAAACCCAAAATGGTAAAAATAGGGAAACATAGAAGTTAAGGGAAAAAATTTTAAACCATGTGTTTCATTATATGGTGGACATATTTATAGACCATATTATAATTAAAAACCTTTAAATATAAATTTTGGATCCAATTGAGGTAAGATTGACCTCCCAATAGTTACTACTTTTTTGGGTATTTATAAGAATGTCACTCTTTCTCAACTATAAAAGGGAACTCACTCCCCTAACTTATTGACAACTCTAAATTCATATGTCTCATAAAAAACCTACACATATCACTACCAAAATTATTTACCCTCATACTATATTCCATTTTTTGGGTTAAAATCCTTCATATAAATGTTTTCATGAAAACCTACGGAGGATACATGAATAAGAGATAATGTTCTTCAACAAGAATCTTTATTTTATTTCCTTATCCACCTACATAAAGTTATAATATAACAATATTTTATAATAAAATAATTATATTACATACAAAAAGATTTTTTTATGTTAAGGTCATGACATACAACAACACATACTTCCATCAATTGGGTTACAAAATCATTATAAGTGTGTATAGTGGAAAACCGCCTCGTAAAGCGATGTTGTTCATTTTTTTATTACCACCTCTCAAGGTTAGATATGGTGATTAATATAAATTATATATATGATATTTTCAATATTATTATTCCTACGGATTAACTATATCACATTTAACTTATTACATTCCATTCCATAAGAGGCATGATAACATCCCTCATGTGTACGTAAGACTACTGCCTCGCGAAGTGATGTAATTCATCATTCACTAACACTTTATATATTATGTAATATGGAAAACAATTTATGATTTTATTTGATATAAAATAAGTTATTATTATATTCATCAAATATTAATCATTCTATAAATATAATATATCATATTCTTTAATACACTTAATGATGATAACATTTTCCGTGTACATGTGGACTACCTCCTTCATGAAGCGATGTGACACTATTTTCAGAACCACACTACATGAAATATATACATAAGTATATTTTAATAAATAATATGTTATTAATTATTTGTATATGACTTTTAAATTTTATTATAACTCTCTCTTATTTACTTTTCATTCATTCCCTTACTTCTAGATTATGTTTTTTCAATAAGAGATTCATGTCCCCTATATTTTTACCCTTCTCTAAAACCATGTTTTATACACATTATGTTTCTTATTTTAATTCTCAAAACTTATCTCTTCACCTCAAGGAATTCTATTTTATTTTCTCTTTTTGAATAACCCAAACTCTTTATTTTAAATTTGTATTCACTAAGTTGAAAAATAATTTTTCTCATTCTGGTATTGACATACATAAAACTATCATTAACTTTTCATGGGTTATAAATGGCATAATGAACATGTTTTTAAAAGAACTTTTGAAATACCATGATTTTTAAATGAAACCCATTTTCTTTTATACTCCATATATTATGTATGAAATAATTTAATATGATATTTTTGGATCACATGAAAATAAATTCATGTAAAGGGTTCTCCATGATATCGCTCTAATGCATTGGGTAAATAATTTAATCTCTATTAATGGAATGTTTTACAATAAATTAGTGAATAAACCTGGTAAATTTTTATGATACATCAGTGAAAACCCAGGGTGATATTCTTATTAATATCTCATTTAATTTTTGTAGACGCATTTCAATGTTATGATTTATGTACATTTTATTATGATATTACTCAATCTATAATGATATTCCTTATGTTCATATTGATATTATTCATGATCACTTATAAATAGTTTCCCTTACTTATTTTATTACTGGGCCTTTTGATCACCCTTTCCTTTTATATATGTCCCAAGGTTATGATATTTTTTTAAAGTACTTAAGATTGACCAATGAAGAATCCATTCAAGATTGTTTAGAATAATGTTTTATGTTTTCATGTATTTTATACCTTATTTCCATAAAACTAAATTTTTAAATATCCACTATTTTGTACAATGTAGTGAAAATTTAATTTAATAAATATGAGTGGTTTCGTAGTTGGAACAACATGAATGTTTAATTACTTAAAGAAATTAAGACATGAATACATTAGGAAGAACCTTAGTGATAAGTTAAATGATATGATCATAGTATTTTATAGAAGTATTAAGTAATTGGTTTCTCAGTAAAGAGAGCCATATCTAGATATGAACAAGTTGAAGTGGACTAGACACATATATATCTAGGGTTAAAAATAGAAAACAATACTTTGATATAGACTCGAATTGTAACTGGTTCGTAAAAATAGGACTTGTTTCACTCCTAGTTTGACACTCCTGGGGATATGTTTGGTTAATCACACACTTTTAATGAATCACTGTGAATTATTTATAGAAAACGTAATTATTATAAAGAATAAAATATTTAAGCATGATGCTTACATTAGAATTATAAGATTTTTAACAGAAACATGTTTCTCCCTATGTTTTCTTCTTTTAACAAATGGTGGTTAATAGGATGAACCACATAAATGGTGAGTGCAATTGACCATTAATTGGATATCTGATTAAACCTAGAATGGAAAACATCATGAGAATAAGGAATCAACTATTTGAGTTATGATAAATGACTTGAATCAATATGAGAGACCGAATTCACCTCAAGGGAATCAGTTTTTTTAGTCCTTTAAGTATCAACAACCACCTTCTTTCGGTGGATCTATAGACCCATTGATTGATTAACAATAGATAGGTTCTATAGAAAATATCTTTTATATACTCCATTGTTTGGAGTAAGAGAATGTCACCCTGGTTGTGTAAAGCTTAGAGGGAGAAGCTGATCAATGGTGGTCACTAATTAAAAATAAAAATCCAAGAAGGGATATTGACACTATATAGTGGGAAGATTTAAGGGGATCATTTTTGAATAAATATTCCCCATATTCAATGAAAAAAATGGAGAAGGAATTCCTAGATCTGAAGCAGAAGGAAAATAAATATAGGGAAGTTAAGAGATGAACTTTATAAGGCATTATCTCTAAACCTCTATATTTTTCATGGATCCAAATATAGATGTTGATAGATTATTTGGTGGAATAAGACCCCATATACAAAAGAATATAAATAATCACAACTATGATTGTTAAGAGGATATAGTGTGAAGTGTTATGAAAGTTTAACTAGAGTTTAGAGAGGATTAGTGGTCCCATAGATCAAATGAAAATAAGATATCATTAGAGCCAAATTTGGTGAAGAACTTTGATCATGGAAGAAGAGGAAAACAAGTGCAACATCCCACATGAAATAAATGTGAGAGGAAGCCTTTGGGGAATTGCTTTCTTAGAAGCGATAAATGTTACAATTATGTAAGAGATGGCCATATTTCTCAGAAATGTTTTAGTGAGGCGAAGCCTCAACTTCTCAACAAAAAAACAAAGGGAAGATGGTTTGGGCCCTATATAATGTCTAATTCCTCAAGTGTGGATAGCTTGGGATCTTTTCTAATCACTATCCAAATCTGAAGATAATGGTGGGAAATCACAATCAACCTTATCATAGTTCAAGGGATAAATTTTGTGATTTTTCTATCACAATATCAAATTAGATGCTCTAAATGATATACTAATAGGTACTCTTATTATTCTATCTAATCTAGAAATTAATTTTTTTATTTTTGGTTCTATAGATTCCTTTATTTCCTCCACGTTTTAAAATAATATAGAACCAATACCTGAACTTCTAGAATTATATTTTTCTGTCAAGAATCCTAAGGGTATTATCCATGAATCAAAAGTGTATATAATCTCTAGTATTAACTTTGGAGAGCATAATATCATTGAAAATATATAAGTCATTCTCATGTTATAATCCAACATTATTTAAGGGATTGATTGGCTATCAAAGTATAATACTATGATTAAAAATATAAGTAATAAAACATCAATATTATTGAATGGACAATCAACATTTTTTTAAAGGAGATATATTGTGACTGGGTCATTTCCTAGAAGAACCTCCCATAGACTTCTTTATGGAAATGAATTTTGAAGATGAAGAAGTAAACGAAAGTATATGAATAGAAAACATCCCCATCATTCAAGAATAAAATGATGTATTTCTAGAGGAGTTAACTTGACCTCCCCTATAAAGAGAGGTAGTGTTCTCTATTAAAATTATTCATAGAACCAAGCCGATATTAAAGTCCTTATATAGATTAGAAAATGTGGAGCTGGAGGAATTAAAGAAATTGCTTCAAGATATTTTAGAGAAGCGGTTTATCTGACCAAGTGTGTCTCTATGGGGAGCACCTTTTATCTTTTTGAGGAATAAGTTAAGATAAATTATGTTTTAAATTGATTTTATAGAACTTAATGGGGTCATAATAAAGAATAAGTACCCATTTCCAAGGATTGATGATTTATTTGACCAGCTTCATGGGGATCAATTATTCTCCAAGACTTATCTTTGATCTGGTTATCATCAATTGAGGGTGAATAAAGAAGATATTCCATAGACTTCATTTTGATTAAGATATGGTCATTATGAGTTTTTTGTTATTCCCTTCAACTTGAATAATGGACCTTCTATATTTATATATTTTATGAATAGATTATTTAATGGATACCTTGATAACATTTCAGTAGTTTTTATTGATTATATTCTGATATATTTTAAAAGTATCGAGTACTATGTGGGTCATCTAAGTGTTATATTGAAAACTCTGAGGAATGAGAGGCTATTTGGAAAGTTTAGTAAATGTAAATTCATGTTGAAACAATTTTCATTCTTGGGGAACATTGTAATAGATGAAGGAATCTCAGTTGACCCTACAAAGACAAAGGTTGTAGAGGAGTGGCCTCATCCTACAATAGTAATTGATATTTATAGTTTCTTTATATTAGTAGAATATTATAAGAGTTTTTTTAAAATAAATTCAAGACCTTATAATCCTCTAACCAAGTTAACATGAAAAGGGGCCAATTTAATCTGGACAAATGAGTGTGAATAATGTTTCCAAGATCTAAATAATATATTGGTTACTACACTTATGTTAAATCTACCTTCTATCGATGAATGATTCCTTATTTTTAGTGATGTATCACTGAAAGGGCTTTGGTGAGTCCTTGTGAAAAATTTAAAGGTGATTGCTTATGCATTTCAACAGTTTAAGCCTCATGAGAAAAATTATCCTATTCATGACCTGGTGATGGATATGGTTTTTTTCTCTGATGATATGGATGCACTATCATTGTGGTGATAAATATGATATATACATAGACCACCAAATTTTAAAGTATATTTTTTCAAAAAAATGTAATTAAACATGAGATAGAGGATATGGTTGGAACTTATTAATGATTATGATTGTTCAATTCATTATCATCCTAGAAGATCAAACAAAGTTGTTGATGTATTAAGAAGGAGGGACCTCATTCTGCTAGAAATTGTGAGGATTTAAGGATATCCTTTGATAAATGAAATAGTAAAACTGGATATGGGAATCGTAAGGTAAGGGACATCATCAACCCTATCCCAAATGATATATCAACCATAATTACTAGAGAATATAAATAAATATCAAAGAGAATATACTTTTATATAGAATAATATAAAGGATGTGAATAATGGAAAGTTTCCTAAGTTTAATATTGATCAAGAAGGTGTACTGAAATTTCATACAAGGATATGTGTTCTATCTATTCCATAAATAAAGAAGGAGTTAATGGATGAATCTCAAAGCTCTACATTCACTATACTTACTGGAATCAATAAAATGTATTGGGATATTCAAGGTAATTATTGGTGAGATAACATGAAAATAGATATTTTCAACTAAAGTACAAGGTGCTTAGTGTGTCAACAAATTAAGGTAGTGAGACAAATTCTTAAAGTGGAATTACAACCACTACACATACCAATATGGAAGTGGGATAATATCACTAGGAAATTTTTCATTGGACTCTCTAAAAAATACAAAGGAAATAATTTGATTTTGTTTATAGTGGATCATATCACCAAGACTTTCCATTTCATCACCATTCAGGAAGATTTCTCTCTTGAAAAACTTTCCAAGATATATGTGAAGGAAGTAGTATGTTTGCATAGGGAACCACTCTCAATAATATCTGATCATGATCCAAGTATCACATAAAAATTCTAGATAAGTCTTCAACATTATCTAAGTACTGAATTGAATTTCATTATGGCATATCACCACCAAAAACATGTCCAATCTGAAAGGACTATTCAAACACATGAGAATATACTGAGAACAAGATTAATGAAATTTAAAGATGGATGGGATCAACATTTACCATTAGTTGATTTCCCATATGACAACATCTTCTATTAAATTATTCGAATGGTACACTATGAATCTATATATGGTATATGATGTAGAAATCCTACTTATTGGTATGTAGTTGGAGAGATAAATTTTCTCGGGCCTTATCTTGTGAAAGAGATGATTGAAAATGTTCATTCCATAAAACAACACATAAAAGATTCTAGGATTCAGCAGAATAACTATACTGATAACCGTAGAAGTAATATGGAGTTTGATGATGTAAAAAAAGTATTATTTTGAATATCACTATGGAATAGAGTCATGTTTTTTGGGGGAGATACCTATGTCACCTCTTACTAGAGTGCGACCAACTCCCTTCGTCACTTTCTTGAACCTGGAGTACTTTCCTTCATTCCCCCCAATTTATTTAAGCCCTGAGGTTATCAAATGTTTTTAAGGCACTCCAAAACTCTCTATTTAAACATCAAAATTCATATAAGCATCTTCTCTACTGAAGATGACTTTAATCACGCACTTCAAAAATCATCATCCAGTAGTGGATTTCTTCGATCTACCGATCTTCAAAACATGGGGTCTGTGGGAATGAGAGATGGTTATACAGTTAGATCCTAGGAATATTATTATCCTGTTTTCATTTGAGGAAGACTTTATTCTTTCCTAGTCGAGTTAACCTTTCATCTATGAGGGAGCTCACTTCATACTATTCAAGTGGTCCTAAAACTTTCATATGAAGAGGGATTCTTCAAAAATAGAGGTCTGGGTAAGATTTATAGGACTCCATCTCCCTTTTCAAAATCCTTTAATCCTTTGTATGCTTGGTAATATATTAGGATGATAATTATGTTCAGATAGTAGTTCTAAGGCATTATGACATATGATTTCACTAAGAATTTGTGTATAAATTGATGTTGTTAAACCGCCCGTTGAGTTGTTTTTTGATTATTGTGGGTGAGGAGTTCCGGTATAGGAAAGGGGCCATATTCGAGTCTTGGTTTTAGTTATTCCTATCGTGAAAAGATTTAGGACACAGTGTGGAGGACTACAGGTGCAGGGGGTTGAAGTAGACTGGTTTTGGGAAGATTCCTTGGCCTTCGACTGATCCTTAGGTTGGTGAGTTATTGAATGTAGAGGGAAATTTTTCATCTGCAGTTGGATGAGGTTCGGTTCAAAATGATAGCAGGGATGTGGGAAGAGATAAATTAAATACCGCAATGGGAAAGAAACCGGAAGGGGTAACACCTTTTAATCTAGAGGTCTAATTTATTTTCATCAAATTGAAATAGGACTTGGTTGTTCTTTCATAACGTAATTTGCATCATAGGGATAATAGTGGCTTCATCTATAATTTTGGCGATAAGAGCGAGGTTCAAATGGGTGTGTGTAATGGTGTTATTCCCTGGGTGGTAGGCTATGAGAAAAATATTACTAGATAGGGGGTAATAGTTGGTCACTCATTCTTAGTCAATGCTTCCTTGTTTTTGGTGTTTTAAAATCGGGCAGTGGTGCCTTTCTCAAGGAAGGGGTGCATAGGATGGTCTGGTACATGGCTAATAAAAGAACATTTGGAATTCCAGGGGGTTCTAGCCTAGTGACTGAAACTCCAGTTTAACTAAGAAATGGTTTTTAAGTGCTTGAAGTGGATGTATTGAACACAGTTTAACTAGAACTATCCATTGATGGGATTTGTGCAAAGGATCCTACCAAAGATAGCACTAGTCTTTCTACAGGTGTGTCTTTGAGCTCAAGGAGTAATAGGAGGCTGAAGGGTACATATAAAGGGAAGGAATACTCTTCCTTAGCACCTCTAATGGAAACTCGATCTGGCAAGAATCATAATGCCAAGAATATGTACAGAAAGTCCATTTTCTAGGGAAATTTAGGTGGTGTGAGTGAACATCCCTTGGACCTGGTTTTGAGTTTGGTGGAGGAAGTGGTCGAACAGGTTCGGTTACTCAATTCCACTGAGTTGGAATCTACTAAAATGATGGGGAGACCCTTGAGGGTTCCTCTGAATAAATAGAAATATAAGTAGATCGATAATTTGGATCTAATTCTCATTTGGGGCTTTAATAACGGAATGATCAGGCTAGAGGAATACATCTAGACCTAGGATAAGCTGGCCAATGAGCTTGAAGATCGAAAAAGGGATGAACCAAATACGCATATATCTTATATATGCTGGAAATTGTTTAGAGAGATCAACTCTGGTAGTCTTGGGTTTTCTTTCAATGACACTGTTATATCCTTTTGTGGTTGAATGAATGGTTTCTCACTTTTTCCTTAAAAGTTTTTAAATAATAAAAAATTCATTTTTATTCAATCAGTCATAGGATCAGTGGCCTATTGGCATGAAATTTAACCAAATCTATCTCAAGCTCATGAATTATTCCATTTATCTATCTTAAATAAGTACATACCTAACTCTTCACATGTATTAAATCCTAAGGTGGTACAACTGGAACATAACCAATCTTATGAGGAGTAGCCGGTGGAGATCTTAGACCATAGAGACTAGGTTCTACGTAATAATACTACCCACCTCATCAATGTGTTGTATAGGAACCATAAATTTAAATAAGTGATGTTGGAAACTTAGGAGACAATTAGAAATAAGTACACACACCATTTATTAATTGAGAAAATGAGTTGAAATTTTGGGAATGGAATTTCTTAAGGGGGAAGAATGTAACAACCCAAACTTTTTGAATGATAATTGTTTCCTAAAAATGAATGTCATATTATATTATTCACAGAAAAACCATATTATTTTTTGATTAAGTGAATATAACTGGATATGTGACCATTTGGATACATCCATTATATGACCATCGGTCAATATAACTATTGGGAACTATACTATTGATAATAATTTTAATGTTATCATTAGAGTTTATGAGTAGAATTTTGAAAAAGGAAATTTGATACATAAAGAAGATTCAATGGAATCAAATAGTTGAGTAGTTCCATTTGAATCCCATATATTAGAACTTGGGAGGGAGGTATCATCAATGGGGTTCTCCCTTGACCATTCCCAAGATGAGCTTCAATAAGTGAATCTTAAATGAAATCTTCTAAGGTATAAGTTCAAGTTATTAGATATTACCACTCAGTCGATTTTAGTTGAGGCACCCCATTAAACTACCACTATTGTACACCTTACTATTAGGGTGTATGAGGGTGTAATAATGGTTTATGTTTTGGTTCCCTAGTTACTTAGTGTTTAATTCCTTTGTTTAAATAAATTTTTTATTCCATAAATTCCATTTTAGGAATAGTTTTTCTTAATAAAATTGAGGTGGAATTTGATAAATTGATTTTTCAAATAGAAATTATATATTCCAAAAAATATATAAATATTTATAATAAACTATTATATTATGAATAATAATTATTTCAATGAAATATTTTGATAGAAATACTTTTATTTAAATATAAATGACTAAATAATTTTATTTTTTTCAAGTGCCATAAATTTTATAATGCATTTTCAATCTGATATTATTTTTAATAAATAAGGATTTTTATATTTAAAAACAATAATTATCATATTTAAAGACCTAATATAATAAAATAAATATTATTTTTTAAATAATCACATCAAAATTTGGTTAGGTTTAATTAATGATACTTTTATAAAATATTTTAATTTTTGGGAATAGTAAAAATATAGTTTGAGTTTTTCAGTATGTTTAATGACTTCAGAATAATGGAATAATGATGTAATAACTAATTAACCCCAATAAATTTTTAAAAATTGTTTATTTTAGTAATTTAAATTAATTTAATATATCTAAATCAATTTTTAAATATTTAATTTACTTTCCAAATTCAAAAATAGAAACATTATCTTTAAAAATATTATTTTGAGTAAAAACTACATTTTCATTAAAAGGGTAATATAAAAATACAGTCGAATATTTTTTAATAAAATAAAATTAAATTAATTCTAATTTTCCAATAACATGTAAAAATGCCATGGTAAAGTCCATTTTTTTCATTTTCAATGATCTGGGTTTCCAAGGCCTAAATGTTGAATTTAATAAAAAAATCCTTAAATATTTCTATAAATAATAACCAATTTATCCATTTTCTTTCAGTACCAATTAATCATCCATGAATATATGATATTTTTACCTTCTAATGAGTCCTATAAAGGTGTATTAAATCCCTAATATCCAAATCCTCAAGTTTTAGGAGTTACTCTTCAAGGTAAGGAAAAGAACATTCTTTTCTCTTCATTTAAGAATCTCTTTTTGTATTTTTCTTCTGAATGTTATGGTCACTCTCTATTATTTCTTTTTAATTCATTACCCTACTTCAAAATTATATTTTATCAATTTGTGAACCCTTTCCCTTATCTTTTTACCCTTTTTTATAATCACCTTTTATACTTGTTATGTTGCGGTTTTTACTTCCCAAAATTTCTCTCTTCGCCTCAAGAAATTATCTTTTATCTTATTTTTGTGAATACTCAAAACTATTTATTCTTTAAGGGTATTCAAAAATATGTAAAAACGATTTATTTTATTCTGGTATTTATATACACAAAACCTTTATTCCCTTTCTGTGGTTAATAAATGACATAATGAACATGTTTTTAAAGCACTTTCAAAACACTGTGATTTTGATATGAAACCAGTTTTCTATTATTATCCAAGGGTTATTTATGAAATTATTTATTATGATCTATTTGGATAACATGAAAATTAATACATATAAATATTTCATCCTGATATCACTCTAATGCATTGGGTAAATAATTTAATCACTAGAGATGGCATATTTTACGATACCTTGGTGAATAACCTTGGTAAATTTTTATAACACCTCAAGGACAAACTGTGGTGATATGTTTATGAATGTATCTTTTAAAATTTGTATCCAGATTTACAAGTTACAATTTATATTATTTTTATTTTTATATTCCTCAATCCATAATGATATTACTCAGGTTCTTATTGATATTATTCAAGATCACTTGTAAACGGTTTCCCTTACTGATTCCCTTACTAGGCCTTATATTAACCCCTTCTATTGATGTATGTTCCTAGGTTATGAGATGGAATAAAATTTCTTATGATTAACCAATAAAAAATCCCTTAATGATTTTTTAGAATAAATTTTTAAGTTTTAATTTATTTTGTACCTTGTTTTCATGAAACTAAACTTTCGAAGATCTTTTATTTTGTACAATGTAATGAAACGTGTATAAAATAAATAGGTAGGATTCCATAAATAAGATATAATAAAAGGATCATATATCATATTTTAAATATTAAAATGATTCTTTTTTAAGTTAATTACATATTTAAAACCACTATAGAAGAGGTCAAATCATGTTCTTCCCAAAGGAATCTTGAGGTAAGTGATTTCGTCTCAATTTACATTTCATTGAGACTTATGTGTTATTATGCTCCAACTCACTTTTATGTGGTTTATATACATCCCATTTGACATGGAATATCATGAGTAATTCATTATTCATGGTATTTAAGTCTTAATTGTAATTATTTCATCTAAGGTTATTTTAATTGAAAATTACCTAATGGTAAGTGTTATTGTGAAATCTCACTTTATTTTGTGATTGTTAACATTCTCTTCAAAAAATCACGTTATTATAAACATTTTTAATTTAAAGTTAAATTTATCTAAAATATGAATATTATTTTATTATTAATATGATTAATTCATACAACATATATTATTTTTTTTCTTATTTTTTTTTAGCAAGAAGGTTATTTGATTAATTACGGAAATAATGATAAACTCATATCCATTACTAAATACTGAGGGTCACATTTGGTTCGCAATGGGGATAGTGGTAGGGGTTGAAGAAATGAGGTGTTCAAAAGGGTTATGGGATGAGGAGGAGGAATTTGATAGCTAGAGGTGTTCATACTAGGTGATGGGGTCATGGGAGGCATTGTGGTTCTGGCATTCAGTACTGTCAGCTCAGGAAGTGTGGTGCTAGGCAAGACCGGACGACACACATGTGGTGGTGCCATTATTGTTTTTCTATGATTTTATTTTGTTGGTAATTTGGGTTTACTGAAACGGTATTCATTCTAATGGGCTTTCGGCCATTTATTTCTAAGTTTCCATGCCTCTGGGCCTACAGGATTTTAATGGGTTTCCCCATACCCAGTAAAAAGGGTTTTCCTACTTTCATTTTGTTTTTTTAATAAAGGGAATTTTACCCAAACCTTCTAGTGTATATGAGAAATGTATTGTACATGAAATCTATTGTTTGTGACTTATTAATTTAATCCCCTTGATGAAAAGTTATTCTTAGGAGATAAAGTCTGTTTCCCTCAAATCCTTCACATTTGTAACCAAGTAGTTTTAAACTGTCTGCAGAATAGATCTTGAAAGTAAGTATCTTGTGAATGGTTTTGAAACAGATTAGTTAGGTTTTACCCAACATGTTTTAAATAAAATTGAGTATTTATCTTGATGGTAGAGGTATCATGTTCCTGAGAAACATGATGTCCAATAATTAATCATTACCATTATTCAGAATTCAATTATTATTATCCATGAGATTTTAACTATGTTAAAATCGATGGATGCTTTTAATTATCATCTTATAGATTAAATGTAAAGTGTTATTAGTTATTTACCTTTATATATTGATTCTCTATTATCTTACCATGATATTCACTTTATTTAAATGATATGTTTGTTCAGTTATTTACCTTTCCATATTGATTATTCTTATTAATTCATAATAACTTCTGTTGTACTTAACCATTACTGAGTGTTTGATCTCACACTTATTTTGTTTCTTTTCCCTAGGGTTCCATGAAATTTACTATGATAGATATAAAAGGATATTCTAGATCCAATCATGATATTCTCAAAAAAATAATGTTGTATATTTAGTATTAAAATATAATGTAAGACTCATGTATACATATATTTCAGCAAGACTTAAAAACTATTTAGTCCTTTATGATGAGATTGATTTTATCTTATAGAAATATAATGGTAAAAGAAACAAACTATGGGTCCCTGGGGTCAGGGTCATTACAGTTTCTATCAGAGAAATTTTAGTAGAAACCTTGGAAATTAGATTTAGGAAAATATATATTAGGGAACATAAACCTATGATATAATTTGAGGATAAGTATAGAATAACATCCTAATGTTTCCGTATGATAGTGATTATGTTGTTTTTATTTCTAATACATCTATTTTTTATACTTCAAGTGGACATGATTCTAAAAAATATGTATCTAGGGGTAATAACTCTAAAAATGGAATGTCAGTCTTGACTCAAGTATTACCTAGTACCTAAAAATGGGCCTTACTGCACACCTGGTTTGACAATCTTGGATGATATGATTAAGATAATTCACATTTTATTTATAAACCATTATAAAGTATTTGATAATAAACTTATCCCCAAAAAAACCATGCTTATGATTATGAGATTAACATATTTTAAGTATTTCACTAGTTTTGGAATTATACATTATGATTTAAAATTTATAATTTTATGTGATGATCTAGTCTATGTGTTTATTTAGATATGGTTCCTGGAAGAATGAATGGGAACCAAATCAATGTACAGAATCCAAATAGTAAGGATGATCACTTCTTTGATGACTTTAGTCCAATATTTCAAAGGGAAATAATATCGCAAATATTCTCACCGTATGACTACATAGTATCATGTGATAATAAGAAAGAGAAAGGTGTATTTTTTTGTTGGAAGTAATCATGTAAAAAAGGGGATGGATGTGAAAAATATATATAAAGGAAAGAATAAAAAGCATTATTCTCTCACATCTGAAAATTTTAGAATGAGATGCCTTGGGACTTTCTTAAAATGAATAATATTTTTCTATAAGTATGGAGAGGATGTACAATGTACTTGTGATTGAAAGGGAAATAAAAATGGTTCCAAAGTACAATGATTCAATTGTAAGGAGATAAAACCCTACACAAATCAATGCAATAAGATTCAATGTAATATACCTCAAAAGAAGATAATGGATCATTGGAAATTTTTTGCAATTTCCATAGATGAAGAGGAATAATTAATGTTCTTCGGTTTGGATTTATGAATAATGTCATTTGAGTATTTTATTAGTGATTTACAAGTAATAAAAACTATGAAATGTATAATTATTGTACTACAGTACTATTTCATTAAGGATTTGAGAGTATGTGTTGAATGGTACAAAGAAATCTGATTCAGGGGTATATTGTACTTCTTAGAAATACACATGATTGAAGGAAATATAACCCCTAATATGTTATTTATGTTGAAATAGTGATGTTGGGATAAATATATGATTGATTTTTTAAATTAAATTGGATAGATATGACTACCTTGGAACTGATTTATGATTTCTTGGAAAACTAGTTTATGATATCATTGATTGAGTTTGCAGCATTTTTGGATTTTAGGAATATATCCAATAATCTATGTTTTACTTAAAGAATAGGGAATAATGCATTTTTTCAATAATTTTTATGGTTATTCAATTTATTACCATGTTTTAGAAGAATAAATGATGAAGGTATTCATATGTTTGGTATGATATGATTAAGAGCTGCTTCATTTTCCTTTAAGATTAATGATATGTTCATTTTGGAAATTTACTAACCAGTTTTATAAAGTTATGGATCATAATATTTTGTATGGTACATATGGTAAACCATTTAAAAAAAATTTTAAGTTTAAATTTTGACATGTTTTTGAATATTGAAGTATTATTTTATCATATGAATATTTATGTTTATTGAATAACTTATGTTAACCATATTTTTTTGGAAAATCATTTCAGATAGACGAAAAGACCTTTCACTCTTTTATGGGTCTTACAATCCATTAGAAGTGAATTTCAGTGATTCAGTCATAAATTTATAGTTTTTTATATTCATTATATAGGGTAAATGGATGGATTTGAAAATGATATAAAGACAAACCAGAAGATGAAATTGTGCTTATGAAATAGAAACTTACAATGTAATAAATTTGGGTGTTAGTTTTCTCTCTTTTATCCATGCTTTCATTTAACACTAATCTTCTCATATCTAGAAACCTTGTTATGTGATTATTCTAGATGAATTTTTTACTTCCACTTATCTCTTATTAAGAGTATATTATATTACCTCTTTTTACGATGTGGGTTTCAACAAAATAATTTCCAAATGTAAAACCCTTTGTTTTCAATATAAATTTAAATTGAGAGGGAAAAATTTATTTAAGGTGGGGAGAATGTAACAATATGAAATTTTAAAATAATAAAATCTTATTAAAAAGAGTATGAGACACATTAAATTGAGTTTATCTTGTGTTACATGCAACACAATGTTCATCTTTCATTACAAACAAGGTTGAGTTTTACCGAACAACAATATATTAGTAATATTATTATTTATTGTGAAAATTATAACCAAGACATTAAAATGGTGGATAATAATAGGATTTTATAAATTATGAAAATTTATAGCTTACATTTTTTTATTAATTATTTATTAATTATTTTTAAAATAATATTTATTTTTATTGAAAATAAATGTTTTTTAGAAAAATTATATTTTTTCTAAAAGTCTAATCATGCTCTCCATACATAATTTAAAATTATTTTTTACCAATTTTAGAAAAATTATATGAAAAGGTAAAATTCATTTATGAAATAAAAAAACCAAAAATATTATAGGGGTAATTTTTGGTATTTTCAAGAAAGTTTCATTTTTTGTTGAATAGGGAAAAAGATTGAATTTTAATTGAAAATTTTCATTTTCATTTATATAATTGATACTAATAAATTATATTTTGAATGGTTTTCAAATTAAATTTAGATCTATTTTTATCCATTAATCCAATTTATTTCATTGGAATAAATTTAATATTGAATGTTGATATATAAAAATGGGAAAGTTTTGAGTATTTTTACTTTAAAAAAGCTCTTTCAAATCTCATCATAGGGATTAAATTTAAATTAGATTATGAAACTTATGTGAGTTTAATTTTTTCAAATGGATTCCATATTTAAATTCATAATATTTTATAATATATAATAAGGTCAAATTAATTTTTTTCCATAATGATTATTGAATATAGTTAAAACTAATTACCATGATTAATGTAAAACTTGTTTATCAAAGGATTAAACTTATCAAATAAGGGAAAATGAGATAAAAACTTGTCCAAATCCTATATTATGGAAATATTTATACCCTTGTTACATTAATATATATTTTTATTTGTTATTAGGATATTATTCCATGAATGAGACCAATATAATAAGTTATGTAAATAAAAAAACAAAAAAGGAACATTCCTTGCCTTTAATATTTATAAAGATTTTGGATATGAAAAAAGATCATATATTAATTTATATATATATTTGAAATTTAAATGAATTTTTATTGTCATTATAATTTATATTAATTTTTTATAGAAAACACAGAAATTATGTAGTTAATAATGAAATAGAATAAATGATTCTAAAATTATTAAAAGTAAAGTAAATTGAATGAATTGCAGTATTTAGTTAAATTTTTATATTAATATATCATTTTTCATAATTTTTAACTTAATATATTAAAATTAATTAATTTTCTTGATATTTGTAAATTTAAATTAATAAATAATGTCAAAAGTGACATTAATTTTATTTTAAAATAAATGATAATTTATTAAATGATTTAAAATTATTAAAAATAATATACTATAATACTTTATTTTTAAAGGTTAATAAATATAAAATATTTTCCATTCATGGACCAATTTATTTTTTATAAAGAACATATTAACTTATAATTAGTAAAAACCTTGTTAGTGCAGCTAAGGTTATGGTTGTGTTTTTTCGCGTTACAGGAGCTTCTGTTAAAATTAATTCCACAAAAAAATGGGATATTTTATTTTAAAAATTATATATAATATGTATAATTATCATTTATAAATTTTATAATAATTCTCACTTTAATTTATTCTCAATAGATAAATTACCTTAGTCAGAAATTTTTTTACCATAGTGAAAACACCAAATTTTAAAAATAGGGAAACTTATAAGTTAAGGAAAAAAAGATAAAAACACGTGTTTAATTATGTGTTAGATGTGTGGATAGGCTATATCATCCCTAAATACCTCTAATTATAAAATTTTTATCCACCTGAGGTAAGATTGACCTCCCAACGGTTAATAATTTTGGGTACTTACAAGAATGCCCCTCCTCCTCAACTCTAAAAGGGAACTCACTCCAATCACTTAATCACACCCCTTAATCCATTTGTCTAATCCAAAAACTTTATAAATCAATCCCAAAAATAACTAACCTCATAATAGAATCCATAATTCAAGATTAAATCCATCCTAGGAATGGTTTAGTGCAAATATAAAGAGAATACTAGAAGAATGGTTGGTGTTCTTCAATAAGCATATTTATTTTATTTCATTATCCACCTAATTAAATTTCTATTATATCATTATTATATAATAAATTAACTATACTAAATATAATTATATGTTTTTATGTTTAGTTTAGTACCTACCAACACACACACTTCCATTATATGGGTTGTGAAATAAACATTTGTGTGTACGAAAGACTACCACCTCACGAAACGATGTCATTCATTTTTCTATTACCACCTATCAACATTGGGAATCATGATAGATATAAATTATATATATAATATTTAAAACATATTTATACCTATGTATCATTATATCATATTACTTTCCATTACATTGGAGACATGATAACATCACTCGTGTGTACGGAAGACTACTACCTCTCAAAGCAATGTGATTCGCCTTTCACTAATTTTTTACATGGAAGGTTAAAAGGAATAATGTTAATGATTATAAGTGATATCCATAAAATAATTATTATATTAATTAAATATTAATCAATCTAGAAATATAATATATCATTTTATTTCTTACAGTTAAGGATGATAACATTGGTCGTGTATGTGTGGACTATTGCATTCACGAAGCGATGTGACTCTCTTTTCGGCACCATACCAAATGGATGATATAGATAAGTATATTTAAAGAAATAATTTGTTATTAATGATAATATTATTATTATTTTAATTTTTAAATATCACATACCCCCTTTCCATAATGATTGGTGAGAAATGGAAACATTACTCATACGTACAACCCACTGTCTCCATGATTGTAATGTACTTCATTTTTCATAAATATCATTAATGATTGGTTTTGAAATTAGAATTAACATATAAATATGATAAATAATTCATGATTGTAATTATAAATATAATGAAACTCTAAAACATGTGATTTAATTAGATCTTTAATGAAAAAACATGCATAAGAAAGTAAGGAAATTAAAACCCGAAATAATGAAAATGAAGAATTGTTATTAAGGGTGGGTGATGAGACGTTATATAGGGATCATATATTATATTATAAATATTAATACCATTTTTTGTAAGCTAATGAAATTTTTTATACCACTATACAGTAGGTTAAATCACGTTCAACCAAAATAAAGTGTGAGGTAATGTATTTCGTCTCAATATACATTTCATTGATACTTATTTGTTATTATGCACCAATTAACTTTAATGTGGTGTATATGCTGCCCAATTTTACTATAATATCATGAATACTTCCTTATTCATGAAATTTTAATTTTCCATTTGAATTATATCATCCAAGTGGATTTAACTTGAATATTAGCAAATAGTAGAAGCTATTGTGTAATATTACTTTCTTTTGTCATTGTTTACTTACTCTTTAAACAGTCACTTTATTGAAATAATTTTTCATTGTAAATTAAATTTATATCAAATACCCATATTCATGTGTTATGGATATTATTATTTCCAATAACCTATAATATTTTTAAATATGGTGTTTAATGTTAAAGTTATTTCATTAACTAGGGAAATATTAATTAATATGTATCCATTACTCAAAACATATATTTAATGATAAGGCACATTTTTTATAGATTAAATATATTATTATATATATGGGGAATAATTTTTACTTGGAATAAATTGGTTAGGAACTATTTAATGTTATCCCCTTATTGCATCTGTAATATCATGAGATAATATTAGTTGGCCACAAACCCTTCACATTTGTAACCAAGTTGTTTTAAACTATCTAAAGGATAGATATTGATAGTAAGTGCCTTGTGAATAATCTTGAGAAAAATAAGATGGGTTTTCACCTAAAATATTTTAAACTATCTTGAGGATAGGTCTTGATGTTAAATGCATCATGTTCCTAGGAAATAAGATGTCCAGTAATTAAGCATTTAATTCATTCAAAATTCAATTATTATTATCCATGATATTTTCACTATTTTATAATATATGAATGATTTTTATTCTTGTATTATTTATTAAATGTAATTTTTTATTATTTGTTTACATTTATATATTGATTATTCCTTATCTTACAATTATAGTCAAGTTATTTAAATTACATGTTTGTTTAGTTATTTACCTTACCATATTGATTATTCTTATCAATTCATGATATATTCCATTATACTTAACACTAACTGATAATTTGTGATCCCACTTATTCTACTTATTTTCCCAAGGATTCCATGAATTTGACTATAAGAGATATGTAAGGATATTTTATAGGGAATAATGATATTCTCAAAAAAAATATGTTGTCATTTATGTATTCAATTTTCAATGTAAGACTCGTCTATATATCTAGTTTACCAAGAATAAAAAAAATTAAGTAATTTTTTTGTGAATAATTTTATTTTATGAAAATTTAATACTAGTAGGAACCATCTCTGATTTTATGGGTTTAGGGTCACTATATAGTTGATTTTCTGGTGAATAGTGAAAATATAGATTATTCTAAAAAATGTCCCTTTTATGAAATTATCTTAACACAAGAATGAGTTAAACTTTTTAAAAACATATTTTAATAAAATATATATATATAAGTAATATATATCTTATAAAACTAATTTTTGTAATTTATCATATCCATGTTTAACATTTTGGAAATTTTAGTAAAATTACACTCTAATTTTTTATTATTTTCTTATATAAAAATTAGTTATTATCACTACTAGAAATTATATTTTATATAATTTATTTTATATTTTAGATATTAATTTTTATATTATGTGATAATTTTAGTTTTATTTTATTAAATAAAAAATATATTACTATGATTAAAGTTAATTACAGCGATAATAATTAAACAGTAATTTTAACACATTTGTTTTATTAATATTGTTTACTTTTTATCAAATTAGTTAATTTATTTTATTTTATATAATATATATAAAATTATGTTTTATAAATTATATAAATATATTAAAAATAATAATTTCTAATCAATGCTAAATAATTATAAGAACACATAATGGTTTAAACATCATTTTTCAACAAAAAATATATTTCTATATATAAAATTTTTTAATTTAAAATATAATTTTATATTATTTATAAATATAATCAGAGAAAATATAAAATAATTTTATGTTTATAAATCCAAAATTTTATAATAGGGTTTATTTTATATTTTTACTAAAACATAAGTTACTTTGGAAAATCTAGTTACCCGAGTAAAAAATAAAAAATGGTAAAAGAACATATATAAGATTAAATGACTTAAAATAATTTAAAAATGTGTATAAATACTTATTTCAGGCTTTATAGACCCAATATCACCTCTAAATACATTACTTCAAAAACAATTTACCATTTACACTTGAATAGGTTAATTCCATTATTGAAAAATAATGGTTGTTCACAAAAGTTCCATTTTCTTCACTTATAAAATGGGATCACGTCCACCCTCTAAAAATTAAACATACCATTCCAAATTTCCTAAAATAAAAGCCAAAATTTATTCTCTTATAAGTTACTTTAATTAACTATATCCATCTATCATGTTAATTTATCATAATCCCATCATTTCCATTTAGGATTCGAGGAAAATTTTCCAAGTCCCAAAGTAAGTACAACTTAATCATTAACATTTTCCTTTTAATATTTCCCTTCCAAACCAACCCTAAACATAGTAACATGGGAAATAATTATAATTATTATTCTAAATTTTTATTATATGAATTTAAAAAAACCTTATTTATTCCCTCCAATCTAAATATAAAAATAAAAGAACATCGATCATGCCTCTGTGTAGACTACTGCTTTTGCAAAGTGACATCTTCTATTTTTTCATCTCCACCACAATTAATTGGTTATAATAGTGGAATTTATGAAAAAATTTGACATATAAAATATAATTCTTATTATTAATAGTAAAACTTAAATCCACCTTAATTCCCTCTCATTTGTTGGGAAATAAAAATGTTAACCGCGCGTTGTGTGGACTACTGCCTCCAAGAAATAATGTTTTTCCATTTTTATATTGATTTTAATTATTTATATAAACATATTAAAATATTATTAACAAAATTAAAAATATATAAAAAATATAATTATGACTATTGAAAATTTATATTATTCCAAATAAAATAATCATAACAATATTCATCTATTAATTAATGTATGTTCATGTTTAGGTTCGTCTAACCACCTACTTAAACAATGATATATTACTCTATCATGGATAGATATTAGATTTAAAATAATGATATTATTATAAATAAAATAAGAAAATCAATATTTTTTATGGTTCTGGAAAGTTTATGTTTTTTATTTAAATAATTATTAAAATATCATATTCAATCTCTAAAATTACCAATTAAGACTATTCTGATGCCATATTAATTAAACATAACTAAAACAATCATATAATTATATAATATCATGATAAACCAATATATTTTTTCCATTATAGTAACTTATGTCATATATTAATTACAAACTTAGTATCAATTAATGGGTGCCAAAATTGACAACATAAAGCATGCACGAAACAATTAACGTTACTAACACCAATTAGAAAAATTAATCTATAAAAAATTAATATATTTATAATAAATTATCATAACTGAAGTATATAAATCTTAATATAAATTTATAATATTTTAAAATAGAATATTTTTATAGTTATTCTTATTTTATAGGATGTGAAAATACATTCGACCCAGCAGGTAAACATGGTAAGATTTTCTTTTCTCAAATTTAATTTCATGAGACATATTTATTATTATAGACCATGTTTATTATGAATGGTGTGTCTAAATAACCTTTAATATTTTGTATCATAATCCTCACATTATTCATGCCATTAAATATTTCATTTTAAATCATATCCTTCAATGGGTATTTATTTAAATTTAATATGAAAATATATCGATATCCCGACTCAAATTCTTTCTCCTTGAGTCATAAATCCTCTACTTAGTTATGATATTCTAAGACCATTTTACCCTTCCATTACCTTTTTTCTAATGGTAGTTACTATTTTTATAGGGTATGATATTTTTTCATCACTATCAACTTCATTGATGAGATTCCTCCTTAAATGAGTGTTTTATATTATTAAAAATAACCCTTATTCTTTCCAATAGATATTTATCCAATATTTCAATATTTTCCTTCCCTTTAATTTTTCCCTCTATTTTTTGTAACTCAGATATGAATTAATTCATGTGATCCTTATACTTCTAATGACTAGTTTTCAAAAAAAATCTATTTCCCCACATATTATGTTGGTTTCAATTAAGGTGTTTCAAAATATTAAACAACATTTTATATCATTGATATATTTATTATATTCTTCTATAACATTTCTCTTTCATTACTGTAAGAATTTTTCAAGAATCTATTCTTTAATATTTACTAAAGATTAATTTTTTAATATATATATAAAAAATAATTTCCTTAAAACGTTTTTGAAAATAACTTTTCAAAAGAAACATGTGACTATTTTTCTTAGATTGTTTAATAAAAATTATAAAATAAACTTATTTTAAAAAAAATACACAAGAATGAATTTTCCATGATTTTGAATTTTGAAGAAAATTATTTTACCATATTCTATGAATTTTATTTCAAAGGGGTTTAAATGAAATTGGTTCATTTTTATCATGATCTTAAATATAAATTCTATTATTCTTTTAAAAGTGTTCTTAATCTACCGATTGATTTTTTACTTATGTTTTCATAAATGAAAAACATTAAATATCTATAAGAGAAATGATCCATTGCTACTATTTTATTTCCCAAGAATATATAGTGTATAAAACTAATTTTGTTTCCAATTCCATTACTCTATGAATAAACTATTTTCCCTTCAATTTTATGGTTTCCACCAGGATACCTATATATTGATTGATAGAGGAACCAATTAACATGACCATATACACTTTATCTTTATGTTTTAAATAATATAAGATTAAATATATTGATTTAAGGGTATTTACATTAACTTTATAAAATATTTTTTTATAACCACTTATTTTCCACAGGTATATAATGTTATGATTACTGATGGAATTGTGATTCAATTTAAATATGATTTAAAACCCACTTTCTATCCATTGGTCATTTATGATATGATTATGACTTATTTTATGTGGAAAATATATAAGTATGATGATGTTCATAGTCCAATATCACCCTTTAATGCATTGGTTTATGTTTATATCTCATGAGATTGTTTGGCATTGACATAATGTGTTTGTTCACATATACGTGAGAATAATTTTGTTTTCTCAAATTTTTAGGCTCGGAAATAATGTGTTTGTTTATATATGAATGAGAATAATGAGTTTACTAAAAAGGCTGCCAATTTTTATGATTATTCCATATTTCCAAATTGTTTACATGTAATAAATCATTTCTATTATGCATTTAATTTCAGACTATATTTTATACCATGTTTACACAACTTTTCTATGATATTCCAAACATTGATTCTATGACATATCTTATTACCTGATTTATGATATATGATTTAATGGGTATAACTTTATTATGTATATTTATTATACTATTATGATCATATTATTTTCACTTATGATATTTGATTATCAACAATTATGTTTACCCTTACTAAGCATTTAAGCTCACTAATTCTTATGTTTTCATTTCCCTAGTTTATAAAGAAAATTAATTCTTATGATGTTTCTAGAAGAGTGTCATTTGTGGATAATTTTAAGATATAATTAATAATTTAAATGTATTTAGTAGTTTATTATATAGAGGAAAATTCACATTGGTTGAATGAGACATGAGTTTCTTTAGTTAATGTTTAATCCCAATTTTTTTAAACTCTAAACTTAAAAGAGGGTAGAAATAGATTTTAATGAATTATTTTTTTTATAACTTATTATTGAGATAATAATTACCATGGGGTGTCACATATATATACTTACAAATTAATTATGAGAGAATAAGGGGATATATAAGATGAAATCAACTTAATCACACTAAATAAAATTAATGAATGTCTATCTTACCCAGTGATCTATAACTTTTTTTCTTAATATGGTTATATGAAAACTATTGATCATGTTTTATTTTAATATGTTTAATTATATTATTTTTCAATTTATTATGTTATAAATTATTTATGTGGTGGGAATATATTAATGATTTTTTGTGAACTTAATTTTTTAAGTTATATGATATTGATGGAGTGAGTATTTTTTCGCACTCATTTATCATATATTTCATTGATATATAATATTTTTAGAAAGGTCGAGATGAGACCATTTATTAAAGAAAAATAAAATACATTATAATGATGGAAATGGGGTTATATATATCCTTCCCTTATTAAAAATCCAAAAAAGTTCAAAAGTAACTTCATAAATCAATGTCCAAATTGTTATAGTCATCAAAATCCTAGTCAGATTCATCTTCAAATGGAATGAAGTAATTACCTTGAAATTTAACCTTTTTGAACTAGATCTAGTTTTCATAGTGGGATTAATATGTTATTAGTATTTACATGGAATTGTCTTATTTATAGAAGATGAAGAAAAATATTCATTTTCCACTACCTTGAATTTTTCTGAAGCATCCTAATAATAAATTTTCTATAATGATTCATCATTCCCATTTGATCAATTACCCCCAATCTTATTTCAAATACATTTATTATTGAGTTACTACATAATCTAGGTACCTTAAATTTAAATATTAGTTTGTATCCATATTAGAAAATTACTTTAAAACATCACCCTCATTGATAAACCCTTGAGAATTCTATGTAGTTGAAGTCTGATTAGATAAAAAAAATTCACCCTCATGAAGAGTCTACACAATTTTTTGTTATAATTTCAACTCTTCCTACCTAATGGGTTAGATATGGGAATCCTGAAGATTTAATTTAGCCTATATAGAGAGATGTAACCCATCATTATGAAATTCTTGACCACCACTCAACTAGAATTCTTGTGCCTATTTCAGAACCTAAATAGTTCCAATAGAATCCTAAATATTATCCTCTTCCTTAAATTTCTGAAACATCTCTTCCAGAAATCCAACTAATTAGTTTTATTGATAAACATTTAACTATACATCATTCCTAGATCCATCCTGTGATCAATTACAATAGTATCCAACATTGTCCATTTGAAATCATTTAAAATACCCAAAACATTATTTCCTTAAGTGTTCCCCTTCAAATGATAAGCAGATGCACTATCCTGCATTATTTTTTAGAAATATTCTACAAAAAATTTATTATGGTCCTTAATTGATAAAAATGGAAAAAAAATAATTTGAAATAAATTCTTTTTATGATTCCCAGTAGGTTTTCAATTCAAATAAAAAAATATATATCTTCTCATATTTGATATGTAAATTTATAACATCATTCAAAGTGGAAAGAAAATTTTGATCAATTAAACTATATTTCAGGTAAAATTATTGTAAGATCCTAAAATAATAGTGAAATCAATCCAATTAAATGTTTTTATCCATATTAATTGGGATTCTAATGCCTAATTCAATAATAAATAAAATATGAGTGTGCTATAAAATCCAGTTTAGGCCCAAAATTTTAATCTAAACTTGGACCCTAGTGTTCTTTTTAGAGAAATTATTAAAATGGAAATCCCAATCTGAATTGGTGATCATACCTAACTTTAAGAAGATATATCTAAATCCCTATACTTGACATTTCAATTTTTCAGATGGAAAAAGAATATAGAAGAAACATTTCCCAAGAAAAATACATCTATATTTCAAGAATCTACATACTTCATTTAACTTTCAATAAGGACATAAAAATTTAAATAGATAACACCTAATAACATAATTATTCATGTTTGAATTGAATATTGGCATTGCTTAAATATATCAGAAATATCATCCTTATTTTCTTTAACATAAGGAAATGTACCTTTACGGTTGATTCTTTTAGGTACATAATACTTTAAAGATGGAATATATCTTAACTTTTTGCCTTTATCTATATCAAATGATTCTTAGTTTTCATACACATACAAGGTTTTTTTGGCTTGGATAGAGGTCATAAAATATATTAATGACACTAGATATAACTCCAACTCAAAGGAAAATTCCATGCTCATAGAGGAACCCTATGACTTACCATCATTAACTTGATAAATCCCAAACCCGCCTCTCGTCCTCATGATTTTATATATGATATATTCTTTCTTACAAAAATTTAGAATCTATGATTATTTATTTTATTAATAAATTTATGTCATACAGTATAGTAAAACATATATTATAAGTGAGTAATATTACCCAGAATGTGGAATGGGATCCAAGGAGAGAAACACATTAAATATTCCCACCTATTATAACCATTGAAGTGTTATTCAAAACTTTTTATGTACATTACTCTTAGGGTATTGTGAGATAGTATTTATTTTGAGAACATACTTCAATAGAATGATATTTTAGGAGGAATTTTAAATACTAGTGAATAATATCCCTTATATTGATACCATTAAGGATTTCTATAATATTTTCCTCGATCTTTCATGGATAATCCTGATTATATCATTGAAATTCCCTTTTGATCAAGGATTGAAGACTATTTAACTTCTAAAGTGTCATGGTTAACACGCAAATTGATATTTTCCATTCTCTAATGTGTTTTTTAAATATATTTGTTACCATTAATAGTGAATTAGGATAAAACATGATCAAATATTTAATAAATAATATATATGTTTAATATATGTAATGATAAATTTTTAGAGTCAAATAGTGATAACCTATAGAGTCAATTATACACACACCAAATATGTAAACAATTTGGCTCATGAATATTTTATTACAATACATAAATATTTGATTTTTCTATAGATATTTCTTGTTAAATATTGAGTGTGTACTAGGGTATAGTGCCCATTCCCATTTCTTACTTTTTATTTTTTGATATAATTCAATTATAATTTATTTTTATTATGTTATAAATTTTAATAAAGCTCATATCATTACCTAAAGTTTACATTTATACCCTTGATGTTAGTCATTATTCTTTAGGGAGGAAGATATTTTCCCAAGGCCTTATGGTGGAATTTTTAGTGAATTTTTGGATACACTCATAGAGGCATCGTTATAGTATACTTATATTGAGTCAAAAAATTGTCATTTTTTGGGTTAGTACAATTTCAAACAATGAAATAAGTCCACATATCACATAATAATATTATTATTATAACATTTAATTTCTTTAGAGGAAGATTCATAAATACATATTAAATTGGATACAAATATGAAATCAATGATTTAAATATAAATAATAATTGTATCATAGAAATAGTATTTCAAAATATAGTAAAATATTTATTACTTTCATAACTACATATAGTAAAATAATTTTTGGCAAATGGTTATGTTGTGTTTTTAGAAATTACCAAAAAATATATAAATCAATTGTAAGTTTAACAACATGATTTGATAGGTTTTTATTTCTAAGACCCTATTTTTTCATTAAAAAAATAATTCTAAAAAAATTGAAAATCTATTTTATCCTCTATTGGAAAAATAATTGAATTTACATATTATTTAAAGTAAAATATAACATATATAGAACCAACACATGCTTTTAGAGATAATGTCTTCAAATATTTTACACCTTATTTAATTCCTTGTCTCATTCAAATATGTTGGTCCTCATTCAAAATAATTATTTCATTCTTTTCATTGTTTTTTAAAAAAAAACTCCATTAGTTTTTATAATTGATTATTCCATAATTTTTCCTACTAATGATCAAATATTTTTCTATTTGAATTAACTAAGTTATTATATTATAATAATTTCAAAAATATGTCAATGCAATGAATCATATTCCATTTTGGTTTCAAATTATGATAGACATATTATATCAAAATATTTATTTTGAAGGTATTTTCAAAATTTTATGTTTGATATATACCAATAATTACACTTATATAGGTCAATACATCAATATTATTTTGTACATAAATAATTATATTTCACATTTTCTAGTAATTATAATTATATTTCTTCTTTTTTTGATTTCTTATACCCATCCATATATTTCTTAAGTCATTTTTAAGATCTTAAAAACTCTATAAAGTCTAATCAACATCAAAAAAATAGAAATATATTTTACAAAAGGTTATTTCTCATATAATTTAACATTTATATATTCTTCCACTATATGTAACAATTTTTTAAAACCAATTAGGCCTTATATGAGTTGAAGTATCCAAGAAATATTCCTTAATTAAATTTTGTATTGAATTCACAAATATTAATCATTATATAAAAAATTAAAACATTTCCTTGGAAATCCAAAGAGTATTAATTTTGGGATTTGTACCACTTCATATCTTATTTTGATAATTCATTAAAATAAAATTATGTAAAACCAATTTATATAAAAATAATAATTTTTTCACATCACCAGAGAAAACAATTTATAACATTACATTAAAAAATATTTATCTAGGAAATATCAATAAGGTTTTTTCCATTTTTCAACTACACTATTTTATTTTAATGTTATAGAGGATGGAAAAAATTATTTTATGACTTTTACATTATAATTTTTTTGAAAATATATAGTTTCAAACTCACCACAATGATCACTCAAGATATTAATAAGCAATATGTGTTTTTCACTTTTAATAGGAAGAGTTTTTAAAAAAAACATCAAGAATTTATATTTTTGAGATAGAAAGTAAAAAAACGAGGCTTTAAATAGTATTTTATTAGGATAAAAATATTTTCCCTTTAAAACATATATTATGATTTGGTATAAAAATATACATATATACTGAATCTAGAGAGAATGTAGATATGAAATCATTAAATGATTTGATATTAATTTTTTGTTGACATTCATATTGTAAGGGATCATAAACTCTAGTGAAAATAAATTAAAATTTAATTACATACTTTATAAGAATATTTTTAGAGAGTTTATTTATTATGTATTAAAATATTTTTATTTCCTTACATTTTATACTAAAACCATGAATTATCAGCAACTAGAATTTAGAAAATATTATTAAAAATAAGAATGTCTTATATATTTAATGTATAAACATTATCATTTTCTTTATATGGGAAGAGTGTATATATTTTTTATCTGGTTATATTAAATTTATTATTCACAAATCTAATAAAATATTCATCATCATAAACTTTTCTGACATTAAAAATATTTTTCTTAAGGAAAAAAATAATAAACATTTTAAAATAAAGGTTTTATGTAACTAGTTTTATTACCAACTCCAACTATCTATTCTTTCATGCATTATATAAAATTGAAATTTCCCCCTTATACTTTATTCAGCTTCTAAAAGTTTAATTTTTTCATTTCAAGTGTTATGAGATATAATAAACTATGTACTGGGTATTCTTATCATTAGTACCTTATATTTTATTTTTTAAGTCATATAACTACATATTTTGGTACCCAAATAATCTTTATTTTAATTAATATTTTATAATAATAATTTCAAGATAGAAAATTTATTAATCCTTTTACATTAATGGTAAGTGGTATTGATTTAAAAAATATAATAACAATCAAAATCAGTATCAAATTTTTAGATAATTATATATATAATAATGGCCTCAATTATTATGTAAATAAGAAAAATATATAATATTTTGTCGATCTTGTATTAGTGTTTAGAAATAAAATAATTTTTATATAATATATTTTTTGAAATAATCCATATATCAAATTTAATTTTTATTTATAAAGTTTTTGAATGGTTAATAAATTTATCAGTTTTTTTCTACCATCATTAATTTTTTATAGATCCATATTGAGACTCTCATTATTATATATCAACTCAATAAATTAATTGAATTTAGTTCAAGTATTTGAAATTATGGTTTTCAAGAAAAAATAAATTATATGTTATATTAAATTTATAATTTCCAAAACCAAATTCAAATTGAACTAATTATAATGTTTGTTCATAATTATATAAGTACTCGAAGTATCATCAATATAATCATTAAGATACCATATAGATATGGATACACTAAATAATTCTTTGTTCATAATGAATTTAAATATTTTATAATTAAAAATAAATCCCATTATCAATGAATCATATTTTATATAATGTGAATACTGTAGATATTTTTAATATATCATTAATATAAAAATCATAAAATAAGTTATATCTTTACTATAAATTCATGTTTTTTATCCCTTTAGGATTTTATTCCCATTTATTTTTGAAACATTATTTGAGTACATTATTTTTAGGGGGTATAATTTTAAATGAATAACATTTTATTATTCCTAAATAATTATTTAATTTGAGAATTTTCTTTATTCCTTTTTGTTTATTAAGTTATCATATTCATTTTTTAGGTTATTAATATATTGATCTATTTTGTAATAACATATCCTCCCTTAAATTCATTTTTTCCTTAGCTGAAAGTTACTCTCCTTTATAGAAGCTTTTGTTTTACTTTTTAAGGAAAATCCATTATCCTTTTATATTTTATTTTGTTCATCTATATTTAATAAAATTTTATGTTCTATTGATAATTTAATATTTTAATTGATTTAGATATATATATATATATATGTCTCTATTATTTTTAGATTTTGATTCATAGTGTTATTTTAATATTTCAAGTACCTTCTATACTTTATTATCATCAATGATATATATATCAACAATTCTTAAACAACTAAAAATGATCTAAATTCATTAATAAATTTGGTCAAGATATTCTCATAGTATAAACTTAATGATCTAGTAATATACCTAGATAATTGACCCCATTTTCTATATAAATATCTATTTTAGAAAGTATATAGATTCTAATTTATTTGAAATTTCAAATTATAATTTTAGATGATTATATTTTACAATAGGTATCTTATGTTATACCACATATGATAGTATTTCATTACATTATTATTTTTTACGTACTGCATTTTCACTTTAACTAAAAATGTTTTGTATAATTATTCATTAAATTTAGAGTCCTTATAGATCATTAACCTATAGTAAATTATAATGATGATCATATATAACACTAGCTAATCCTTCTAGTATTTATAAATAATTTCATAAAATAATAGAGGTTTATTCTTAAGTTTCTTATCTATGATTTCATTTGGAATATCAGTTATCATAAGATCTTAAAATTTTTAACAAGTTAGTGCTGTAAAAAAATTAAATTTATATGTTATGATACATTTTATTTCACTAATATAAAATTGTATAGAGCTGGTGGAAAAAAAATTTAATCATTTAAATGATAAAATACCTCAAAATAAATCAATATAAAATATGTAATTTTGATATATATTTTAGAAATAATTTTGAAATTTAAATAGTTTGATTATGTTTAAAATATATTATTTTTTAAATCGATAGTCGTAAACTTGATAAGGAATCAAGTAGTAGAAAATATTTTGAAAAATAGAGGGTATAATTTTTTAAAAAAATGGAATGAATATAATCAATTATTAAAGTTTTATGTTAGAATAAAATATTCCAAAAATGAGACATAGAAAATATATTATCTAATTTTGCTTAATAATTCACTATTAATTTCTATATTTATCATTATAGTATAAAATAATTTATATACATCAATACTACATCACTTTCCTCTAAAATTGTAAGGAGTATCCTATAACTAGATCTAGTAGGCCTCGATACTAAGTAAAAGTGGTTATCAGTTTTAAAAAATCTCTATAACCTAAACCTATTCAATGAAAATACCATAGTGTATTAATGATATAATGATAATGGAAAAAAACCCTTGTGATTATTTTCATTGTTTGAAAACTAACATATTTAATAATAGAAAGAATGAAAATATCAAAAAAATAGTGGAAAAAAATGAAAAACGAAATTTTTTATGAATATAACCCTAGGATCACAAGAAATAATTATTGAATATATTAATTCATGAAAAAATATATTTAGGTCAATTTATAATTGATACTTTTTATATGCCTAAAAATTACAACATTCAATTTTATGATCATTGTTGTGTTTTGTAATAAAATTATACATTAATTGAAATTTAATTAAATATTAAAGTAAAATTGTAAATTTAATTTCAATCACATTTTTTAATTTCATCATAATTATTCATTTGAGTAATAAATAATAGGGAATAAATCATAGTGAAGTTTTTAATATTCGGAAGATTAACCATTTGTTTGTTCGCATTCTCGTTTATGAAAAAATGTTTTCGATTTTCCATAAATATTAATTCTTAATAGTATATCTTATACTTTTATTGAAATAATTTGATTATTGAATATATATAAAAAATATATATATACTTAATTATACTTGAATACAAGACTATTATTTATATTGTATTGTGTTTCTTTCTTTTAATAGAAATTATTTTGTGATATTTATAGGTTAAATAATTTAGTAGGTATATAAATTTTAATGATATTAAAATAAAATATTATAATAAAATATACATTCATAAAATATGTAAAATATATTTAATTAAAATATAAAAATGAAATATATGTGCATCGTAAATAACTAAAAAGTAATCCATAAGATATCTTTTAAAATATGACTCAAAATTATCATTATTTCAAAACTGGTATTTTTATAAGGGAAAGAGAATATATTTTGGTAGTAAAAACATGTTATGATAATGTTTCTTATGTTTATATTTTAAATTGAGAAAAATATATACACTACACATTTTTACAAAATGTTAAATGAAAGGAAATTTGAACTAATCTACTGATTCTTAAATGTCATGAAGATCAAGGATAATCCTGGAGAAAATTATAAATCAAATCTAAATAGCCTCAATATCTAGAAATATATAAATTCACAAACAATTATCATCTTAAATTTATTTTTTTATATAGATTTATTACTTTGAGTGATGGGTTTTTTGATATTTTTTATCAAAAAAATTCTCTCATTATACAATAAAGAAGAGTATACAATCTATTTTCATTTAATTTCAAACATCATATTTATTTACCATGAATAAATATGAAATATTTAACTAATATAAAACCAATATAAAATTTATTCTACTATTAAATTGTTTTATGTTATTAAATCATCCACTACATTTTGAATAATTCATGTTGATTAGATTTTTTACAGTATGGAATTTTTTTTGGTAATGGGATTGGGGTCTAAATTAGACATGAAATTATTGTATTGTTTTTTTTTTGTTTCAGAATTTTTCTAAGTTATATTGTAGAGTTTTTCATCTAAATATAATAAAATATTTCAATTAAACTATTTATAATTAATATGTATTTTAACAAATATTTTTTAAAATTTATTTTTTCTTTCAAAATAATTTTATACTATAATAAATTTTATATTGAATTAATATATTTTTATTTGTTATAAATTTAACATAAGTTCAATTAAATAAAATTATGATTATAAAAAGAAGAAAACATATACATTGAAGTTATATATTAAAGAAACAAATTTAGAACTTGAGTTAAATAATTCTTACAATGATGATATAGTTGATAAATAAATTGACAACATAGATGAATGTTTTATTAAATTTTACAAAAAAATTACATTTTAGATATTTTATAACATTAAAGTAAAATATGACATGAATCTAGAGTGATATAATGATAGAACTTTATGAGAAGTGTGTAGTTATGTATGGAAATGGAAAATATATATATAAGGGTTGACTATACTAAGCTTATGTGTATAAAAAATCATGATAATATTAAGAATAAAAATAATTTTATAAAGGATACTACATAGATTGAGTCATAGTAAAACTCTCATGAATTTGACTCAAGTGAAAATAATTGAGTATATATGATGATAAAACTTTCATTCATGGTATCAACAAATGAGGTATCATTAACTTGTATTTCATTTAGTAGTGATATAAATGATTGCTATTTTATATTGAATAATTAATTTTAAAACTAATATTTTATGATTTATAAATCTATTAATAATTCTAATATTGAGTACAATGTTCTGAAAATAATTCATTTCACATTTATTAAATAGAATTATGTGATAATAGTTAAAAATTACAGTAGATTTACATGACCTGACACACCACGACCCCATTTGTGTGGGTTGTAAGTTGAGTGTGTCACCCAAGGCCAATATCCAATATTCCTTAGGATGGTTATTATCACTAAGAAAGAATATTAAACATATAAGTCCTTATCTAATATGAAATCTGTAACAAACCAAATATCACCAATATAGTAAAGCATAAATAATAATTAAAAATGGAATAAATAAACATACTAAAATAAAATAAAAATGAATAAAACATTAGATATCTTGAATAAACCATGATTAAAACTATAATAAAAATGGTAAATGAAATTAATTGGAAAATGTGAGTAGATATAATTAAGGTGATGTAATACTCTTACATGCCATAGTGTCATCGAGTATGGCCACTGGTAGTATTTTCTAATTAAAATACACTAAAATATTGTAAAACAAACCATTAATAGAAAAATAATCATCTTTCCACACTAGGTACCTTTAAGAATATGGTACACATAATTCATTATAGCTACATGTACCCCAATATAATCCAAAAAATGTTATTCATCTTTATAAGAAGAAAATATTTCAGAATAATTCATTTGTATGGGTGATTGTAAAAGTATACAATATGATTCTATAAAACATAAAATATGATAATTAGAGCCAAATTAATACATATGTTTAGGGATGATAGATATTCCTAGTAAAAAAATTATATATTTTTATTATATATAGAGAACCTATGGATATATGGAAGTCCCTGATGTCATATCTCAACTCTATAAAGGATTGATGCTCGTACATAACCATAGATTCCCAATAATCCATCAAGACTATATTCACTAATCAATATATATATTATATATTGATGGAAATATTTCATTCCTGATATTCTATAGGTCTTTTCTATTCCAAAAATATAGCTTTAGTATCAAAAAACATTACATCTATTATAGAATGGGGTAATAACACCTTATTGATGTATAAGTGGATCATATGATAACTAGAATGCCTAACTTCTATAAAAAATCATGCAATATCCTAGTAAATATAGATTGGGGGCTCACACCTCATTGAAGATATGAGTATAGATCGAAGGAGTAATGAAAACCTAGAGTTTTAAAACCACACCCTTATAAATGTTGTGTACTATGATTTTATCTACTCAGTCCCTACTATCTTTTTAAAGTTATAGTGGGGACCCAAATATCATTATAAATATCCATACTAATCCCAATGTACCATACCCTATGGATATGAAACCTAGACCATAACACATGGTAAGAAAACCAGACACTATTTATTGATAAGAATCACCTCATTAGGTGGGGTTTATCGACCCCAATTTTGGTATTGAGGACCCATCCCTAATTGAGATAAAAAAATGTGATGACTCCATGCCTAAAATTTTAATTTTCAAAAAATAGAGGGTTTATACATCATATCTATGGGGGAGTGATTACTGAGATCATCATATGTTTGGATTAATTGTTTCCAAATATTAGTTCATTATTGGGTTACCAATTCTATGACTTTTCTATAGAAACATAGTCAAACCATCATCACTACAAATCTAGGATCCCTAAAAATCCTTAAAAACTCAATACTAGTCCTGGATACCCTGAGTGTATCACACCATCATTATCTAAATGAATAAACCCTTATAATGGAATACAAAAATTACTAATTCTGACATCCTTATGAAAAGATACAAAAAATCACTAAAAAACATTTCTTTTATTATACATAGCTTATAAGCCTCGAACAGATGATCGATGTTTATTTTGAATATTCTATATTAGTACATAAACCTATATAGTTTTTCCTATAACTTTTCATGGATAGTGGATATCATGGGTGGATTTAGTTATGTAATATTTTTTTACCATAATTAATAATTTTTAACTATACTTGACATGTTAACCTTACAAACATGACATGTAATGATAAATTGGCATGTAATTTTTTACCAAAAAATACCAAAACAATGTGATACTAAGTTAAATGGAATGTTTTCGTGGAAATGTAACATATAAATCCCAATAAATATTATGGGAATGTACAAAATCCCATATTGTATGGAGGAATGACCATGGATTTTAAATCCAACTACATTCATTTTATGTTAAATGTGTTGGTTTGGAGTTCACTCTACCAGACCCAAGTTGTATACCCCAAGACACAATACGACCTATATATATGAACAAAAAAACATTTGTTCCTTGAAATTATTATGGAAACCCAACTAACAATGATGAAATAAATGATGTATATTTGAAATATCATACATTGCGTGATAAATAATTCTCAATAGAGAATCCCTTTGAAATAGCTCGATCATCCCATTCAATAACAAAACATAATATCGCAAGTGAAAATATAACAAAATCTATTAAATAACCATTAAATAGAACCTAAATTGCATAAAAATATACATGAAAACAATATAAATATTGAATCTATACCTTGTAACAATTCCCAAATTTATTTTTGTTTTCATTACAATGATCTATAATCTATCACTATTTTCCTCTCATTGGGGAGTCAACCTCACTTCTCGAGGATAAAATGCTCTTTTTCACCCTCCATAAAATATTTTTTTCATCCATAAATCTATTCCCCTTCCCAATTATGAGGCTATATATGGGATAGAAGATAATACCAAGTAATAAATAAATAAAAAAAGTGGGGTTTCCCCAATGATAGCCTATGGGTCCAAAATACATGAAACAAAAATGAAATACCAATGAAAAATATTCCTTTATAAACTCAATGTAGATTGAATATTTATATATATAGACATAATCAATAGATATTAACATTTTCATGTGTGGGAATATTTATTTAAGATATGTATAAAGAATTTTTTAGATATAAAACAACCATATAATAATCTATCTAAAATTTCACTTATTGTTAAACTCCATTACCCAAGATCAAAAAACCATTAAAAAATATTTTTTAATTCAACTTGTAGGGTTGATTTACTATTTTACCCTCTTTAATAGATTAAAACTCTAAAATTCAAAAAATTGAGCCTTTTAATTAGTATAGAAAAACCTAGGTCACTATAAAATCCTATTTTAAAAAATATTATTAGCTTCTCATTGCTGGGAATGTGTATTTAAAGAAAGACATGAAAAGACTCATTTATGTAAGAGATACACTAAATAAGATTCCTTATTTGTGATGAACTCAAAAATCTAATAACATATATGGTTACCAAAATAGGAATCATAATATGTTTAAAATGAATTATTTTGTGTAAAAAAAATTAAAATAAGAAGAACAAAATATCTAGTATGTAATTTATATGATATCCAAATACAAGTGTCATAATATTTTACAAAGACCACATATAAATTTTATTAACTAAAGAAAACATTAATTTTTAATAGAATTAATTCGTCTATTAATAAAACTATCACTAAGGTTTAAGTTCTAATGTAATTTATTATTAAATTATTTTACCTAAAGAAAATATAGGTTCCAAAAGGGTTATCCATATAATTTTTTCTATATTATTTATTAAATGAGAACCATTGATATATTATAATCCCTAAACAATGGATGCCCAAGGAATTTGACTGACAATTATGTAATCTTCATAATGTATTTCATGTTTGAAATTGGACATGTTATGTTTTGAAAAAAAAACATAAAATGATAAATAATTCTCTAAGGGGAATTCAGTATCCTTAACATTTTCTTAATTTTAAAGGTTTATGTTATGAAAAAATTAAGCAGAACATATAAAAAATTAGTCAACTCTATTACTATTATTTTTAGTTTTATTTATCAATGTATATATAAATGTTTTATAATTCCAATAATTATGTATATTTTTTTAATGATAAATATGAATGTGAGAACTATTAATTTAAAATATAGTCTCTCAACTTGTTTATTATATAAATGAATTCTATTAAGAGTAACATATTTGACATAAGATGCTTGTACACTATAATAAACACTCACATAAAAATAATACTAACAAATGATATGATATGAATCTTACTAAGTTATATTTTCTTATGGAAAAGTATATAACCTCGGTAAAAACTGAATGAAACAAAAACATTCTTTCAAAACATTACAAAAATTTTATCCTATTATCATCAATGATAACCTGATATTCACCATTGATTACTTTATATATAATTCTTGTAATCAATTTGATAACATTGTAATAAAAACTGAGAACTATATTGTACTTATCATTAATACGTTAAGATGTGAATGTGCCCATGAGTTTAAAATTATTAATTCTTTATGATATCAATATGTTTATATATACTACATAGAATTTTCCTTATATGACCATTTTATAATGATATTTATATGGAATAAAATATCCCCTCTATGAAATATCCCAGACTATTTTTGATGAGTATAATTCAAATATTTTTATTTTGGATAAGGTTATTAATATACATTTTTTATTAATAAAATTTTATTTATACATCCTTTAATGATAAATCCTTAAACATTATGAAATTTTATTAATCATATGGAAAATTAATTTAGAGTTCTTCGCTATAAAGTGTGTATTTTCAATAAAAAATACAATTTGGATAAATTTTCTCCAAAAAAATGTTAAGTAATTTTCATTTATTATTTATCCATTATTAATCAAAATTGTTTTAGTAAAATAACCTAACTTTTGGAGGAATCTATTCATATCAAATTTGAATAGATAGTTCCATATTAGACTAAAATTCTAATATAATTCCTTGTTGTTGAAATTTTTTTGCTAGAATATTAATGAACCATCAATGATAAATTATGATATCGATGATATAATTTAAAAATATTATATAATTTAATTTAAATAATGAATTGTTCATGATAAAATCTTGGAAAAATAAATCGTAACATTACATAGAATCTCTCGGACTCTTAAAAAACATCCTTGGGATAATGATTATGGACATCCTAATAAAGGACATGAAATAAGATATTTTTTAGAATTATGGTTTAAAATCATGCCTACTCATCAAAAACTAATTCTTTGAATATTATTTAAACTATTTTAAAAGATAATTGGATGTTTATATTTTAAAAAATATTAACCTATTTGAATGGAAAATATTCTTTCTATTTGTTGGAAGATCAATATAATAATAGCACTATATACATGTTTAAGAATGAGCAAGATGATCCCTGTTTTGTTATAAAAATATATATATTGGTATATAAATTTATATTTTAGTGGATGTTGGTGATTGTAATACCCCATGATTTTGTGATTTTTATTTGAATTAATTTAAACTTTTTGAAATTTATCCCTTCATGCTACATTGAATATAGCTTGTGAAAGAACTAAGTTTTTCTTGAGTTTCATGAAACACCAAGTTAATATTGAACAACAAAAAACACTTAAATTATCTTGTGGTACATGAACCACTTTTTTTTGCTTGTGTTACACATAATGCAGAGTTCCCTCAATATCTTGTGTTACATGCAAGATCAAGTTTTATTGAACTACAAGATACAATTAATATTGTTATTAAAATATTATTATAGCTACCAAATAGCTATTAGAATAGAATTTATGAATAAGATTAAATAAATTGTGAAAATACTAGTTACAAGAGTATATAAAATGAGTCCTTTGGTTATTAGTTAGTTAGAAACAAAAGTAAGAACTATTTGAAAATAAACAAATCATTTTCTAAGAAAACAATTTCTCTATGTAAAAACACCATTTTTTCCCAATAAATTAAATAAAAATATTTTGATGATTTCTTTAAATAAAATTTATATGTTATATATTCAATCAATATTTTTGATATTCATCAAATATATTTTATAGGCATAATATAATAGTGAATCCAATTTTATGAATATAGAATATTTATTTTTATAAAATGTAATTTTACTAGATTTTAATGGAAAACCCATTTTAAATATTTTTTGAAACTTTTATAATTTTTATTTTACAAAATAAAATTCATTTTTAGAAGTAGAATATAAAATTTTACTTTCGGTCAATTTTTTGTATTTTTCTGAGAAGTTTAAATTTTTGACGAATAGTGAAAAACACTGAATTTTAATTCAAAAATACATTTTTATCTAATTTATTTATTTAGATAAATTATATTTTAATTTTTTTTAAAAGTTTATTTATATAAATTATACATTACTTAATACAATTTATGTCATTGTAACCAATTTCACAACAAAATGGGATATAAAAACATTTCCATCTTTTAGACTTTTTCGCTTTAAAAACCTACATTGTCGTCTTGTATACATCCCATTACGGGGTGGAGTGTGAGTGGAATCTTCCTTGGTGATCTAGGTTTTCTCTGTCACCTCTCTATCAATGTTTTGAGTTTCCCTACCATCGTTATCCTCCCTTACTCCCTCCTCCTCCTTCTTTTCTCAGGCATGGCGTGCTCGAGGGTCAGGATTTGCGGTGTTGGTGAGGTGTGGCGTCGACTATCCCAGAGTTTCACAGATTGGAAATGCCTCTAGAGCTATGTCGATGAATTTTCTCTCAATATACTCCAATAAAAAATTTTCACTGGTCTTCATCTATGTGGCTTCATCTCATACTTTGAGCTCCTCTCCAATGGCTCATTTCTCTACTTCATTGTTGGTTGTTCGGTGAGGGATGCCTCTTGTTATCAGTCTTGTAATTCCATGTTTTGATGATATATAAATGAATACCATGTCTTTTTTCAATCTCCCACCAATGTTTTTGTATAGGTATAATTTTTCAAGTTTGGATCTGTTGATTGTTGTTTCCACCTCTTGGGTTTGCTGTGTTTTCCTTCCTATTGTGGTACTGATAGTTCCAGCGATGTGAATTTTATGGGGTTTCAGCTGGCCCTCGATGTCTCCCTAGATCTATTCCATTTTTCTCTTATCACCTCTACCATTTCTCTGAGTCACTTCATGCAGGACTCTATCTTAGTCTCGTTCGAAGTCCCCCTTAGCGATTTTGATGGTGTGGTTGTCTTCTATAATGGTGGTCTAGTTTGGGGTTTTTTGTCTATGGTCAAGTTACGGTTGTGTTTTATGGATAGTGTTGGTGGTGGTTCTCTGGTGTACCATAATTTTTTCCCATGTATGGTGACATTTTTATGCTAACCAGCAATCATGGATAGGTTATATCTTGTGCGGTGGTGACAATGCCTCCTGAGGTTTGATGTATAGGGTGGTAAGGGATGTTGCCACATGATGTGTGCTGTTTTTTGGGTTATTTTTTAGTGTTGTTTGGGAAATTTTGGTCTTGAATAGGGTTCATTTCCCATCCCTTCAATGTATCCTTATTGTGGCATGTTGGTTCTCACTTTTCCTCAAAGTGATTTTGTTCTGGTGGGTGGGTTCTCACTTAACAATAAAGAAAAAATGAATTTTCATTCAGTTTTCCCATCTATAGGAAAAATTTTAAATTAATTTCTACCACATACATGATTGTAATTTGGAAAAATGGATTTAATATATTAAATTAGCATAATTTATAATGTCTAATAATTTTAACTTAGTTTTTGACCAAAAATATTATTGAAAGTGAGTAAAATTAATTATAGTTATTAAGAGAAAAAAATAGATTAACAAAGGGCTAAACCTTAAACATAAGGGAAAAAATAACCTATAAACTTTACAAAAAGTCAATTTATGTTCGTATTCAGACCCAATCCTCCCTTTTCTAGAATTTTTACCATTATTGGATCCTCTTTATATGGTAAAAACATGGGTGGAATTCTCTTTTGAAAAAATTACCAGAATGGCACTCCTCCTCTACTATAAAAATTTACTCACCCATCCCCTTTTTCCACACATATCAAGAAATTTTTATCACCCAAAATATTCTAAAATAAGCTCCCAAAATATCTAACTTCATCCTTTAATCCTCCTTTGATATGAAATTCATCCAAGGATGCCCTTTTGTGCAAACCAAAAGGAGTTACCCAAAGAAGAGGTAACATCCCTCCCCAAGCTTCTTTGTTTTATTTTAGTTCTCCAAAACCTAAAATATTATAATTAAATGATTATATAATAACCTTAGAATATTTAATATACTAATATTTTTTATTATAAGGGTCCAACCTACACTTATAAACACCTTCATCTAATGGTTAATAAACTTACTCTTCCCGTATACGTTGAACTACCGCCTCATAAAATGATGTTGTCTATTTTTCCATTACCACCTATCATAGTTTGGAATTATGATGGAAAATATATTTTTATTTCATATATATGATATTTATGATGTATATATTCTTTTGAAATTATTATATAAAAACACACCTTCATTCTTTCCATTTTTTGTAAATAGGATAACTTCATTTGTGAATGTGTGGACTACTGCCTCCTTAAAGCGATGTGATGCGTTCACACTTTATATAGAATGCATTAAAGTTTTTTTTAGTAAAATTATATGATATATATGAAATAATAATTTTACTATAATTATTATATATATAAATATTTTTCTTTTTCTTTTTTTCATTCAATATGATAATAAAATGGAAACAATGTTCATGCGTATGTATGGCCTACCATCTCCATGAACGGTGTATTCAATTTCATAATTATATCTTTGATATATTATTATAAATATTTATATAATAAATATATATTATATTTATATGATGTTTTACATTCTGTAAATAAATAAATCATGATCTGTGTAATATTATTAATAATAACAAGTGAAAACATATACAAAAAACAACATAGATATTACCTGAAACGTAAAATTAACATGGAATTGATAATAAATGGGAATTATAAAGTCATAATAAAATAATTTATGGTATTAGATATAATAATATGGTTGTTTTTAAGATATATAATTAACTTATATATATTATATAGGATGTTTTAATGTGTATAAATAAAGTCAAGAATTAAGGTAATGGTTTTATCGTATCACTTTTATTTTCCATGAGACATAATCCATCATCACCTCATATAATCTTATATGTTTTGTGTATACATTCCATGGATGTATTATTTGATTATTATACTTAAATATTTGTTTATTTACATATCCTTTTTATGGTCTCTATTTTATTGTGTTTTTTGGTTCAAAGGTTACCAAATTAGAAGGGTAATTTTGTCCCAATTTGCCTTTTTAGAGGCGCACGTTTAGTTATACACATATATTCTTTTATGAGGTGTATATAATTACATTTAAAATTTTATATCATGAATATCATTATTTTAATGATACTATAAGATTCATTTAATTTAATTTTCTTACATGTGGATTATGATTCAATGTTACCAAGTGGTATGGGTTTATTAGAACAATATCATCATTTTTCTGGATTATTTATGATTATACTTCCATTGATGAAATATTATGATCCATATTTCAAGAAAACTATATAATTTTCATAACCTATGTTGATTCAGGATATCTTTATGTATTGGTGCCATTTTCCCACTCTTTGGTACTAAATATAATTTAAAAAAATTATGAAAATCGGACTTTGTTTCTCCTTTCAGTTGGAAATTTGGGTTCTTTCAGAACTATATTTTATAAAACTGTTTTCAGAAATGTCTTAATATTATCATATTATTGTTAAAATAAATTTTTACCCATTTTCTACATTCATAAAATGGTTTAAAAATAAGTCTTTTTGTTTCTTTCCAATTAATTCACTTTTCTAAACTTTTAAGGTGCAAAAGGAATGTTTTGCATGTACGGACTTGCTCGCTATCCTGGCCATCATTTCTTTGATTATTATTTTATATGTTTACAACGTTATTTTTTTAAAGAAAATTTTTTCCACATATTCTAAAAAAAAATAGTTTAAAAAATATCAAAGAAAATGTTTTTCAAAAAAAATTATGATTAAAAAATGTTTTAAATGATTTTCAATGATCCCTTAATATCTTTTCGAAAGGTTTTTTTCAAAGAAAAGGATTTCAATAACCTGAAATATTATTTTATATGATTTCAAAGTATTTTCAAATAAAACGTTTGTCAAAAAATTTTGAAGCTAATTTTATAGGTTTTCAAGAAAAAATGTTTCTAAAATGTTTTCAATCTTCTTTTATAAGTTTTCAAGGAAAAGGTTTTCAAGAAAAATAAAGCTTATTTTATAAGTTTTTTCGGGAAAATGGTTTTCAGATTTTTTTTTTCCACATTATTTAAAATCTTTCAAGGTTAGTTTCAAGGAAAATATTATTCAAAATTATTTATGTTAAAAAAATATTTTTTAAATATTAAAGGATATTTTCCTCAACAAACATTTTTAAAAATTATTTCTAAATTATTTTCCAACTAATATGATATCCATAGGTATTACTCATTAATTTTATAGATATATGATCGAAGGTTTCCATTAATATTTTTTATTTTAATGGTTTCTTTTTTGATGGAAAAATTTTTGTGAAAACCATTTCTCTTTAATGGGTTATATGTTTGTTAACCCTGTTTCTTTCTCACGAGTTATATGTTTATGAAACCCATTTCTCTTTTACATGTTATAATTTTATGAAACCAATTTAAATTTCATGGGTTATGTGTTTATGAAAAAAAAAATTCTTTCATGGGTTATATGCTTATGAAACCTGCCTCACTTAACAAGTTATTCTTTGATAAAATGATTATGAAACTTGTATCTTTTTCATAGTTTATTATATGATTACCAATTTATGAAACCCATTTCATTTCATGGGTTATTATATATTGAATTTATATGATCTAGTGTAACACGTATATATGATTTCGTTATGAGATTGGTGAGACCTATATATACCTTCAATTCACTGGGTAAAGATTTATATTTCATGATATATACATGGATGTAACGGGGAGTAAACTTGGTTCATTAAAGTAATTTATCTGATAAGACAGTCTTGGGAGTGAACCTTAATAACTAAGATGGTTATGGGAGTAAACTCGAACTACTAAGATAGTATTGGGAGTAAACCCATAATATTATGATGGAATTGGTAGGGATTCCTTGACTACTATGGAAATGCTTTTATATGATTATTTGAATTCCATAATTACATGTCTTATTTATATGTTATTATTTCATGGATTATACTCTTGATTCCATTATAATCCATGTTATATGAACTTCCAATCTTTATTCCATGAATCATGTATATGATCTTTGATATATAGGGCATGATATTAAAAAGTTATTCCCATGTTCACATACCCTTATACTCATGTTATACTTATATATCCCCTTTGTTTACCCTTATGGGGCATCTAAGCTCGTCACTTTTTTATCTTTCCATTCCCCAAGTTATGATGAAAGGTTTTAAGTAGAAGTACTAAAGGAGAATATCTTTATGGGAAACATTTATGATCATTCACCAAGTTAGAATATTTTTTTTCTAAGTTTCCAAAGACACTAAACTATTATGGTCATCGAGCATGTATTTTTGTAATGTACTGAAAATTCATCAAAAATAATGTAATATCCAGGTATGTTAATCCTCGGTCTTTATAGTTGTTACAAAAGTAAAGGTTTAGTCAACCTTTGGAAACTTGGATGAGAAAACTTTAGTGATATCCCTAGGTGAATTTATAATTATATTTCTAGTGATGTATCTAAGGATTAGTATAAGGATGAGTTAATATTAATAAAAATGTCATAGAATTTTGGTAAAGGATAGAGAGAGTGGTTTCCAATAAATACAACCTTTTACGGATACTAAAAGTGGATGTTTTTATAGCATAAATTTACAAAGTGGTAATCCTAGAACACCGTATTGAGCTAGACTCGGTCGATAACTGGTGAATGACAATAGGCCCTGCTACACACCTTGTTCGACACTCCTAGGGAAGATTCTTTCAAAATTCACAAACTCTTTAAAAAAAATCATGAATGAATTAAATAGAAGAATACAATGAAAAAACATATGATAAATATAAGGCTTCATCGATTAAAAATCGGGCATCATGATTTAGACATCCTATAAGTAATTTTTCATGATTATATGGTTTTCTGTTATGGTAAGTGTTTCTCACACTATGATTTCTGGTTTTAGCCAATGGGGGGGAATAGAAGGAACTTGGTTAACATTTAATGTTTTAGATGTGGAAAGTATGGGAATTATGTAAATTTATTTCATGAATGGAAATCCCATGAAGAGAATCTATAAGGTGGTACAAGTATTAGAAATACTTCTGAAGATAAGGAGACCACGAAACGATATGTGAAAGGAATGGGATATTATTAAAGTACTTTTCACATTAATCTTAAGAAGAATGATTATATTTATGTTGAGTAATATTAATACATGATTCATATTTTATATTCTAGGAAATAGGTATTAAGAAATAAGTTGATGAAGTCTAACTAACGGTTTGATAATAAATTTGGATGATTGAAGTGCATATGTCGAGAATTCAAAGATTATGTTATATGAATCATGAACTATATAATGATTTTTTGAATATGTTTTTCTTTACGTATTTTCAAGAATGTGTTAAATGATATTAAGGACCTATAAAATATATTAAATGGAAAGGTTTCATTAATGGAAGGTTTCTCTTAACATGTTTCTGAGGATGATAAGATTTTATTTAGTATGGATAAAGAGTTGATGATATAGATAAATTAAATTAGATAATATTTATGACATCAGGTCTGATAAATGATTTGTGGAAAAAGTGTTATAAGTTATCGTGGTTGAATTTTAAAACTCATGGATTTAAGGAATATATCCAGTAATATTTATAAAAAATAAGAATGCATGTTTTCAAAAAGGATTTATGGTAATTCAAGTCATTTCATGTTTCAAGTGAATATACATTGGGGGTATTCACATGTTTGGAATGTGAAAAAAAAATGATATACATTATGATATATGGGGGATAAATGTTAAGCTAATTTAGTGACCTTTTTTCTAAAGTTTTGGATTTTTATCTTCTGGAAGGGTTACAAGGTTAACCACTTATAGAATGGTTTAAGTTAAACTTCAGATGAAGTTTATGAGATTAAATTATTATCTTATAATATGATGATTTATGCATAATGAATAAATATTTATAACCATTTTGATGTTATTATAACTATATATATAGGAAAATAATTATCATTCTACCTCTTGATTTGTTAGTACTTTAGGAATGAAAAAAAATCATCGTTATTTCTTAGAGTATGAGATGAAGTGGAAATAAACCAAAGAACAACCAAAGGGTGATATTGGGCATATTAAAAGGAATAAAATCATGTAATTATATTTTTTTTATGTTATCAAATAGTAAAATATTTCATGAAAACTAAGAAAATGTTATTAAAAAATATTTATTATGATACCTTCTATTTTGTTGAACAAATGGTCTTATAAATCCTTGTAGATTTATGGTTATGAGGCCAATAAATTTCCATTGATTATTCACTTACTGGTGATAAATTATATTTATTGGTGTCTATAATTATTTGTTCTTTTCTACCATGTCCAGTATTCCCTCCCCACTAATGTTCTCATATGTGGAAACCTATTTATGTGTTACATTATGTAACCATTTTGTTTTCAACATTTCTTTTTAATGGATGTTTTATTATTCAATTTTATGATTTGGGTTTCAATAGATAGAACATTCATGTATTAAACTTTTTATAAACAAAATATTTTTTTAGGGAGAAATTAATTTTAATGGTTTCTATAATGTAACACCCAGGTATTTTTTTGAAATTTTTGTTCAAATTAATTTAAACTTTTTGACATTTTTTATTTCACACAACACTAAATATGGATTATGAATGTAATAATTTTTTCATGAATTTCATGGAACCCCAAGTTATTATTGAACTATAAACAATACATATATTATCTTGAGGTACACACAAAACTATGTTTGTTAGTGTTACAGATAATGTCGAGTTCCCTCGATAACTTTTATTACACACAAGGTCAAGTTTTACTGAACTAAAAAATACAATTTTTGTTATTATTAAGATATTTTTATAGATACCACCTATCTTTTGGAATGGAATTTACAAATAATATTAACTAAATTGTGAAAATATTATTTATACATGTATATAAAATGAGTCCTTTGGTAATCAATTAGTTATAAATGAAAGTAAGAACTATTTCAAAATAAAGAAAATCCTTTTATATGAAACTATTTCTCTATGTAAAAACCCCATTTTATCCCAATAAATTAAACAAAAAAAATTAATTAATGTTTTAAATAAAATTTGTATGTTTTATATTCAAAAACATTTTATACTCATCCAATATATTTTATATGCATAAGATAAGAATAAATATAATTTTATGAATAAAAAGATATATTTTTCTAAAGGTAATTTTACCACCATTTAATAGTGAACCCATTTTAAGTATGTTTTTGAAAAATTTATAATTTTTATTTGAAAAAATATACTTCATTTTTTTAACTGAAAAATCAATATTTACTTTGGGTGAATTTTTTCTATTTTTCTGAGAAGTTCCATTTTTTGATGATTAGTGAAAACACTGAATTTTAATTAAAAACCCTTTTTTCATCTAATTTATTCATATAGATAAATTATATTTTTTTTGTTTTAATGTTTAATTATATCAATTATAAATAACTTAATAAAATATAGTTCATTGTATCCAATTTCATAGTGAAATTGGATATAAAAACATTTCAATCTTTTGGACCATTTCTCTTTAAGAACCCGCATTGTCATTTTGTCTATGGGATTAATTTTAAATTAATTTAATCCTTATAAGGGATTTGAATTTTAGAAAATGGATTCAATATTTGGAATAATAAAACTTTTTAATGTCTAATAAGTTCAACTTTTTTTTCTACCAAAAATATTGGTGAAATTAAGGACTACACCTTATTTGTAAGGGCCAAAATGACATATAAATTGGTCAAAAATACATTGTATCTTCATATATAGACCCTATAATACCTTGGAAATAATTTTCACCATTATTTTATCTAATGTACATGGGAAAATTGTGACTATATTCTCTTTTAAAAAAATAACAAGAATGCCCCTCCTCCTCCACTATAAAAAGTCACTCACCCCTCCCACTTATTCACACCACTAAATCCCTTTTTATCACCCAAAATATTCTCAAATAATCTCTATAAATTGTTATATTTATCCTAAAATACTCCCTTTTAGAATACATACATCCAACAAAACCCTTTGGTATAAACCAAAAGGAGTTACCCAAAAAAGAGGTAACATCCTTCCTCAATATACTTTATTTTGTTTACATTCTCCACAACCTCAAATATTGTTATTACATTATTATATAATAACCTAAGTATCCTAAATATACATATATATTTTCATTATAAGGGTTAGACCTATATTTACACACACTTTCATCTAATGGGTCGCAAACTTACTGTTCTTCTATATGACGAACTACCATACCACGAAACAATGTTGTTCGTTTTTCCTTTACCACCTCTCACGGTTGTGACTTATGATGGAAATATGTTTTTCATATGATATATATGATATTTATTATGTCTTTATTATTTTTTAATTATTATATAAAACATACCTTCATACTTTTTATTTTGTGTAAATACAAAAACTTTATTTTTGGACCTGTGGACTACTGCCTCCTCAAATAGATGTGATTCATTTACACGTTACATGGAATGAATTAAGGATGGGTTTAGTGAAATTATATTATATATATGAAATAATAATTCTAATTTAATTATGTTATATATATATATATATTTCATTTACATTCTTTTTTTAATACGACAATAAAATAGAAATAGTGTGCATTTGTACATACGGCCTACCATATGCATGAATCGTGTATTCAATATCATAATTATATATTTCATATATTGTCATAAATATTTATATACTGAATATATATGTTAAGTATATAATTTTTTTACATTATTTAAATAATTAAATTATAATCTAAGTAAGATTATAAATAATAACAGGTCAAAACATATACGAAAAACATCATAGATATTTCCTGAAATGTAACGTTAACATGGAATTGTTAATAAATTGGTAATATAAAGCCACAATAAAATCATATATGGTATTATATATAATAATATGTTTATATTTTAGATTTAAAATAAAATTATATTTACTATACATTATCTTTGAACATGTACGAATAAATTCAGTACTTAAGGTAAGGGTTTTCTCGTCTCACTTTTATTTTCCATGATACACAATCTATGTTCACCTCCTATTTTCATAAATTTTGTGTGTATACTATCCATGGATTTATTATTTTATTATTATAATTAAATTTATATTTATTTACATATCCATTTTATGATCTCTATTTTGTGGGGGTTTACTGTTTAAAGGTTACCAAATTAGCAGGGTAGTTTGGTCTCAATTTTCATTCTTAGAGAAAAATTATTTGTTATGCACCTATATTCTTTTATGAGGTGTATATAATGAAATTTCACATTTTATATCATGAATATAATTATCTTCATGATATTATAATCTTATTTATATTTCATCTTCTTACATAGTGATTATGATTCAATGTTACCAAGTGGTAAGAGTTTATTGCAACAATCTCATCACTTATCGATATTGTTTATGATTGTACTTCCATTTATGAAATATTATGATCAAAATATCAATAAAACACCTAAATTTTCATACCCTCTAGTTATTCATTATATATTCATGTATTGGTACCATTTTCTCACTCTTTTGTACTTAATATAATTATGAAAATGTTTTTTCATTATCCGACTTTGTTTCTCCTTTCAGTCAGAAATCTATATTCCTTCCAAACAATGTTTTCTAAATATGTTTTAGATTTTTTTTACTATTATCATATTATTTTTAATGAATTTTTTTCCAGTGTTTTAATTTTTGAAAAATGGATTTAAAATTAATATTCTTGTCATTTTTTCAATCAAGTCACTAGTCTAAACTTTTATGGTGAAAAGGTAATGTTCAGCATGTATGGACTTACCCAACATAATGAATATAATTTTTTTATTTATTTCTTTATAAGTTTAAATGTTTTTTTAAATAATTTTTTTTTATAATATTATATAAATATGTTTATTTTAAAATGTATTTCAATGAAAAAGTATTTCCAAAATGTTTTATGTTTAAAAATTGTTTTAGATGATTTTTAAAGCTACCTTGGTATATTTTCAAAAGGATATTTTATAAGAAAAGGATTTTAATGATATAAAAGATTATATTATAAGTTTTAAAATCATTTTCAAAGGAAATTTTTTTCAAATAATTTTCAATATTATTTTATAATTTTTCAAGGAAAAAGGTTTTCCAAATTTTTTTAAACTTTTTGTATAAGTTTTCAGGGAAAAAAATTTTAAAATGTTTTCTAGATTATTTTATAAGTTTCGAGGTAAAATGTTTTCAGAATTTTTTCAATATTATTTATAATTTTTGTAGGTTATTTTAAAGGTTAATGGTATTTAAAAAAATTTATATTTAACAAAAAAAATTGAATGATTAATGGATATTTTCTACAAGAAATTTTTTTAAATGTTGTTTCAAAAAAAATCCCATCTAAGATGACATTTTTTGTTGTTAATAATGTATTTTCTGGAGATATAATCCAAGTTCTCCATTTATATTAATTATTTTAAAGGTTTATGTTTTAATTAGATTATGTTTATGAAACTTTTTTCTATTTCATTGGTTATATTTTTAATAAACTTGTTTCTATTTCACGAGTTATATGTTTATGAAACTCATTTCTCTTTAATGAGTTATAGGTTTATGAAACCAGTTTATCATTCATGGGATATATGTTTATGAAAACTTTTTCTATTTAATTGGTTATATTCTTATGAAACCATTTTTTTCATAGGTTATTCTTTGATGAAATGATTTGAAACTTGTCACATTTCCCAAGGTTATGATATGATTACATTTTTATGACACCCATTTCATTTCATGGGTTATGAAATGGTGAATTTTTATGATATAGTGGAAACATTTGTATGATTAAATTATGATATGGGTGGGACCTATATCTATCTCTAATGAATTGGGTAAATATTTATATCTCATGTAATAAAAAGGACTCGAATAAGTAGTGATCTTGGTTTAGTAAAGGACTTTATCCACTTTGTTGGTCTCGTGAGTGAACCTTTACCACTAAAACAGTGATGGGAGTGAACCATGACTACCAAGATGGAATGTGGAGTAAACCAATACTACCAAGATGGCCATGATAGTGATGAATTTACTACTATGGAAATCATTTTATATGATTATGTGTCTTCCACAATTTCATGTCTTATTTTTATATTATACATTTAGGGATTATGCTCTTGATTCCCTTTTGATTAACATCTTATGAATTACCAATATTTATTCCATGAGTCATGTATATGATCTTTGATATACAGGGTATGATCTTGAAATTTTATTCTCATGTTCACATACCCTTATTCTCAATTTATGATTATGTATCTCCTTTGTTTACCCTAACTGAGAATTTAAGATCACCCCTTTATTAAGTTTCCTTTCCCCAGGTTATAAAGAAAAGTTTTAAGTATAAGTACTAAATGGGAATATATTTTTGGAAAACATTTAATATATTTTACTAAGTTAGAATATTTTGTTCCAAGCTTCCAAATACACTAAACTATTACAGTCCTCAAGCAGTTATTTTTGTTATCTGCTAAATATTCATCTAAAATTATGTAATATGCATATATGTTAAGCATGGGTCACTATAGTGATCATTATGTAATTATTAATTAATTAGACACACTTTATGTCATCACAATCCTTATTTATTATAAAAATCATCTCAATTTAAATGTTAATAAAAAATATGTCAATTTAAAATTATTAAATGGTATTATTATTGATTTTTTAGAAATATAATGTATTTAAAAATAAATAATTTATTAATTCTATTTTTAAATTATATAAATACCATTATTATTTAATATATACTCAAATATATTGGTTTGATAATTTCAACAAGTTTATTTTTTAAATTTATTTTTCTAAAGGTATTGATGAACAAAAATTTTATTAGAATAATTTCTAAATATATTTTAGTTGTTCAAATTTAATATGATAAGATTAAATTTTGACCTTTTAAAAACTAGATAATTTATTTACATTAAAATATTATGAAAAATGAATTTGACATAAACATCATGGGGGGACTATAAATCTTTATTTTATTTTAAATTTATAAAATATAAAAATGTATTTTTAATCAAGGAAATTATATTATAAATTTTTTAATTTCCTTAGTCATAGATACAACTATGTGATATGACCATGAGTAATAACTTTTTACATGAATTATATTATACATTGAAACTAATTTTAAAATAAATTTATAAAGATATGATTTGATGTCTAATGTACCTTACAATTAGCTAAAATGATAATATTTTTAGTTTTTTTTATTGATAATTATCATGTAATGCCCAAAAAAATTAAATTTAGATTTATAAAAATAATTTTTAAAGACATAAATTATAATTTAAAATTTATTTTTTATATAAAATAATAATAATTGTATTTTTCTAGTTATTAAAATTTTGACTATGTTAGTTTCAATTTTGATAGAAAGTGTGCTTCTAGTATACGTCACATTTTTGGAAAAGTTTCTGTTTTCATAGTTTAAGCATGATTATGTTTCATTTTCTACTAAAGGTGATAAATATATAATTTCATGTTATAATTATTCAATTTTTTAGAAGAATCACATATTAAAAAAGTATAGATTCCCATTTATTAATTACTCTATAAATTTTGATAATACAAGGACTAGTAACATTACTAATAATCCTAATATAGTTTATTGTGAAAATAAAATAATTTAATACACCACCGTTTTATTTATAAATATTATAAAGATGATATAATAATATAATTCAATGTAATTGAGTTTCCTCTAATTAATATTTGAAAAAAAAATTAAAAACAAAGATAAAATTAGTTATAAAAAACATGTAATGATCAACTATATTTAAGTGACTATATATTGGTGAGGTTTAATTTATAATCCATGTTTTATGTTATTTTAAGTCATATAACCCTTTTGATCTAAATAAATCTAATTTATTAATGTTTCATACTTAATTAATTAAATTATTATTTTATAGAATGTCCTACTCTTGAATTTTTCATATGGGTATTAAAATTAATCTTTAAGTGAACCTACCATTTATTAGGGATATAATGGTTATGAATGTGTTTTTAGATTATAATATCTTCTATTAAATAATATCATTAAAATTATTTTACATATTATATTGGTATTATTTATTATATTTATTATCAATTTTTTATTTAATAATTTTTAACATTTTCTTCCTTTAAATTTGAGGAGCTTGATTATTTTTTCCAAGACTTTGGGAACTGATAAATATTATATTTAAATAATTTGAAACCATTTTAATAACACTATTTATTTTTAATAACCTTTATTACCTATGATTTATAATCTACATCTCCTTCTTAATATCAATTTTAAAAACTATAGTTAAGTTGATGATATTTATTACTTCATCACTGAGTTAGAACACTTGATTTTATATGTGATCAAGAAAAATATGCTAATTGTTTTATGAGGTAATGATTCATCTTATTTAGGATAATTTTTTTAAATTCATCATGATTCTGAAGAGCCTAGATAAAAAGAAATCATTGAGAGGGGGAAAGGGTGAATTAGTGATTCCTTTTTCTTTTTAAAAAATATTATTTTTAATTGAACCAAAATAGATACTTAAAACATAAATCCACTCTTCTTCTGTATCATAACCTTATATGAATAGTAAATTACATAAAATTCAAAAAAATATTTACAAGGTTCAAAGTCAATGTGGACCTAACCCTTATTGCAACTGGCTATACCCCCAAGTTATATACCTTTCCAATATTAACATAATAGGTTATAAAAACATAGTATCACAACATGCTTACATTAAATCCCTCATTTTCTCTAGTATCCCATGAAAGGATAATTATATAACTTCTTATAACTACCATCCTACCGTTGGTTCTTAATTATATCTCACACATCTCAGTCCTCACAACTATAATTGATTCCTCACTCAATCCTAAAAATAAATCCTTCATAGAACCATTGTGTAGGTATTCAAATACACATTATTCTTGGGTTGGAACATGTCATCCTCACTTCTTCAAGTACACACAATTGAATGTTGATTTAAGGCATTGGAATTGCTCTCCAATTAACACCTTTTATCCTTCATTATAGCTTTTAGTATTATTAATTAATTACTATAACTTCTTTATGAAATAATAAACATTTTATAGGTCTTTCTTATGAATACATATCACATTTATCATGCATTATATAATCAACCGTGAACACAATAATGTATTGAGATCTCTCAAAAAAATTCTCGAAAAACTTCTTCAACATATTTAACCTTTTTAAAATTTATAAAATAATAATGTTAATATTATTTTCATTCATAAATTTATTTTAATTCACAATAAATATTCCAATAGACTTAGAAATTTTAATTCTTATTATATGGTAAAATATCCAATTTTTCCCCATTAAAATAACCAAAAGACAAATCCATCAAATTAATGTAGAAAATAAATGCCAGCAACCTCATCTCCTTTGTCTGTTCCTGAAATGTAACATGTCATGAACCAACCTAGGTACCCTGGTAACCAGATAACCAATCCAACCCTAACATATCCCAAAGGGAGTTCTCGGTCCCAAAGGGCTGGTTACTAGAACCCGGCATCATAAAAACTGAAAGTGGGAATAGTTTTCCACAAACATTATGGAAGAAAAAGAAACAAGGTAGTATGCATAACAAAATAAAATACATAGGGAGTAATGAACCATAAGTAAACAAGGAATAAAAACCCTAAAGTACTACAATCCATGTACCAAAATAGAGTAAAACACACCAATACCCTAAGGACACAACTCACCATGTCCAAAGTTTAACATCTGGATCCACCTTCAAGTGATCTCTTCCCCTTGCTCGAACCTAGAAAGAGATAATCTACAAACACCTAAAGAAAAATGTAATGTGTGAGATTAAAATACAAGTAGGGTATCACCACAAATTCTATAATAGATTCTAAAAATATATATTAACTTAAATAATTCTTTCAATTTCAAAATAAATAGGGGTGTCGTTTAAATACATATTTAAATAAAGCATGCTATACAGTTCAAATGATCGAAAGTACATTAAGAAAAGGCTTTGAAAGTGATGTAATATTTTTAAAATAGTGGATTAAATAAAAAATTTATATAAAATAGTTTATATAAAATTCATAAGTTACATAAATAAGTTTTACAACATTCATATACATTTATATCTCAAATATAAATTACAAGGGAGAAACATGGTCATCTTCCAAATATGTATGATAGTATTCCGAATATAGGACTTTGCACTCTCTAAGTGATCTCAGCAATATGTATATACACACACCTCATCACACTAGCCAAAGGTGAATTGTCATTATACCATTAGGTATGTGACCTACTTTATGTATGTTTTAGAATGTTTTAATAGCATAGAGTGTGTCCAAATAACTTACCAACTACCTGGGGCTTGCCTATTCTGTTACATAATTAATTATGGGAAATTTATTTTAAGACTTATTAAAATAAAATTAAATCCAATTATATCATTTTAATTACAATTTTTTATTTAAAACAAAAATGATTTTTAATCAAAAACATGCCTCTTTAACAAGATAAAATTACTTGCTTTTTATCGAAACATTTTAATCCACTCTCACAAGTTTGAAATCTATTCAAAACCAATTCCATAATTTCATAATTCATTTACACAATTAAATTCAAAAATTTAATTGAAATAATTTCCATTAAATCTAAAATTTAAATTCAATAATTTAAATGAATCAATTTCCATAAACACACCCTAATTCAATGGAATTGGAGTTTTTCCCAATTTTCATGCCAAACACATTGCAAATATCTTAATTCCTTGGAATTGGGTTTTATAAAATCAATTTAAATAAAGTTATATCAATTTAATTTAAATCAAAAATTAAAAGAAATCAAGAAATTTTAGATTAATCACTTTGGTCAAACAGGATAGAATCACCTACCTTTTTCCTAAAACTCAACACTTGCATGCACCCATCAATGAGAATAAAAGTGTAGAAGACCTCGAAACACAACCTAGAAACTAGATATAAAACTATGGAGAATGAATCAATCAATTTAGGATGATCCATTAAAATCAAAAAGGAAGAGAAAGAGGGAAAATCAAAGAATGAGGGAGAAAATTTACCCAAGAAACAAACCACAAGTGTATAGATGATCGAACGCCAAATGAGAGGATCTGAAAGTGTTGGAGAGTTTCAAGATCTACTGGGGAAGGCTTTGGGTCGAGAGAAACAAAACTAGAGAGTATGGGAAAATATATCTCAGTCATACTACCAGTTTGAAAACTATAGTCAGGTGTTACATGATGTGTAATACTATTTCACATCATGAAATAGTAAATTTCTTTATCCACTAAAAAAAGCATTGCCTCAAATTAAAAACAGAAACTCTAATTTAAAAAATAATCTATAAATCCTTCACAATGTGTAAAGAATCTTCACGATGTACACCCTTTACAATGTGGAGCCTTTCACAAATTTCCCCTAGAAACCATTGCATGCCATGGAACCCAGTTACATGGCATGTAACCCTCTGGCAGCCTATAGAAAAGTACGGATACAAATGAGAGTCTAAAAAATCTCTAACATCACCATTGTACGCATTATACCCATTAATTATAAACCCTACCCAATCAGAAAAAAAGGGAAAACCATGGAAAGGTTTGATCCATACCTGTCATATCAGTAATGGGATGTTATAGCCTCCCCACCATAAAAAAATTATATCCCCAGAAATCCTATGAAGAAGCTTACATGCCAAAAAAGATGATCCCACTAATCTCTCACCAGTGCCTCTTATTCCCATATCTTGTGACTATCAGAAGAATGTTGTTATAGAAGACGAACCAAAGGTATCATCCTCTCATGAAGCTCCTTGGTCTCAGAATCAACTATCCTGACTGAATGCTCAGTCATAGATAAATCCATTTCAATCTCAATATCACTCCAACTTAGAACATGAGATGGATTACAGAGATACTTTATCATCTACAATACATAGAAAACATTATGTATTAACATCATCTATAGTGTAAATGATAAATATTATGAAACTTTATCCACATGATCAACAACCATAAAACATCCCACACAAAAAAAGGAACAAGCTTCTCTTTCATACCAAGTTGTCGATTACCCAACTAGTTTGAAAATATCAAGAACACCTAATCACCAATTGAAAACTCTAGAGGGTTGTGGAAATAATCAGCATAATACTTATATCTTATCTATTTCATCAAAATTATCTGATGAATTAACTAAATCTTTATCCTCATCTCTTTCACAAAACTTTTTCTAACAAAACAACTTTATCTAATCTCCAACCAACATAAAAGAGATTTACAAGGTCAAAAATACAAGGCCTCAAAAGTATCCATTCATATTGTTGACTTGTAACTATTGTTATAATAAAATTGAACCATCCCTAAGTGATCATCTCAAACTCCACCAAGGCGTAAATAATGTCCTATATAATATTTATTTCTCTCTTTTTATATCCATCCAACTGCATATGGTAATCCATGCTCAAACGGACCTGATATCCTAGTGCCTCTTGAGGGACTCTCCAAAAGCAACAATTGAACCGCGGATCCCTATAAGATACTATTGTATATAGAACTCTATGAAAAATAACAATCTCTTTCACATAGATATTTCCCAACTCCTCAACATTTCCAGTATAATGAATGGGTATGAAGTGAACCAACTTGGTCAGCATGTAGATCACAACCCATATCACATTCTTCATTCTCTAGGTATGTGGAAACACAATAAAAAAGTATATAGATATTTCATCCCACTTACAATTAGGTACTAGAAGTGGTAGAAAAATCCCAAGACTTCTGGTGCTCATTTTTCACCTGCTATCACATATAATAATGACAAACAAACTCAGAAATACTTTATCTCGTCCTTGGCCACAAAAAATACCATTGCATGTTGCAGAACATCTTTTTTTTCTTGGGTGCATAGTCCAATGGGAATTATGAAAATTCCCCACCACATCCTTTATTTCTTATAAGAGCACAACGAAGTGGTTCTGATAGCATAGAATGCCCTCTTTAGAGAACAGCCACTATAACACTGTCTTCATACCATAATGGGACACTCTAATGCAATATAATTCATCATCAATCTCTTAATCCTAAAGAATCATTTAAAGAAGACATGATGTCAACTTAATGATGGAAAAAAATTCAACCCCTTTCTCTTGGACTCTAATATGAAACTATGAAAAAAGAGCCATTATATTCCACTCTTCTAATGATTCCTTCACTTCCTAGGTTGGAATTTTTCTACTCAATGCATCAACAATGACATTCGGTTTTCTCTGGGTATAAGTGATGTCAAAGTCAAAATATTGCAGGTACTCTACCCAATGCCTTTGGAGAATATTCAAATATTTTTTAGAGAAGATATAACTCAAGATTTTATGGTTTAAATACATAGTAAACCTTTCATCGAAATGGTAGTGTCACTATCTTTTAAGCATGTGAATCAAAACTATAAGCTCAAGGTTATGGGTATGAAAATTCTTATCATGTGTCCTAATATAATGAGATACATAAGCAAATATATAATTTCCTTGTATAAGAACGCAACCCAATCCTGAACTCGATGTATCAAAGAAGACCACATAGCCTTGATCAACCTCTAAAAGAGTCAACACTGGTGAAATTGTCAAAAGACTCTTCAACTCAACAAAAAACCATGACATTTTTCATTCAAAGAAAACTCCACCCATTTCCATGTTAGATCATTCATTGGAGAAGCCAACTTTGAGAATTCCATCAATAACCGGTGATAATATCTAGATAATACAAAGAAGATCTGAATCTTAAAGACATTATGTGGTTTCTCCCAAGTCATAAAAGTCTTTACCTTCTCAGTATCAAGTTATATTCCTTGTTTCAACACCACATGTCCTAATAATTTCAATTCCCAAATCCAGAAATCACATTTTAAAAGCGTGGAATAAAATAAGTGATTTCTTAGTAGACTCAGAACTGTTCTCAGATGATTCGTATAATCCTCCTCAGATTTAATGTAAATGAGAATGTAATCCACAAAGACTACCATAAATGTATCTATATACTCAGGAAAAATCATATTCATTAAATCTATGAAAACTACAAGAGAATTTTTTAGACCAAAGGGTATAACAAGGTACTCATAATGGTTATACCTACTCCAAAAGACAGTTTACTAAATATCATATTCTTTTATCCTCAACAGATGGTAACCAGATCAAATATTGATCTTTGAAAACCAATTTTACCCTTTCAACTTATCAAATAGATCATAAATACATGGAAATGGATAATTTTTCTTCATCGTAAATTGATTGATCTTTCCGTAATCAATACATAAGAGAATAGAAGCATCAGCCTTCTTAGTGAAGAGAACCAGTGTTACCCAAAGTGACACACTCAGGCGTAGAAAACCTTTCTCAAGAAGATTATAAAACTATGGCTTCATCTTTTTCATTTCATTTGGAGCCATGTGGTAAGAGGGAATAGAAATCAGTTGAGTACTTATCATTAATTCAATAGAAAATTCAACTTCCATTACTAGTGGAAAACCAGAGAAGTCAGAAAGAAACACGTTGAAAAACTCGATGAAAACTGGATCATGATCATCACTTAAAGATTAACACTCTAGGTTAAAAGAAAACATTGATATTACATTCCCTAACTCTAGATAAAAAGGTTCAGGTCTAGTCGACCTTGGGTCCCATTCTCCTTGAAATACAAGAGACACACTAATGGGTACACTAAGGTAGACCCACCAAATATAACAAAAAATCTGGGTTGTATTGGAAATGATCCAATCCATTCCAAAAATGACATCATGAGGTTTCATGTCAGAGACCAAAAAACTCCAAGACAACTTGACATTTGTTAAAGAGAAAGTACAAGAGGTACTATGGATACCATGCTCTCTCTTCGATCTAAGGGTTTTAGTAATATCAATTGCACATGATAAAATCACTATAGGTAGATTTAGATTATTAACAATACGGGTTTAAATAAGTGAATGAGATACACCAGTATCAAAAAGAGCAGTCACTAATGAATAAGCTATATAAATTGTACCTCTTAAAGTTGTTGGACCTGTTTCTACTTCCTCTAGAGACTCTTCCACTGCCTGGATTATCTTTGTTATATATTCTTATGTTAGGAACCATTTTATACATGAAGAATCCATTTTCCATGTATTTTTAGTAAGATTTTATGATCTTGTTCCACTATGTGGAGTAGAAAAGTTATGGCAGAATATTTGTAAATTCCCTATACATCTGTAGGATCCACAGTTTTTGGGTGCATCTATGAAAACCCTCATATAATTTCTTGTCTTTCCACACTAATAGAAAATCTAAGGAATTCCTCTTAACATTTTAGGAGGTATAGAATGACTATTACCTTGAGAACCTCCATGAGAATCATCGCACTTCCATTTTCCCTTGAAGGAACTAATGTTTCTATTGGGAGAAAAAGGAACTCCTATCAACCCTGACTTCCAAGTCATGACCATCTCTACCATCATCTCCATATCTAGTAAATCATCATAAGTGTGAATATTTAGTAATAAAACCAAATAATGAATATTTGATTGAATTTCCAACTCGAACTATCAAGATTTAGTCCTTTCATTAGATATAATCTCAGGTGAAAACTATATGAGTTAAATAATGTGATTTGAATATTCGGTCATGATTTTTTCAGCCTGATCAGGCTTGAAAAAATCCACATCATTAGCCAACACCATTGACTCTAGATATAATTGGTCAGTGAAAATAACCTTTAAGTATTTCCATTCAAAGCCTCATGTTTCTTGTTCATCTACATTGTGTCCCACCATCTCCTACTCATCCCTTCCAGTATTAAGGTGGAACACTTCACCTTGATCATGTTTGGTATCTCCAAGAATTAAAAAATACATTCTATCTTTCCCAACCATTCCTCATCATGTTGAGGATCAGTGGATCCCTTGAAAACTGGTGTCTTCTAGAGAAGAACCTCTTGAGAATGATTTTGATGAACATCCCCTTGAGGATCCACATTTGGAACCTGAACGGGGACTGAAGGTGGTTCTTGTCAAAGAGCATGGGTTGTAAGAATAATCATATCCACCAGATTATAATCCACATTAGGATTCAATTGATGAGGTTTAGTATAAGCCTCTTCTTGGATCTGATTCTCACATATTCTGTAGGCATGGTTCTACACAACATCATCATATAACAAGGAATACATTAGATAATTCTCAAACAAAGAAACATGGGAAACAAGATCCCGACCAATAGAACAATGAATATTTGGATTTCACTCTATCCAAATAAAAATGGATATAATACTAGAACTAATCTATAAGACATCTTTCCATAACCACCCCTGGTGACTTAAGGTTCATTGTGGTGAGAGCTGTCTAGGCACTCAATCGTAACTACCCCCTAAGTCCCAACAAGATTTCACAAATGTATACTGACTTTGAGACAATAAGCTCAACTACCTACCTTTGATACCACTTTGTCACAAACTAGCTTGGGTACCCTAGTAAACTGATAACCAAGCCAGTCCTAACATATCTCAAAGGGTATTCCTGATCCCTATGGGTTTGTGACTAGCAACTAAAATCATACAGACTGAAAGTGGGAACGGTTTTCCACAAACATTGTGAAAGAAAAAGAAACATGGAAGTATACATAACAAAAGAAACTCCACTGGGAGTAATGTACCAGAAGTAAAAAAGTCATAAACAATCCCAAAGTACTAAAAAATTACCAAATAGTGGAAAATACCCCAAGTCCCTAAAGGCACAACTCACCAAGTCCAAAGTTCAACAGCTGGATCCACCTCTAATTGATCCCTTCTCCTTGCTCGAACCAGGAATGAGATAAACTACCAACACACAAAGGCATAAGTAGGTTGTGAGCTAACAATCCTAGTAGGGTATCACCATGGATTCTACAATAGATGGAACAAATATAGATTAACCTAAAGAATTATTTCAATTTTAAAATAAATAGGTTTGGAATTTTAAATAATATTTAAACAAAACAAGTTATACAGTTCAAATGATGGAAAGTACTTTAAGAAAAATATTTAAAAGTGATATAATATTTCTAAAACAATGGATTAAATAAAATAGTTTTTATAAAGTAGTTTATATAAATTCATAAGTCATGTAAAGTAGTTTTACAACATTGGAATACATTTATATATCTAAAACAAATAACAAGCGAGCAATATAGCTATATGTCAAATAGGTATGATAGTATTCTGGTTATAGGAATCCAAACTCTCTAAGTGATCTTAGAAATATGTTTATAAACACTCCCCCCTAGCACTAGACAAAGGTGACTTGTCACCATCCCATCAGGGATGTAACCCACTATACGTATCTCTTAGAACTTTGTAATAGTGTAGAGTGTGTTCAGATAACTTACCAACTACCTAAGGATTTCATGTTCTCTTATATAATAAATGATGGGAAATTTATTTTAATAATTATTAAAATAAAATTAAATACAATTCTTCCATTTCAATGGAAATTTTCTATTTATAACCAAAATGGGTTTTAATCAAAAATATGACTCTTTAACAAGATAAAATGACTAGGTTTTTATCAAAATATTTTAAGCCACTCTCGCATGTTTCAAATCATTCAAACCCAATTCCATAATTTCACAATTAATTTCCAAAACTAAATTCAAAAATATAATTGAAATAATTTCCATCAAAACTATAATTTAAATTTAACAATTTAAATCAACAAATTTCCATAAACATGCCTCAATTCAATCGAATTAGGGTTTTTTTCCAATTTTCATGCAAAAACCATTTCAAATCTCCCAATTCACTAGAATTGGGTTTTATCAAATCAATTGAAATAAATTTTGAGTAATTTAGTTTAAATAAAAATTTTAAATAAAATCACGAAATTCTAGGTTAATCACTTTGGACAAACGGGGTGGAATCACCTACCTTTTTTTCAAAAACTCAACACTCGCAAGCACCCATCAATGAACCAAATGTGTATAAGACCTCTAAATCCAACCTAGAAATGAGATCCAACACTATGGAGAATTAATAAATAAATTTTAAGATGATACATTGAAATCCATAAGGAGGAGAAAGAGTGAAAGATAAATAATGAGGGGGAAAACTTACGTGGGAAACACACTACAAGCATAGTGATGATCAAACATCAAATGGGAGGATCTGGAAGGGTTGGAGAGATTAAAGATCACCTAGGAATGAATTTGGGTCAAGATAAATGAAACTAGAGGGGGGAAAGAGATATCAGCCCCACTTCCTTTTTAAAAATTATTTTCAGGGTATTACACGATGTGTAATACCCTTTTACATCGTGAAATAGTTAATTTCTGTACCCTTTGAAAAATCCATCGCCTCGAATTAAAAATCAATGCTCCAATTTAAAAAATGATCTATAAATACTTAACAATTTTTCTAGTCTCTTAATGATGTGTACCCTTCATAGCATGAAGCCTTTCACAACTTTCCTCCAGAAACTATCATATGCCATGTAACCTAGTTACATGGTGTATAAACCTCTGGTAGCCTGTAAAAAAAGATGGTTAAAGCTGAGAGTCCAAAAAATATCTAACATCACCATTATAGGTATACTCCCCATTCATTCTCAACCCTACCTAGTCAGTGAAAAGTAAAAACCATGATAAGGTTTGAGGTGTATGTGTGAGATTGATAACAGGATGTTACATAACATGTATTAATCTTACACAATTCTTCTTCCTAGATTGGATCACGAGATTATATATTTAATTATTTTTTATTCTCAATAAATAGAAATAATATTTCATTCTTTAATATCACATGCACATGACTTCATCTCTTGGATTCATTGGAAAAAAATAGAGACTATGTTCATGTCACTATTAATGAAATAATATTTTATGATTATTATAGAATTAGGAATGTCTTATTTATCCCCTATATGAGGCATTAAATTTATTCTAGTAAACACAATTTCATTTTCTTCATTAACCTTCATAAATCATTCACCTATTATTATAAATTAAGAGAATTATCTTTCCATAGCATGCAACTTACATATTTTACCCTTGAATATCTCATATTAACCTTTATATAATTTATAGGACGACCATTACAAACTCCATTTTCTTCTGTAGTTATTATTTCATGGTTTTTGATGTGGTAGTATTTTTTTACAGGGTATATTTAACTTATAAATCATTTTCCTAAAATATTACAGTGCATCATCATGATACATTGTTTTTGTGGTTCCCTTCATGTTTCATGGTGAAATTGATTTTTAAATTCTCAATATATTTATATGAGGATAGATATGATTATTGGATCCACCTCATGATTTGTAAAAATTATACATATAAATATTGATTTTTATTTGGTGAAATAATCGTGGTTAATTCAACCTACTTCACGCCAATGTTTTTTAAACCTTGTGAACCTTATAGTCAAACAACCTACCATATAAAGCTCATGGTCAATGTAACTTAATTCATAAATTTGGTCAATATATTTTGAAGGAACTTTTAGTATTTCTTATATTGTGTATGTAATTAGATTATTTGCTACACTAGTGTTTGTATTCAATCAATGTATTTGGTTAGTACATCTACCTTAATGGATCACAGTCGAACATGTTGGTCTCTTAGTATAGAGAAAGTCCAGAATCAATGTAACCCTATGAACTAATGGATGAATATGATATATTGAGACTTTATTTTTAGTGAATTGTTCTATTTATATAACTCTTGAGTAGAGGAACAATACCCCATATTTTAAAACATGTCCCACATCAAACTGTAAAGTGGAAAGCTTCTCATTAATAATATAATCCATTTCTCTCCATGGATTGATGACTACCTCATGGAATTGGTAGGTTCAATAGGCCTCACATGCTACCATGAACGTGTGAGGATAAGAACAACCTCCCTCATTTTATACCATTCATGAATTCCACATGTGACCTATGACCCCTCAAGCACCTATGTTTTCCCATGTATAGGATACATCACCTCAAGCTCCTCCATGTAGTATGTTATGGTCCACCAAGATCTCATACCATGAATTTGAGTTTTTTCATATAGATATCAAATGGAGACTTATTTTATTAGATAAACTCAAATAAAATTAGAAAAAATAACACCCATGATATGTATAATCGAACCAATATAGGATTTATCCATGTAAAAAATACTCAATCTAGCCCAAAATTTTCTAGCCTCCTCGGTTTTGTCTTCAAATATGAATGTATACCTTTTAACAAGCATCTTTCAAAACATTGGTTCAATAAATATAAACTTCATATTCTTCATCCCCATTTTACAATTCTTGTTTCACACAAAACAATGTACTTTTAATTATAGTTTCATCATTTGTTGTAAAGAATGTTCTATTTCCAAACACCCTCAGCACGTGTCTTGATATTTATGATCAGTTCAACAATTGTCATAACTAAATTTAGGATTTGATTACCAATAATTAAATCCATTATTTACATAAAAATAATACAAGCACCATCCCTAAACACACTTTGACCTATGAAACATCTTCATATCCTCATTAAAAAAACAACCCAGTAACTTTGACACTTCAATCTCCCCCTTTGTATTTTTTATCAATTCCCATTTTTTACATTAAAACTCAAAGTTGTATCCTTTATTTTACCAATTTTTTATTCTCCCTAATTTTAAAATAAATAAAAAAGTGTATTTTAGGGGTTTTATATCACTCATAAGTAGAAATATTATCCTTTCATTTATGATTTCTATTTAAACATAAATAATAGAAACAAAAACATTCAAAGAAATGTGGTCTGGGTTAGTCAAATCCATGTCAATGTAATTTAACTCAGTATAGGACACAAGAGTGATATAACCAAGTCATCAAATTTTTCCATAAATTTTTTTTATGTAATTATATTATTATATTTATAGTAACATCTTCATTTCAAGTGTAGTTAAACCAATTTTTTTAAAGAAGATTATTTACTACTCTCATATCAAAAAAAAATTAAAATAATTCATGTGTGTGAAATAAAAACTCCCCTTTAATTCATATTTCTCATGAATCATCACTTACACTTGAAAATAAATTTTTATATAGTAGAGAAAAGTATTTTTAATATAACAGCCATACTAAAATATTCTAATTTTTCAAATGTTTCCCAATAACTTCATATTTTCATGAACTATGAATTATACAAAAAAAACTTCTTCATATTATCTCCCTACAGTGGGATTCACTATATTATTCATCATGGTGTATAGAATATTCCATGGATATCTACCCTTACTATAATACTACTATAACACTCATCCAACACGTTCTCATTTTATCCTTAAATTATTGACAAGTTATTATAAATAAAAAATAATAAAGGGAAAAGTATGTGTTTTCTTATTCTATATTCGAATAAGTAAGGTTTAAAGTTTCCTTTAAACCATGATTTTCTTTTCTTACCATTATGGATACTATAGAAACTCTTTGGGATTTCTTTCATAAAATTCCTATCATATTTTTGTATAGTCATCATCATAACCTTTTATATTTTAGTAGTCTAAATTTGTATATATTCTTTGTTAATATAAGATTTAAAAGTTCATTATTCATTAGATTTATCCAACTTTCCTTTCTTTATATTTTATTCTTGTATAGGTTAAAAAATCAAGTAATTCATTATAATATGAATAGATTATTTTTAACCCTAAATAAAACCTAAGGATATTTATTTTTCTATAGTGATTAATCCTACCTTCTTTTAGTAAAAAAATTATAGTGAATTCATTACTAATTCATTTTGAAATAATTTCATTGAATATAATGTCCATATCCCTTTTCATTTATACAATTATTCATTATTTTATCAGATTCAATTTTCTATCATTGAGGTATTATTATGAATTTTTTAGTATAATGAACCTGATGTCCACATCACACAAATATATCCCTCTAAAAATAGAATTTATTTTGAGTGAATAACCTCATTGAATTCTTGGGAATATACCAATACATTCTAATAATTTCTCTTATTTATGATGATATGATTATTATTTATCTTCAGTTCCTCCCCCTTAATCCATGTCAGTTATAAGAGAGATACATGTTATACTAGAATCTATAATACATCTATCTTTATTTTATACAACATTAATAATGATATATAAACCCTTGTATTTCATCATTATTATTATAAAATTGGTGAAAATAGTTTGTTGTTTAGTCACATTCCATAATTTGTTTTATTTTTACATATTGGTATTCTCTCTTCACCTCGTCTTCATAGTTCCTTAAAATTTTATTTTAATTTTCATTCTTTTATAAAATCCATGAACTTATAGTATTTTCATCATAACCTTAACCACTATATGAAACATATTTATTATCACTATAATAGTAACTGACTTTTTAAACATTCTTCTTATTACTGGATTTTAGATCACCTTCAAATGATTCATCCTCAACATTAATATCTTTATCATAATATTTTATCATTTTATTTAAGTTATTTTCATTATTAATTGATATTTAATGTGCCTCATTAATCACTTTCTCTTTTTTATCTTATTATAAATGATTTTTGTATTATTTTATAACGTTATTCAATTATTACCTTGGATGTACTAATTTCATTGATAAGACCATTCACTTCCTTTTAAAAATTTTATCCTTCTTTCTATTGAATATTGATTTTCTCATTAAGTTGGTTATTCATTTCAAGATAGAATTTATGATTAGCCTTTAGAATTTATTGAATGTAGTTATCATCTCCTTTCACCTTATAACTTTTTGTGTCTTCATGTTCTCAGATATGAGAAATGATGGTTTTGTGACATTGATATGTCTCTTCATCTTATAACCCTAACCATTCCAATGAGTCATCATCTGTCTCTATAATCATTAAAATTTTCTTATCCTTTTTGGATTACCTCTTATTCTATGTGGAATAGTATAATCTAGATTTTTTAGATCTTTTCTTAGAGAAGTCATCACTATTTGAGAAATATTCTTGTTAGTTATATGACTCATTTTCAATGTTATTATTTCTTGGATAGTTTAAAGTGAAATGGAAAGATCCATTAAATTTGAAACACCTTAATACGTTTCTTCTCATGTACCTAAAATTTCCCTTAATTAGTAGATTTAACATAATGACATTCACTCAAATATAATCTCCATCTTCATCTTCTTCTCATCATCAGTCTTATCATAAGGTGAATCTTCATGTTTCTTCAATTTATGTTTTATCATTATCTTTAATGAAATAAATACCTCAAAATTATTCATAAAACATGATTATTTTCTCATATTATAATTGAGAATATTATTATGTAGTTTATCATGAGATAGTTATCCAATTTCCTAAAGAGATGATATCTTAGAATAAAATATACCAGGGAAATTTATCATAAGATTCTTAATAATAGTTGAATCTTCCAAATAATCCCCAAATAATTTTACATTGCTCCATGTATAAATAACCTGAGTAAAATAGTCATAAATTTTCTCTACACCATCCATCCAAATATATTTCAAATAGTCTCTCAAAATCTAAATCTTATATTCTTGGATCATTTGAATCCATGTATATATATTCTTAATCTTATCCAATATATCTTTGGAAGTTATAACTCCCATAAATATTATGGAGACTATATTATATACATATGATTCGATGGAATTTTTCATATTCCAGTTCACTTAAAGATTATATTTTTCAACATGGGTCGTTGGAGAAACTCTTCTTAGTTGAGTAAAACTCATTGTGACTATATCACTAATATTGAGGACTTGTGAAGGAATATAATGAATCATTCATATCTATCACAAATTAATTTTATTTTTATAAAAGAAATTAAATACACCACTATTGAAAATATTCCAACTCTATATCTAAAAACTTCAGTAAAGGTTGGATTATTTATAAGAAACATGGTTTTCATTGATACCACTTGAAGATACTAGATCTAGTGGGATCACTGTGAGGGAAAGGGGTGAATTAGTGATCCATTTTTATTTTTAAAAATTATTCTTATTAATTCAAATTTTTTGAGTGGTTAAAGACTCGACCCACTCTTCTTACTCCTTATAGACTCGCCTAAATAATATAGTTAGTAAAAGGAATAGAATAAAAGGATTTACAAGATTTGGTCTTCATGATAGATTTCTCTTTGATGAAGATTATTATGAACCCTAATGATATATTTTTTCCACTATTAATATAATTGGTAACAATAGAATACTCTCACATAATTCTTACATGACATCCCATGATTTTCTTTAGTATCCCACTAAAAGAACTTTATAATGGTTTGAATAGTTATTAGTCTCCCACTGGTTCTTATTTCTATATTTCCTAGTTTTGTCCCCATAACTAGAATTAATTCCTCACACAATCCATGTGATAAATACTTTATCTAATCAATGATAATTTTTTCAACTACTCTTTATTATTATCAGTTAGGAATACATAAAACTTTCTCTTTCTTTAGTCCAAAAAAAAGAATATACTTCGAAATTTTTGTTCATAATCGCCTATTGACATTGGATCTCCTTCATTATGGAATCAGGTATTATTGAATACTTATTAATACATCTTTAAGTAATCATAAAAACTATATAAACCTTTTTGGAGAATGAATATTAATTTGATCATGCATGATATACTCAACCTTCAATATAATCGAGTATTGGGAGACCTATCAAAATTCTTAAACATGTTCTTCATCACCTACAAGATCTTTTTATATTCAAAAAATAATAATGTGAATATTATTATCATCAATTAGGGTATATTATTTCACATTTAATATTTCAGTAATCTTGATAGTTTCTCCTTATTCTTTAGTCATAAAATCTCTAGATTTTTCTCGATTAAAATAACCTGAAGACCCTACCATTGTTCTCACAAAGTAAATAAATAGCCACAATCTTGTATCCTTTTTTATTTCTAGAGCCCCAAGTGTATTATTATTAAATTTTTATTATTGAAATCTTGGATCACAACACATATATATCACTTATTTATTTTATCAATTTACCTTAATATAATAATAATATTACATGAATAAATATCACATGCCCATTTTCTTCTTTTGTCTTGGTTTATAGAAAAAAAATAGAGAATGTTTTTCTATCTATTAAAGTAACAATATTTTATGATTATTGAAAATCCATGAATCAATTCACTCTCCCCCATACCCAACATTCATTTTCTTCAAAAAACCCCATTACCATAAATCATTATCCTTTTACTAATCTTACACTTAACATTATATAGTAATGTAATTACCTTTCCATAAAATGATATTTCTATATTTTACCCTTATGCATATCATATTTAACTTTACATAGTTCATTGGATGGTACTTAAAAAATAATGGTTTATTTTTTAGGCATTATACCATGATGAATGGTGTGTAGTTTTTTTTCAGCTTAGAAATTTCCTATAAATAATCCTCATAAAAATATTATTATGAATCATCATATTTAATTATTTTGGTTGTTATCTCATCATTTCATAGTGAAAATAATTTTTTAAATTCTCTATATATTTACATAAGGTTAGATTGATTATGGGAGGAACATTATGAGATTCTCAAACTCTGTAAGAAAGTATTTATTTTTCATTAATTTAATTATCATCGTCGATTCAACTTAATTTATATGGTAGGTTTTACTGTTGTGTGATCTTTAAGGTTGATTATTCTTCTATATAAATACCATAGTTGATGAAATATACTTCATAATTTCATTATCTCTTTTATGAATATTCTCATAGTAAGTCTTTATTTTTACATATGGTATGTCTATCTACTTCCTCGGTGTTTTGGTCAATCATTGATTTTTGTTGGTTCATATACCTTGATGGATCTCAGTTGATCTTTTAGGTCACCTATCATAGAGATGGTCATATTGAACTATAATACTACAAGATAAAAGTTCAAGAATTAATATTGTGACATTTTTTTAGTCCACCTATGTTATTTACATAAATATTGAGAAGAAAAAAATTACCTCATTTTTTAAAATGATTCCCAAATCAAACTTTACAGAGGAAATATTCAACCTAATTATACAAGATAGTCCTCTGAATAGATTTATAAATCTCTCATGGAGCTAGTGGTCTCTAATAGGACTCATGTCCTACCCCACATGTGTGATGAAATACACCCTCACCCTATAGCTATCTTATATATGCATTCCATTCATTACCTATTCCCAATTGTACTCTTATGCCATCCCATGTGCAGGTTATCCACATCATACTTCTCAATGTTGATGACTGTGGTTAAGATAAATATGACATTAAGCAGTTGGTTATGGTCCATTGGTTGGTCAAAAATTCCGATATTTTTTTAGATAAAGTCATATAAAACACTTAAAAATATATTAACATTGATTTCATAGGGAAACCAATATTGGATCTTTGAAACTAAAAAATACTCAAGCCAGCCCAAAATTTTATAGCATACTCATTTTTATTCCTTAAATATCAATGATTTAACTTTAATAAGTGTTCTTTAAAAATTCAATTTAATAACTCTCGAATTATCAGTCTTTATCCCCATATGATAAATACTATCCACACGCATTGTATGATGGTTGATCTTTACTTCTATAATTTTCTAAATAATGTTTTATTTCCAAACACTATTACCACATGTCATGAGCATTAAGATTAGTTAAAAAATCATTATGATTAAAGGTAGGATTTTTTTATCAAGCATGACATCTATTATTTAAAAGAATCCTTGAAGTATCATCACTAACACACATTTACTTCAGAAACATATTCGCATACTTTTTGAAAACAAATATAACTTATTCGCTTATTCCCATAAGTTACAAAACCTATGGTGGTTAAAATGAATATATTTATCTGAATTATATTTCAAAAATAACATGGTTATGAGGAAATTTTAAATGATGAAATATTTTATCTTACTTTCATTTGGATTTATATAATTCGATAGGGTATACCAAAATTTATAGACCATATGATGTTATAGTAAATAAATGGAAAAATCATTTGTAAAAGATTATTCAATATTTTTTATAGTTCAAGAAAATAACCCTAAATATTTTATGTTTATAATAAATATTCTTCTTGAAATTTTTTACTCTAATAATAAAATTAATATTTATAGATTTTTTATTTGGTTTATGTAAGAGTTCTATAATATTATTTTTAATATATATAATTTACTCTATGTCATGTTTTTTAAGGTATTTAAAGGTAAAGAGAAGAGTTTTCTAGGTAATAAACTCTTTATTATTGAAACAAATTCATAAATATTCATCTGAAATGTTGTAGTCATTTTGGGGTGACTATAACACTTTTTGAAAAATCTAGGATAGTGATTATCATAGGCATTATTAGAACTATACCCCTATAAAGTAGGTTACCACATATAAAGTGGTAAAATATAAAAACCTGATTATTTTTTAATATATTAATAATTTGTGAGAATAAATATATGTATATGAGTGGATTAAAAATATATTTCAATGATTAAATGTGAATAATAGGTTTGAATGGAGGATGAGAAATCATAATTCACGTATTATTGTCCATTGGGGGAGATTAGATTTCCGAAGGATGTGAGAGACATTATTATATAACATTTGATATAATTATGGGGAGTTTCTAATTGTATGATTCAATAACATGTTTTATAATAATAATATCATAGAGTAATAGAAATTATCAAATCTAAGTGTTACAATCTCATATAGTTTGAGTATTTAATAAAGATATGGTGAAGTACCTTAAAATAAATTAGAGGTATCTAGTATTGAATATGTAGTGATAGTGGATTGAAAATTAATTTAAGTAATCTCTTTAGGCCTTAGTAACTCATATAGAAGGATTTTTTCATCACTTATTTATTATAATAAAAAACTATATTTTGATGATATGAATAAGTAATGATTAGTTAAAAATAGTTATAGGAGGATTTATTAAGAAAATTATATATTTTCTGTATCCTACATAAAATTTATATTAATCAATTTTATAAATTGAATTTAATAAAATATATTTCACTTTTGGTTTTGGTGTATAATTTCTTTTTTTTAATATGTTCCCATGGTAAAAGTGAGTTACCACTGTAAAGTGTATAATGAGGTAAAATGGTTAAAATAAGGGGAAAATTAATCAGATTTTACAAAAAATATATATATAAACATGTGGATGAGGTAATTATAAAACAATAATCTTCTCATTTTTATTATTGAGATATGTTAAAATAGAAATAATATTCCCTAATCATTAGTGGAAGGGTATTTATAGAAAATCTACTAAGATTAACTATAAAAGTCCCCCTCATCTACCCACTTAAACCCACAACTTTCATTTTGTTTCCTATTGAATATATACCCTAATTATTTCCCTAATAATCCACTTCCGTGTTTAGTAACCTATGATCATATATAGGTTTCCCAAATCCCTCATTTCAAAGAGGTTATCTGAGTGAATATTAAAGTCTTGAACATAAGTTATATCATCTCCTTAAATAAACTTATTTATCATCATCATCCACATTCTCAGCAATAGTATTTATCACTTCAATATAATTATTTTTAAATCATTTAAATTCTATAAAAGATATATTATTAACACAAAATAACATGTTAATAGTCATTAAATTGTTATAATTTGTTCATGTTTGGGTAAATTTTACCATATAATTTAATGATATTATATCATTTAAATTAAGAATGAATAAGAAAAATTACATACTAATAATATGTTTTAAAATATATTACTATATGACATTTTCATCATTCTTTAATGGGTATATGAAAAATTATATTCACTAATAAGTTCAATTCATTTTTTAATTAAATAATCATATAAAATGTTATTTTTAGGTGTTTCTTGTGAAAAACTATGAAAACATAAATGAAATGACTGTTTAAATATAAAAATATATTAAATTTTCCTGAAACTTTTGTAGGTTACTAACCTAGTATTAGTGATCGGTTATTAGAACCACTAAACTGTAACATGGGTGTAAAAATAGAAAAAGTTACTTAAGAATAAAAATTATAAAATTAAACAATTAATATATGGGTAATAAATAAATATACATGAATGGTATTAAGAAATTTAAATATTAACAAGTTTCTTATATGTAGTAATAATGAACCAAAATTGATTATATATAAATTTATAGCATGTCTCACAATGAAAAAAAATGAGGTAATGTTTCCTTTTCCAACCTCACTAAGAAATTAAGATTATTTATGTCTAAATTACAATTTTGGGAAATTTATAGTTAATTATCTATAAAAACTATTTTATTCTCATATTATTATTTTATTTATTTAAATTACATATTATTTTTTCCCTCCCACTTTTATATAATTTACTGGAATGAATTTGTGTTAATTGAACTGAGCAAATCTCTTCTTTTGCATCATAACTCTTATTCTTATTTGAAAATTCTTTTCAAATAATGTTATATATGTACTAATACATAAATTTATGATTTATTATTGAAATTTTATATTGAAATTTACTACATGTATAGAATAATGAAAGGAATATTTTTTTTAAATATTTAGCATAGTCATTTTTTCCACTTCTTTCTACAGTTTTATTTATAAATATTCTTTCCTAATATTTAATGATTCTTAAATTAATTTTTATTTTAATTACAAATATTTTAAAGATAATTGATTTATAAACAATTTATTTTTTTATTAATACTTATCAAAATATAAAGAATATTTATTTTTTATTTTCAAATAAATATTCCAAATATTATATAAATTGTATTTCGTCTATGTTAATATCATTTAATGTTTCTTATATTTCATTGTAGAGATTTTTCAATGGAATTATCCACATTTTTTCTCTGGATGATTAATTTTCATAGCTTATTATGATCTATATGAAACCCATTTCATTCTTAAAGGTAAATTATAATACTATGGAATTATTAATACTTTCAAGTGGAAAACATATGTATAATTTTTTATTGTGACATGGATTGTCATGGAATTATATAGCTTTCTAATGCATTGGGTTAATCATTATATGTCATGAGATAACATGTAAGGTACTTATGAGTGAGTCAAATCAAGTGTGTTTATATGAATGGGGAGTGTATTTAATGTACTATATTATGGTAATTCATCCAATATGTGATGATGGTCTTGGAAGTGATACCTAAAATTATAAATTATTTTCTATTCTTGTGTTTGTTCCAAATTTCTAGGTTATTCCACATTTATATGTTATTGTTTCTTATCTTGTGATTACTTAATATTATTTTCACAATCATATGACTTATTTCTTAATTTATTCCAATAATATATAAGTTATGAATCATTATTTTTTATCTATTTTTTATTGGTTATTATTTCCATATGATATTTTCAAGTACATATATTATTTTATCATACCTCAATTTTCATCTTATATTCAATTTTTTGTTAAATTGATATATTTTATGCTTTCCATTACATAGTGACTGAGCTAACCCTATCTTATATTTTCATTCCCCATGTAATAAAGTGGGTAATTATTTATTATGTGTCTAGGATTATATCATGTGTATATATTATTTATAGGAAATGTTTGAGATTTTTTTTAAAATAATTTGGTTATATATATAATCTATAAATTCCATGAAGTACTAGGTTATAAAATGTGATTTGTGATGATATGTAAGGAATATTCATGTGAAATTATGAAATATAATTTTATTTTTTGTTTGGTTCATATTAGTTGGTATAAAAATGGGGCTTATTTAGATATAGGGATTATATGATAAATAAGAAGATTGTAGTTCTTCAAATACACTATGTTGAACCAAAGTGATATAGGGTGAACATAAAATATAATATGTTAAATAAATTTTTCATAATTTAATATATATTATTATTTATTTTCCTTATAAAATGATTTCTTAATTTGGTTATTATTTTTTAATACTTAAAGTAATCCTTATTGTTTTAGTTAATAGTTTGAATAAGGAGGATATAGTTGAATAACAAGTTCAGTGGAAAATTCAATGATTATCTTAATGAGAAATAAAATATGATGGAAGATAGAGTGAAAAATATCATAGTTATTCCCATATAAAATTATCTTTATATTATCAATAATATGAACCATGTTAAACACCAAAAATTTTTATGGAATGAATCAATCTATAATGATTTTTTTATGTTTCAATGTATTCCCTCTATAGTGGGTCTTCCAATCCACTAATTACTGATAAATGTATAAAGATAATAGAAAATATATTTCTTATTCTATAGCACTCAGAGTATGAAAATGTTTTTTTATCTATTTATAATTTTAAAGGGAAATATGATCGTTTAAGTGCCCTAATTTAGAATATGAGGCAAATAGAATAAATCTACACCATGGAATAGAAGGAGTTTAAGAAATTATTTTTTTAAAATATTTTCTGGAAGCAATTTTCCTTAAAATTTATTCAGAATTACTTGAACTAAATAAAAAGAATGATGAATGTTTAGTTAATTTTGTGGTATGCTTCATGAGTCTTGTAGACAATGTTCTTTGTTTTTATTAATAATCTTGAAAGAAAAATAATCTATTTTTTAAGTGGCTTATAACCATGTATCCAAATATCATTAGTTATAAGGTAATCTGGTAAATATGAAGAAATGATTTGAAGTGTTTTCTAGGAGGAATTTAAGATTGGATAATCCCATTATTCTCATGTTTTTGGAGGAAAATATTTGAATATTGGGTTTTTTGGAATGTCAAATGACAAAACCTAAAGAGGAAATAAGATTCATTTTCCTACATGATGAAAACGTAGGAATATGTAAAGTAGGAATTTCCTCAATGGAATGGGTAAATAGTTACAACGTAGATTAGAAAAACATCAATAATATAAATTTTAAAGACCTATAAAGAGAATAACTAATGAAATTGATAAAAATAAGGTTCAACTTAATGAACTACCCAAACATTAATGGATCATTTATAAGGAGTATGAAAATTTTGCTAACTAGTGAACTAATCTAATGGTTATTAATGTAAATTCATGTCAAAAACCACCAAATCAAAGGGAAAAATGAAATTACTATTACATTATAACTACATATATTATTTAAAAAATGTAATTAAAAGTAAACTCGTTATTATATAAAGAACTATATATTAATTTTATGATTATAGTCCCATCTACACCTTTTTATAAGAAATATTTTTATAATAGAATATTTTCATTACCAAAATAATTAGTTGTTTAATTATTAGTGAAAAATCATAGTGGTATGATGATTGTTACTATAGTATATGTTTATCATCTGATCCAAGTTTATTAAAATGTACTTCTAGAGATTCGTTTTATTCTCCCTTTAGTTAAATTTGATGTGATTTTGTGCATGGAATGGGTATCTTGATATAGATCCCATATAAATTTCTCATTTTTGAAATCATAATTCATATCCCAAATTAATATATTATCTTAGTTTACTGTAAATAAATCATTTAACTACCTATGCAATTAAAATCCCATGTAAGGGTATTACTACTTAATAATGTGGGATATTTTTCTAAAATTTTTAGCATATTATAAATATTGAATATATTACAATTTTATAAGTCAATGTTGATGTATTTATTGAATAATTTCTCAATCATCCCCCAAATCATGAGCTTTATTTTTAAAAATAACTCATATATAGGTATATACTAATATTAATGAATCCTTATAGAATTACTCTGATTAAATTAGAGGATCAAAGGTGTAATAGCCTAAAATTTGAAGTAAGAACATTATATTTGATAACATGTATGACATGCAACACTAAGTGCATAAGGGAATATAATATCCTAAGACTTTAAAAAAATAATTACTATTTAAATTAAATTCAATATTTTATATGGATTTTAATTCACACGATGGTGATTAAATGTGTGTCACACACAATAATGAGTTTCTTCAATTGCTTGTGTTACATGCAAGATATTGTTTTACCAAACAACAATATATTAGTAAAATATTATTATTTAATATAATAAGATATAACCTAGCTATTAAATTAGTATTTATGAATAGTATTAACTAACATATGAAAATATATGGTTTTCACAAATAAAAATTGAATTAATTGGTTATAAAATAATTATAAACGAATATAATAACCAATTGAATATAAAGGTAATTTTTTATATAAAACTATTTATATGCCCCCAAATCTATTTTATCCTAATAAGTTAAATTGATTAAAATTAGTGGATTATATTAATGAAATTTATATTTTATATATTCAATAGAATATTTTGATATTCATAAAATATATTTGATAGGCATAATATAAGAATGAACCCAATTTTATATAAAAACTTATATTTTTATAAAGGTAGTTTTACCGATTTTAATGGATAACCTATTTTAAATGAAATTTTTGGAACTTTTATTGATTTTATATGTAAAAATAAACTTCATATTAGAAATAGGAATATAAAAATTAGGTTAGGGTGAATTTTTGGTATTTTTTTGAAGTTTCCTTTTTATATGAATAGTGAAAAATACTTAATTTTATTTCAAAACTACTTTTTCGTCTAATTTATTTTTAAGGGAAAAATTTAATTTTAATTTGTTTTTAAGTTTAATTAGAGAAATTTTTTATTTATTAATAAAATTAATTTTATTTGAATTAATTTCACATTGAAATTGGATATAAAAACATCTTAAGCTTTGAAATGATTTTACTTTAAAACATCACATTGTCATCCCTTCTAAAAGATTAATTTTAAATTAATTAATGCCACTTTTGTGATTAGAAATTTGAAAAATAGATTCCATATTTGTAATAAGAATAATTTTTAATTTTTAATAATATAAACTTAGTTTTTGGCAATAATTATTAGCAAAATTTATTAAAATTAATTACAACAATTAAAAGAAAAATTGGCTTCACAAGGAACTAATCCTAATCTTTGGGGCCAAAATGACTTATAAACATGTTAAAAATATTTTTTTATGGATACATTTAGAACCTAAACTAAATTTAATCTAATTTTTTCATTATGGGAGCTATATTTAGTGATAAAAACATATGTATAATTCCCCTTTCTAAAATTTACAAGAGTGTTACTCCTCATACACTATAAGAAGCCACTCACCACTCCCACTTCCCCACACCACTCAAGACAATTTTTATTGACCAATAATAAACCCAATATCTCCTAAAAATTCATCATATAAACCTATAATCCTAACCTTGGTCATAAATAGAAGCACATTGGTGCAAATCAAAAGGTGCTACTCTAATAAGAGGTAACCTCCTCCCTCATGCTCTTTAGTTTTATTTATTTATCTACTATTTAAATTATTATAATTACATTCTTATATAAAAACACCATTATCGTAAATATAATGAAATTTATTTTTTAATTTTTCTACCTACACATACAAACACTTCCATCTAATGGGTAATGAACTTACCTTTTATGTGTATAGAGAACTACCACCTCACAAAATGATGATTGTTTTTTCTTCCTTTACCACCTATCATGGTGGGAATTATAATGGAAAATAAATTTATATATGATATATATAATTTATATATTTTTTCTATGCTTATTTAATTATTTTATAACATAGAAATTTATCATTTCCATTTTTTGTAAATACTACAACATCGTTTGTGGAAATGTGGACTACCATCCCCTCAATGTGATGTGACTCATTCACACTATACATGGAACATAAAAATGATGGATTTAATAAATATTAATAATATATATGATATATATATGATACTTTAATTGTAATATACATATATATAATTTACATTTAATTCTTTTAATATGCAAAGGGAATGAAAGTAGCATTGATGTATACTTACGGCCTACCGTCGCCGTGAACGGAGCATTCCATTTCTTAGCTCAAAATATTATAGATTATTTTAAATAAATATATAATAAATATATATTTTATTTAAATAATGGTTTAAATTATTTATATTAATAAACCAAGATTGGAATAATTAGTAACTAGTTAAAACATACTCGACAAACTAGGAAATTAACACCCAAAATAGTGAAAATAATGAAATATTATTATCAAACGGGTAATAAGATATGATAAGAAGACAATATATGGTATTATAATAATTAATATGGTTATTTAATAATTTATTAACACTCTTAAAACCATTATAAATTAATTTAAATTATGTTCACCTGAAAGGAAATGCAAGGTAATGGATTTCTTCTCAATTTACATTCAATTGAGGCTCATTTGTTGTTATACACATAGTTTACTTTATATGGTGTATATACTACACTTTGACATGTTATATCATTAATATATTTATTTTCATGATATTATAAGTTTCATTTAATTTTATTAATTCATGTATATTATGATTCAAATATTTCAAAGTGGTATGTGACACTTTGTAATGTTTAAAGATTATACTCCTTGAGAACATTTTTAATGATTATTTTTGAATTTTCAATTCCTTTTTTGATTGTTAAATTTCTATTGAAATAATAAATTTATTATTGTTCCCATAATTTCATATATATGGTGTACAAACTTCCAATTATTTATATAATTTAATGATTCATTCATTCTTCATGATATTTTGAGTTTTAATTTTAATTATTTCATCTAAGGGGATTTGAGTTAAAAGTTAACAAGTGGAAAAGAATTTCATAACACAATTTCATTTAATTTGGTTATACTACTACCTTGATTTAGTTAATATTCTATGAATATGTGTATAATTACTTTGAATATACATTTATTTATTTCCACTTACTTATGTTGATTTACATTTGATATACATAATCTACTCATTTATTGATTCTCACTTTAATGTTATAATATTTTAAATGGTTTACTCTACAATATCATTTTATATGGGATTTCTTACACCTAAATTTCCATCTGACGAAATTATTTGATCATTTTCTAATAAAACCTTTCATTTTCTTCCCCTATGGTTATTTGTGAACATTATCAAATAATTATACTACCTTCCACTATTTGGTACTAAAAATGTTTTTAAAAATGTTTTCAATAAAACTAGACTTCATTTATCTCTTCATTTATAGAACATGTTTTCTTCTAAAAACCATTTTTTCTAAAAAGGTTATCAAAAACAATAAACCATTAAAAATGATTTATTGAATAAATTTTTACCCCTTTTCATTTACCAATGTTTTATAAGGAATCTTCTTGTCTCTTTCAAAATAAAGAATTTTCACTAACCTTTTTACTGTGAAAAAGGAATATCCTTTTTACTTCATACAACATGTATATATTTAAACATCTCTATTTCATTAAATATTAATTTATAATTTTTAAAGGTTACTTTTTTAAATAAAATTTTTCAAAATTCATTTTCAAAGAAAAGTATTTTCAAAATGTTTTCAAAAAATATATATATATATTCCTCAATAATATTGTTAAAAGATCTCTTATAGTATTTTTATTCATCAATTACAACAACTATTTATTTTTTACTCCACTTAGGATTTTTTTTATTGATACCATCCTTATTCTTTCTTTTGATGGTTTATTATTGATTTGGCCAAGGTTAGTACTGACATTCACTTCCTTGATTCCTTTTACTTCCCTTGAAATATTCAATTTCCAATGATCATTTGACATTGAATTTCCCCTACATATTCATATCATTTTTCATGGATATGATTATTACCTAAACTGTATACCATTTTTCATATGGTGTTTACTTTGAAATTTATTTGATTATTTAGGGAAATATTGATAAATTCATATTTTATTCAATATGGATATTTGATATGTCATGTTATTTATTTTGATTATTCGATATGAAGAATGATTTGGACTGACAATGATGGGTGGAGCATAGACTTTATATATCCCCTTGAAGGCATTGAGACAGGAAAGGCATTGGGCCCTAGTCTAGTGGATGATCCTTACCCATCAGATGTCGATGATGGGACACAACAACAGCCTAAAACATAGTGAAGGGAACATCACCCAAGAGGTAGAGGCAGTGGTCGACTCCATAAATGATTTTGTTATATTGTTAAGTGACTTTTCAATTGCTTATATTTCCCTTCTTATATTGTAATGTGTTTATCTGTTTTCAACAAATTTTAGAATCATGGGACATTCCATGGTTCTCACCCACTTGGTTAAATTAGTTGTGCAAATTAAACAGGTTTCTACCTATAGTTTTAAACCATCCTATGAAAGGTCCTAATAGTATAGGTTTCCAAGTTCCTAAGTCATGATATCTAATAATTAATAATTTCATTCATTTTTTATTCATTTATTATTTATCCATGAAATTTTTCATAAATATATCTATGGATTCATTTCATTCTCATTTTATTGATTAAATAGAATGTGTTTCAGTTTCCTACTTTCCATATTTATTTTTCCTTATATAGTTATTTTAATGGATTTTGTTTCCATTTATTTACTATTTCATATTGATTATACACTTCCTTATCAATCTATTGATATAATATAATAGATTTTCAGTTATTTAACTTTACATTTTATTATTCTCATTGATTCTATATTGATTCCTATATATCTTTATCTTACTAAGCATTTGAGGTCACCATTATTATGTGTTCTTTCTCTCCGATTCCCTGAATTGTACTAAGAATGATCTATAAGGATATTATATATGGAATAAAGTTATTATCCTTGAAAAAATATATTTTTTAATTAGTGTGTTGATTTGTAATAAAAGACTCATGTGTGTACCTAGTTTACAACTACTAATAAACTCTTTGGTTCTTCATGATTTGATTCCTAGTAATGATGTCAATTTAATGGTTGTAGACACTAGATCAAGACTTTTTTGGGTTGGTTCTCTATAGTTGGTATGAGAGGATTTTTAGTAGCAACCTTGGGAAATATATTTAGGATAAAATAGATTAGATAACATAACCCAAAGGTAGAATTTGAAGATAAGTATAGAAGTAAGTCCTAGAACTTATTTATGGTATAGGTTATATGGGTATTCCTAAAAAATACATCCATATCTAGATACTGCAATTGGATGTGGTTTTAGAACATATGTGCCTAGGGGTAATAACTCTCACAAGGTGTGTCAAGTTTGAATAGATGTAACCTGGTACACGACAATGATCCTTCCTACACACATAGTTTGACACTATTTGGGGATATTCTTATGATAATTCACATTTTTTTTACAAAACATTATGAATGATTTGAATAGATAATGACAATTAAAGACCTATGTTAAATTTGATGTGTTCTTGATTAAAAATAATGTGTCAATATTTAGACATCCTAAACATGATTATATGGTTTTTACGTTATGATAATTGATGATCACACTATGGTTTTTGTTTTTAGTAAAATACATATTATAAAGAGTAAAACCTAGACTAATTAATGAACTTTGTGGAATGAAATAGATGAATTATTTATGTATTGGGGTTATATTGAAAACCATAGTTAAAAGGGTATTTAGCGATTAACATTATTTCAAGGATCTCCATCTTATTTATTTTTTAAATTATATTAATATAGTTTTAGAAAAGGAAAACCTATAAGTTGGGTGACAACACATAAATTCTAGAAAGTCTATAGGACATGAACCCATGACTGAATAATGATAAGGTTTTAATTCTAGCCACTGACCTACACAATGTCCGGGTTAATATGTCATTATTTTTAGTTAAATAATTTGATTAATTGATATTAATAATGAACCAGTAGTGTTACTATTTAGTTTTATATATTATTATATTAAACATATTGGAATTGGAGAGTACTTTGAGATAAATGTAAAAAAAATCACTCTTTTATGGGCCTTACATCCTATTAACAGTTTATTTTAGTGATTTAGGAATCAAAAAAATTGATTTCCATTTCTTAAAGTAAGGATTTGATGAAAGCCTAACCAAAAGATGTAATTATTCATACGAAATTAAAATGTATCATATTCTAAGTAAATTTCCCTATATTCTTTGATGGCAATGGAATTTCAAAACATGGGGAAAATGATCAATAAAAAAAATTTCATAATACGTTACTTTTTATTGAGCTAGTGGTCTTCTAAATCATCGCAAATTTACAGCTATGATACTCTCAATGTTCTATTTTTCATTCACTAATTTGTGATTGATGACATCGATCACTCCCTATATATATTTACACTTTTACTCTATGTATGTATCTCTACATTATACAAATTTTCTCCTTCTTAGATACCTATATATATGTTATTATATGTGACTTTTTTACTTTACATCCTCTCTTTTATAGATGTTTTCTTATTAACCCTTCTCTTGATGTGGGATTTCAAACATAGGATATATAAAAAAAATATCACCAATATCGAGTTTAAATTGTGAGTATGTAATTTTATTAAGGTGGGGATAATGTAATTCTACAAAAATATAAAGTAAGAATATTATACTTGATAGTGTGTATGACATGAAACACCAAGCGCGTCAGGGAATATAATATCCTGAGAGTTTAAAATATATTTACTATTTTAAATAAATTTAATATTTTATATATCTTGAAATGCATGAAATAATGAGTTAGCGTGTCTCACACGCAACAATGACTATCTTCAATTTCTTGTATTACACACAAGATAGAGTTTTATCAAACAACCATATATTATTAAAATATTATTATTTAATATAATAAGATATAACCTAACTGTTAAATTAGAAATTATGAGTAGTATTAACTAACTTATTAAAATATTTTTTACACAAATCTAAAACTAATTACTTGGATAAAAATTAATTAGAAATTAATATAATAACCAATAGAATATAAAGGGAATATTTTTATAGGAAACTATTTATATTCCCACAAAGCCATTTTATCCTAATAAATTATAATAATTAAAAATATTTAATTATATTGATGAAATATATATTTTATATATTCCCTAAAATATTTTGATATTTATCCAATAGATTTGACAGGCATAAGATAAGAATAAGTCCAATTTTACACATAAAAACCTATATTTTTATAGAGGCAGTTTTATCACAGTTTAATTGAGAACCTATTTTCAATATAATTTTTAGAAATTTATTGGTTTTATATGTCAAAAAAACTTCATTTTTGAAATAGAACATAAAAATTAGGTCAGTTTGAATTTTTTATATTTTTCTATAAAGTTTCATTTTTTTTATGAATAGTGAAAAATACTAAATTTTAAATCAAAACTGATTTTCTGTTTCATTTATTTATGAGGATAAATTAAAAATTTAATTAGTTTTAAATTTAAATATATAAATTTTTTATTAATTATTCTATTTTAGTTCATTTTAATCAATTTCACATTTAAATTGGATATAAACCCATCACAAACTTTTGACTGATTTTACTTTAAAAACCTACATTGTCGTCCCATCTACAGGATTAATTTTTAATTACTTTCTGCCACTTTTGTGATTATAATTTAGAAAAATGTATTAAATATTTGTAATTATAATAATTTAAAAGTAATAATAAGTTCAACATAGTCTTTTACAAAAAATATTAGTGAAAGTGATTAAAATTAATTACAACGATTAAGAGAACAATTAGCTTAATAGGGGTCTAGAACTTATTCTTAATGGACAAAATGATGTATAAACTTTTCAAAAAGAAATTTTATGTCCATATTTTGACCTTATACTCACTTTTAAATAAATTTTTTTATTATTTTAGCCACTTTAAATTGAAAAAATATGCTTGGAATTCCCTTTTCCAAAATTTACAAGAGTGTCGCTCCTCATCCTCTATAAAATGGCACTACCCCTCCTACATACTCACACCCATCATGACCCATTGGATCGACCAATATATTCCCTAATATATCCATAAAAACCCTCACCTCAACTGATAATCCTCACCTTGGTTATAAATATATCCATGGAATCCCTTTGGAGCAAACCAATAGGTGTTTCTAGAATAAGAGGTAACATCATCCTTCAAGCTCTTTAGATTTATTTCTTTCTCCAATACTTAAATTATTATTATTACATTTTTATATAATATAAAAAATATTCTAAATATATGAGATGTTTTTATGTGATGTTTTTTACCTAATCTTACACACACTTCCATATAATGGGTAACAAATGTACCATTTATGTATACAGCGAACTACCACATCTCGAAATGATGATTATTTGTTCTTCCTTTACCACCTATCATGTTGAAAATTATGATGGAAAATATTTTTATATATTACATGTATAATATATATAATGTATTTATACTTATTTAATTCTTTTATAACACATACCTTTATTCATTCCATTTTTTGTAAATATGATAACATCGTTTGTGAAAATGTGGACTAGCGCCCCCTTAAAGTGATGTGGCTCATTCACACTATACATGGAACATATAAAGGATGGTTTTAATAAACCTATGTAACATATATGAAATATATATTATACTTTAATTATAATATACATATAAATTATTTACTTTTCAATCTTTTAATATGATAAAGAAATGAATGTAGCGTTCATGCATACGTACGCATACCATCTCCATGAACGGTGCATTCCATTTCTTATCTCTAAATATTATAGATTATTCTATATATATATAATAAATATATATTATATTTACATCACATTTTATATTATTGATATGTTTAAACCATGATAGGAACAACAATTTACAAGTTAAAACATACTCGACAAACTAGGCAATTAACACCCAAAATTGTGAAAATAATGAAAGATTGTTATTAAACATGTAATAATATTTTATAAAAAGATAATATATGTTATTATAAACATGAATATGGTTCCTTAATAAGTTAGTATCACTCTTAAAACCCTTATACATTAATTTAAATTATGTTCACTTGAAAAGAAACACAAGGTAAGATATTTTGTCTCAATTTACATTCGATTGATACTTATTTATTGTTATTCACCTAGTTTATTTTATATGTTGTATATAATACCATTTGATATGTTATATCATGAATCTATTTATTCTCATGATATTAAAAGTTCAATTTATTTATATTACTTCTTACAGATTATGATTCAAATGTTTCAAAGTGGTATGGGACTCTTTGGAATGGTTAAATATTATTTACATCAATAATGTTTTTAATGATTATCATTGTAATATCACTTACTTTGTGATTGTTAGCTTTATGTTGAAAAAAAAACTTTATTTGTGTTCATCTAATTTCTTATATATGGTGTAAATACTTCCAGAGTTTCATATCGTGTCATGATTCATTCATTATTCATGATGTTTTTAGTTTCAATTTGAATTATTTCATCTAAGGGGATTTGAGTTAAAAGTAACATAGTGGAAAATAATTTCATAACCCAGTTTATTTTCATTGGGTTTTATAACTACCACATTGTCATTAATATTCTATTATTATGTGTATAATTACTTTGACTATATATTTATGTATTTCTACTTCCTTATGTGGATTTACAATTGATACAAAAAATATACTCATTGATTAATTATCACTTTAACATTATAATATTTTCAAGGTTTTAATTTACAATCTCATTTAGTACAAGATTGTTTACACATGAATTTTTATTAGAGGAAATTATTTGATCATTATCTAATAAACCCTTCCATTTTCTTCTCCTATGGTTATTCTTGACCTTTATAAAATAAGAGTACCATTTTTCCACTCTTTGGTACTTAAAATGTTTTAAAAAAAATTTATAAGAAAACTTGACTTCATTTATCTCTTTAGTTGGAGAACCTATTTTATTCTAAAACCCATTTTTTTTAAAAGGTTTTCAAATTTTTTTTAACCATTAAAAAATTATTTATAAAATAAATTTATACCCTTTTGGCTTTTACCAATGTTTTCAAAGGATTCTTCTTGCCACTTTCTAAACAAGGCTTCTTTATAACCTTTTTACCATGAAAAGGGAATTTTATTTTTACCTCATATGGCACGTATGGATTTACATGCTATTATTTCTTCAAATATTCCTCTTAAATTTTAAAGGTTTACTTTTAAAATAAAATTTTTTCAAAAGTGATTTTCAAAGAAAAGGATTTTAAAAAAAAATCAAATTAAAAAGGATATTTTCCTCAAGAGTGTTTTTAAATGGTATTTTTATAGTATTTCTATTCATTAACGATAATAACCCTTTATTTTTTAATCCACTTTTAATTTTTTGTATTGATACCATCTGTATTCTTTATATGGATTTTTTATTATTGATCTGAACAAGGATAGTGTTGATATTCACTTCCATGATTCAATTTATTCCACTTGAAATATTCAATTTCCTATGATCATTTTACATTGAATTTCCCCTAAATATCCATATAATTTTTCATGTATATAATTATTTCTTAAACAATATACCATTTTCATATGGTGTTTACTTTTAAATTTATTTGATTATTTGGTCAAGTATTGATAAATCTGTATTGTCTATTCAATACAGATATTTTATAAGGATTGTTATTTATTTCGATTATTCAATTTGTGGAATTATTTGGACTAGAAATGAGTGGTGGGGGCCAAGCTTTCTATATCCCCTTGATGCATCGATAGGTTATTATGAGACAAATTATTGGTTTAAATTAATCAAGTTTCTACCTATAGTTTTAAATCATCTTTTGAAAGGTCCTGATGGTAAAGGTTTTCATGTTCTTAAGACATGACATCCAATAATTAATAATTGCCTTAATTTTGATTCAGTTATTACTAGGGATGCATTTCATTCTTAATTCATTTATTAAATGGAATGTGTTTTAGTTTCTTATATTTCCATTTTTATTTTTTCTTATCTCGTTATTTGAACGGAATTTGTTTCTATTTATTTACCTTTTCATATTGATTATACACTACCTTCTTAGTTTATTGATATCATGGCATGTGTTTTCAGTTATTTATCTTTCCATTTGATTATTCTCATTGATTTATTATTTCTTCTGCTATATTTTTACCTTACATAGAAATCAATATCACCCTAATTTTTTTCCATTTCCCTAGGATTCCCTAAAGTGCACTAAGAATGATATGCAACGATATTATAGATGAAATAAAGTTATTATCCTTTAAAAAATTATGTTGTGATTAGTGTACTAGTTTGTAATAAAAAGCTATTGTATATATCTAGTTTACCAAGACTACTATACTCTTTTGTCCTTTAGTATTTCATTCCTTATAATCATGCCAATGTAAGGGTAGTAGACACTAGATTTGGGTTTCTAGGGTCGGGTCGATACAAGAGGAAGCAACTTCAAGGTAATATGCATAGGAATTTTATAAGACTAATTTCACCATGATTGGTGCACTAGTCCTATTTTTTATTAATAGGGATGGATAATTGATTATATAAATTGATTATCATAATAAAAATAATCATGATCAAGAACAAGTACTGATAACCCTATATTGGAGTCTTATTTGATAAACTACAAGGGGTTAAATTTTTCTAAAATGTAAAACTTGGATCTGAATATCTTAAAATAAGGGTGAAAATATAGGAGATAACTAAGGTATCTTTCATACAAGATATATAAACAATGAATTTATTTTTATTTCATTCAGTTATAAAAAATCATTTATCTTAATGGATATACGTAATATAGTTTTTAGAGATTACTTAATTCTATTTGTTGTAATATTTTTAGATGAAATTTTAATGTATTATAATATCTGGTAAGTATATGATGATCATTTTAATACTTTACTTTAGAAATTAATAATGAATAATATTTACTCCAAATTTATAAAATGTTAATTGTTTTTATAGAAAGTATCATTCTCGGGTTGTGTATTGTCATGTTTGGGTATATTTGTGTAACTATCAAAGAAAGAGGTGATTATAGAATGGATTATAACAAATAATGTAAATGAGATCGATAGTTTTCATGGATTTGATGGATAATATCAATGGTTTTTTATAATGTTCATGAGACTTTGAAATACAATAAATAGGTTTAGTAGAAATAGTGTTAAGTTCTTTTGGATATTTGAATTTAAACATAATTTCATAGAGATCCCATGAAATTTAGTTACTAGATATTTACTCACATAAAAATGTATTGAAAAATGTTTTTCTTATATAAAATGATGATTCAAATTTCTGATTTTAATGTTCCCTTATGAAAAATAAAAATTTGGTATCTTATACCATGTGTCAATTAGAGTTCTCTGAGAAAAACCCCATGATGCAAGATTTAGATATAGTAGTAATAATATTTTGATAAATGATATAGAAGAATTATCTATTTTATGAATATTTTGATATATATAGTGATCAAGATTTATTAACTTATCAATTCATATATAACAAGTTGACTATGAACCAGAAGATATGCACCAGTGGAAAAAACTTTTAACACGTCAGCATTTTTCACGTCAGTTCTATATAACTGACGTGAAAATCTATAAAAATCGATTTATCATGTCAGTTATTTTATAACTGTTGTGATAAATCAATAAGAATCCATTTTTATGTTAGTTATTTTATAATCGACGTAAAAAATACTATGATTAGCTTTATCACGGAAGTTATTTTATAACCACTGTGAAAATTGAATTTGGGCGCTTTATCATGTCGGTTATAAAATAACCGATGTGATAAAGGAGATATCGGCAATTTATCACATCGGTTATCAAAAGAACATACATGATAAATCGCCATTTATAACGTCGGTTAAAAAATAACTGACCTTATAAATTATTTTCTACGTCGTTTATTAAATAACCAACATTATAAACATAAAAAAATAGTTTATCACATCAGTTTTAAAATAACTGACGTGATAAAACTTTTAAATGATTTATCACACCTCATGTTCAGTCATTCTATTTTCTTTGATCTGGAGACCTGTGACTCATCTCTCCCGCATGAAAAACCTAGAAAGGATTCTTCAAAGTTGTGACATCCAGCCTCGTTTTAACAACATCATTCATCGTCTTTATTATCACCAGGTCTATCAGGTCGACTCGCAACACTCAAGTAATCTTCACACGGCTCGGTTTAAATTTGTATATGTCGTGATGCCCTAAACTAATTTTTTGAGATGTTATTTTTCTATCTTTGTTCTTGCTATCATGGTAAGTTTCATAGTGTTCATTTATACCATGCTAAATTCTTTTCTGGTAAAAGAAACTATAGAAGTGATGTCATGAAATTTTATGCTTTTTGTGTGTTCCATCATGTGTTTGTGTGCATACAGGGGGTGTCGAAGGGGGTGGGGGCTGTCTAGAGGGGTGGGGGCTGTCCAGGGGGTGGGGGTATATCCAGGGGTGGGGGTGTCCATGGGGTGTCAAAGGGGGTGGGGGTGGTTTCTAGGGGGTGCGGGGGATGTCCAAGGGGGTTGGGGTGTCCAAGGTGGTGGGGGTGGTGTCCAGGGGTGAGTGGGTTGTCTAAGGGGGTAGGGGGTGTCCAGGGGGTGGGGGTGTCTAGGGGGTGGGGGCTGTCTAGAGTGGTGGGGGTTGTCCAAGGGGTGGGGTTGTCCAGAGGGGTGGGGGTGTCCAGGGGGTGTTAAAGGGGTGGGGGTGGTGTCTAGGGGGTGTGGGGACTGTCCACGGGGGTTGGGGTGTCCAAGGAGGTGGGGGTGGTGTCTAGGGGGTGGGGGTGCTGTCCAAGGGGGTAAGGGTGTCAAGGGGGTGGGGGTGGTGTCTTGGGGGATGAGTGGGTTGTCCAAGGGGAAGGGGGTGTCCAGGGGGTGGGGGTGTCCAGGGGGGGATGTCTAGAGGGGTGGGGGTTTTCCAGGTGGTGGGGGGATGTCCAGAGGGGTGGGGTGTCCAGGGGGTGTCAAAAGGGGTGGGGAAGGTGTCCAGGGGTGGGGGCTATTCAAGGGGGTTGAGGTGTCCAAGGGGGTGGGGTGTGGTGTCTAGGGGGTGAGGGGGATTTCCAATGGGTTAGGTGTGTCTAGGGGGTGGGGGTGGTGTCCAGGGGGGTGAGTGGGTTGTCCAAGGGGTGGGGGTGACCAGGGGTGGGGGTGTCCAGGGGGTGGGGGCTGTCTAGAGGGGTGAGGGTTGTCCAGGGGGTGGGGTGGTGTCCAGGGGGTGAGTGTGTTGTCCAAGGGGGTAGGGGTGTGTAAGGGGTGGGGGTGTCCAGGGGGTGGGGGATGTCTAAAGGTTTGGGGGCTGTCCAGGGGGTAGGGGATGTCCAGAGGGGTGGGGGTGTCCAGGGGGTGTCAAAGGGTGTGGGGTGGTTTTTAGGGGGGTGTGGGGGTTTTCCAATGGGTTTGGGGTGTCCAAGGGGGTGGGGGTGGTGTCTAGGGGTGAGGGGTTGTCCAAAGGGGTGGGGGTGGTGTCTAGGGGGTGAGTGGGTTGTCCAAGGGGGTAGGGGTGTCCAGGGGTGGGGGTGTCTAGGGGGTGGGAGTATCCAGGGGGTGGGGACTATCTAGAGGGGTGGGGCTGTCTAGGGGGTGGAGGGGCTGTCCAGAGGGGTGGGGGTGTCTAGGGTGAGTCATAGGGGTGGGGGTGGTATCCAGGGTGTGTGGGGGTTGTCCAAGGGGGTTGGGTGTCCAAGGGGTGGGGGTGGTGTCTAGGGGGTGAGGGAGTTGTCCAAGGGGGTATGGGTGTCCAGGTGGTGGGGGTGGTATCCAGGGGGTGAGTGGGCTGTCTCAGGGGGTAGGGGGCTTTACAGAGGGTGGGGGCTCTCCAGAGGGGTGGTGGTGCTGTTTAGGGGGTGGGGGGTTGTCCAGGGGGTGGGGGTGTCCAGGGGGTGTCCAAGGGGGTGGGGGTGTCCTGTGGGGTAGGGGGTTGGACAGCCCCCTCACCCCCTCGAAACCACTCCCCCACCCCCTGGACACCCTGGACAGCCCCCTACCCCCGTGGATAGCCCTGACCCCCTTGGACAGCCCCCTGGAAAGCCCCCAACCCCCTTGGACACCCTCTTGGTATATATATATATATATATCCCAAATATTATAGGTAACATATGTTTATTTCTTGTTTACATTTATTATTTTCATAAAATGTTATATATTGTAATTTTTTCTTTATTAAAACACATATTAAAAAAATAAGTAGAATTTTTTGTTTATTTTAATTTTGTTTAGTGTAGTTTACAATGTTTACCATATTTTACCATTGTTTACCATAGTTTACCTTTATGTAATTTATATATTTATCGATTTTGTTAAATGATATTTACACTACCATGTTTACCACGTTTAACATCATTTCCATTGTTTAACATGCTTACCATATTAACGATGTTTACTATTACGTAACTTAGTTCAGTTTTCCATTTTCTGTTTACATTAGTATTGTAATATTTGAATTTGTATATTTTTGAACTAATGTTTGTTTTTTTTAAGGATAATGACAGATCAATCATTTGATCAACGACATGATTCTGTAAATGAGAATAATGATCATACCTCTAGGGAGGAACATTCACATACTCCTTTTGATATTCCCCAATATTCCTCATGTGCTCCCATAATGACAAAGAGTTCAAGAGTTGGTAAACGTGGCTGCACATGTTTACCAAAATTATCACTTTCCCATATACAGGACCATAGGATACTCATTGAGTTTGATGATAATGATATTCCTAGAGGTCTAAATACAAAATATTTTAAGATTTTTGTATCAACTTAGGGTAATAGAAAATTAAAAATTTTGTATGATGATTGGAGAAGTGTGGAAAAGTGATAATATCTCAGTTGTGGGAGACGATTTTGGTAAGTTATTTTGATATTGTGTGTCTATTCTTTAAATTTTTCTAGTATAATATGTTTTACTTCTTCTTTATAAGATGAAATTTGATATTCCTAACACTGTAGGATTCATGAATAAATGCTTATTGATGGATTCTAAGAGATGTAGGGATTTCAAATCAACCATCACATCTGATTTCATTTTTGGTCATAGGAGTCATGAAAATCCTTGTCATATATATCCTTTCATAGATAAAGACACATGGAGACAGTTTTTTGAACGTAAAAGAAAAGATTCATTTTTTGTAAGGGAAATGTAAAATTTTATAAGCTTTCTTATATAAATGATCTTATTAATGTTTTTCTAATGATTTTTTATTCTAAATTTATAGAAAACAAGGAAATATCATCAGGAGATTCAATCTAAAAATGTATACCCTCATAGTTTATCTCAGGGAGGGTATACATTATTCAAAGAACAAATGATGGCAGAAAAATTACAAAAACTGAGAGTTGAGTCTTCAAGATCTGGAGAGGTTTCCCCTCCATCCCCTCCATCTAGACATGAAAAAATGGAAGATAACTCAGATGGGAAAAAAGGGGAAATATATTTCGAAAAATTTGAGAATCGTAGCTGAGAGAATTGTAAGATATTTATTTTAATTATTTAAGTTAACTATATTCTTCATATAATTTGAATCATTAAAGAAATGTTCAATTAATTAATATAGGATTCTCTTGAGGAGTAGAGCTCACAGGGGGTATTTACAGTTTCTAGGAGGAAAGATATTTTACCTATAGCATTGGAAAATCCCGAACATCCTGGTCGTGTACAAGGATATCTGATGGGTGTATTGGTAAGAAAATTGTTTCCACATTCTTCTAATTCTTCCATTGAGGATGTTTATAAAAAAAATAGAATCCTTGGAGCCTGAAGTTCATAATATTAATTCAATGATGTAGGAATAGATTAGAGTGTCGGTACAGTCTATGTTTGCATACATGCAAAGACAATTTCAGATTGTAACTCTCACTCCTCCACCACCCCCTACAAACCCCTTTATCTATCCTCCACCTCCTCCAGTATCTCCCACTCCCCCACCTCAGCCTGCAAACCCCATTTCTTATCCTACTCCTCTGCCACAGCTTCCTACTTATTGCGAGTTGTATGTTGATGATACTCAACATCATATAGTTGTATATGGGCTAGTATATTGTGTAAGAGATACAGTTCATCATCAACAGTTAGAGGTAGAGAATCATAGGGTCACTGTACAGGATAGTATAGATAGATCATATCGAGTATCATTACCTATAGATGAGGTGATGATAGGTGGACATAGTATTGGCCATTTTTTAATTTGTCCATCTAGACTTCTGCGACTCATTACCATAGAGGTATGTATGTTATATCTTCTATTTTATTTTTTTATTAAAGTTGTTTTAACATCTGAAAACTAATATATATTTTTATTTATTTTTACCAGAATACTACGAAGTTAAATAAATAATTTATAGACAACAACAAATACAAATGGCTATGACATCAGATATAAATTCTAGTAGTCTTGAAAGATTGTCAAGATATTCAAATTTGTTAGGGAATCATTATAAGTTTCCAATGGAAGCTCATATTTATGGATGTTCAATAACTGTGGGGATTGTGAAAACATATATCATGGATCTTGTTACTAGAGATAAGTTGGGCATCAACGTGGTGAAAAAAACTCATGTAAGTCTTAACACCTTTTCCCTACGTTATATTTATTAAAAATGTATACTTATGTCTGTTTTGTATTAGGTATATTTATAACATGTGTGAGAAGAATGAGTGGATAGATGTATATAGATTCATGGACTGCATTTGATTTTCCCTGAATCACATGCATTGGATGAGGAACAAAGAATGCTTTATATTACTGAAAGAGTTGAACAGAATATAATCACAGAGTGTTGGATGATGAATTTTTGTGATAGGTATGAAACATATCTCTGGAAAAGAGTTCATTATCTTTTAACATAAAAACCCACTAAACTTAAATTATCTTTTATCAGTGATCATTGGATGTTAGGTATTTTTTTCCCAAGGGAGAGAACACTTTATTGGATATGCTCTATCCATGATGATGTGCGGGAAAGTTTTAATAATATTTTGGAAAAATAAGTTTTAATTTCTTAATAGTTTTATATATTTTAACAAATTATAAATTTATTTTATTCATATTATTTTTTAATAGGGGGTGGGTCTACTTTCGAAAAAACACAAAGAAAAGGAGTTCCAAGATCAAATATGTAGAAGTAATGGTAAATATCCATTTATAATTTGTACTTTTGGATGTATTTTATAAAAAAAATATTTTGAATTTACACTCATTAAAGCAGAATTGTCATGAAAAACAAGGCATCGTTGAAGGAAGATATTATATGTTAAGATTTATGTATTAAATAATTACAACTGGAACACTTGAGAACTTTGACATCGTAAGATTTTCTTTTAAACTTTGACATTGTAAGATTTCTTTTTAAACTTTTCCATAATATTTCATTTGATTTATTCATTATTCATGTTAACTACTATTATTTTAATTTTTATCTATTTGATAACCCTTAACCCTATAGTTCTCAAGAGTTCAAACACTTATAAGTGGAAATGGTCAAATTATTTTACATGTTTGATTGTATTTTAGTTTGTTTGTAGTGTAAAATGTAATTTTGAATATTTTCATTATAATTGTGTATTTGGTATTTTTTTAGGTTGTATTTAGGTCTTTTTGTGGACATTGTAAGTTATTAATGTTATATATGTGACTGTTTAATTTTTCACTACTTCTTGTTTTGGTCTAGTTCTGATCGTTTTTCTGGTATGGATTCTAGTCTGGGGGTTTTCCAGGGGTGTGGGGAGGTGTCTAGTTGGATGGGGGGTTTCAGGAGTGTGGGAGGGCTGTCCAGTTTAGTGGGGAGTGTCCAGAAGGGTGGAAGGGTTGTCCATGGGGTGTCCAGGGGTGTGGGGGTGCCTAGTGGTGTCATGGGGCTTTCCAAGGGTGTGGGAGGGCTGTCTAGGGGGAGGGGTGTCCAGGGTGTCCATGAGGGTGGGGGAAGCCTAGGGGGTGTCTATGGGTGTGGGGGGTTTCTAGGGGTGTGGGATGGCTATCCAGGGGTCTGGGGAGGGCTATCTAGTGGGGTGGGGGCTTTCCAGGGGTGTGGGAGGGGTGTCTAGTGGGGTGGGGGTGTCCAGGGTGTCCATGAGGGTGGGGGGAAGTCCAGGGGGTGTCCAGGGGTGTGGGTATGGTTTATAGGGGTGTGGGAGCGTAGTCCAGGGGTGTGGGGGGTGTACAGGGTGTACATGGTGGTGGGGGTGTCCAAGAGGGTGGGAGGACTGTTCAGGGGGTGGGGGATGTCTAGGAGGGTGGGGGTGTCCATGGTTGTGGGCAGGTTGTTTAGTGGGGTGGGGGTTTCCGTGGGTGTGGGAGGGATGTCCAAGGAGTGGGGAGGGATCTCCAGTGGGGTGGGGGTGTCTAGGAGGGTGGAAAGGATGTCCATGCGTGTCTAGGGGTCTGGGGGAGTTCCCAGTGGGGTCAGAGGGCTTTCCAGGGGTGTGGGAGGGTTGTCCAGGGGGTGTGAGGGTGTCCAGGGAGTCCATGAGGGTGTGGGGTAGTCTATAGGGTGTTCAGGGGTGTAGGTGTTTCTAGTGGTATGGGAGGGCTGTATAGGGGTGTAAGGGGTGTCCAGGGTGTCCATGGGGGTGGGGGTGTCCAGGAGGGTGGGAGGACTATCCAGGGGGTGGGGGCTGTCCAGGAAGGTGGGGGTGTTCAGGGTTGTGGGCAGGCTGTTTAGTGCGGTGGGGGGGTTCCAGGGGTGTGGGAGGGTTGTCCAGGGGGTGGGGGAGTGTAACGACCCAAAGTTTTTCAATGGAAATTCCCTTCTTATAAATATGTCGTAAAATAACATGAAAACACAACAAAATGAACTACTAAGTGATAAGTAACCTTTAAACATAAGTTTGTCACTTCTATGTCTAGAATTTTGAAAATCCGACATTCACGGTTGTGTTCAAGATAATTTTTGGAGTCTAATGAAAAAATAATAATTTTTGGTGAATAGTAACCTACCCTTATGAATAGTAACCTACCCTTATTAATAGTAATATTACCCTTATGAATAGTAAATAAAAGTAAAATTACCTATGAATAATAAAATAAAATTTAGACATCTTAGAAAGTGACAATTTGACCTTAGTAAACGTTTTTGGTATTTTATAAGTAATAAAAAATTAATTATAATTAATTAATTAATTTAAAAGAATAATTATTTCCCTGAAATGTACTCATAAATTATTGAATCAATGTCTAATATTTTTTAGATAATTTTATAAGGCCCTACGTAATTTTTGAAAGAACTATAAAATCAGTTTTAATCTTAAAAACTGTTTTTTTAAAGTAAATTATGATTTTATTTAAATATTAAATTAATAATATTTAGAAAATTATTTTTGAGAAATGGAATTATTTTTTGGATTCTACACATTGAAAAATGGTTGGGGTAAATTTTTGGGGTTTTTCTGAGATACTTGAATTTTTTATGAATAGTAGAATTTGATAATTCACAATAAATGCTAAATAATGTATTAATTGAGTCATCGATGATGTTCTGCTGATGTAATCCCACTTGGTTCGGGATTACATTATAAAATTACTATTCTTGGTCAGTCAAGACTCGCTATTCCTTGTCTTAGGGGAAATTAATAAACTAATGAATTTTATATTAAGGAAACTCATCTCCCCTCCACTATAAAAGCCACCCTTCACTCCCTCTTTTCCTCACACCTCTCAAGATCCAATACTTCTCTAAACTCTACCCAAAAATCTTTCCTAGCACCTCCCCCACGTTCAAAATCTTCTGGTCTCATCAAAAGACCAAGACTAGCTTCCTTAAGGAGGATCTCAAGAGGAAGATTTAAGAGGTAATTTCTCTCCCTCTTCTCCTTTAATTTCCTTTCAAGTTCAAGTTCCTTTCTTGATCTCTCTCCACCTATATTCATCCAAATGGTTTTTTAACTCCAGTATTATACATATACTGTAATTTTATGATTCTAATGGGATATTATATCACCCCACACCCTTTCCCTCATCCTTTTATTTCATTAAAGAGAACGTTGTTCATGAGGTGTTAATTTATCACCTTCAAAAACGACATGCTCTATTATTCCATTTCTACCTTAAGATCTGGTCAAGAAACCATTTTTATGGTTGAAATAGACTATTTTATATGTATTATGTTCTATTTTAAGTTATGGAAATAATCTATGGCCATATTACTAAGTTAAAAGTTAAAACAAGTTCGTTGTGATCCAAAAACCTCTCAAATTAACCCAAATAACCATCATTAAATTCTTATCTAATGATTCATCCACATGGATATAATATAATTCATTATAAAATTATTAAATATACTGTAATATAATTAATAAAATGTAATATCATTTCTGGATGTTTACCCATGATCTACCCAAACTTCAATTTAAAAATACAAGTGAACCACTCAAGAAAACCATAAAAACGAACATCCCCGAAGAATGTTTTTAAACTCTATAAGTCTTCCAAAGGAACATAATATGAAATAATGAAACCATAATGAACCATATTAACTTAAACATGGTTCGGGATTTCTAATTAATTAATATAATGTCATTATACCGGACATTAAAGAGAATTAGGCATTCGGGTACAAGGTAAGGGGAAATCTCAAACCCAATTTTCTTCCTTCGGGTTCTCCATCTTTCACTCCATTTTTTATATGGTTACTCCTAAAAGATCATTTTTTCATCATTTTCTTTTCTTTTCTGGGATATACATGTATTTCACTGGTTTTTATGTCCATCAAAATGTTTTCCAAAAGAACTCTTCTTTCAAGAACTCACCTTTTACCTCTCATTCAAGGTTGATGGTTCTTGTATCAAGTATGTTGTTCCCTCTTTCTTTTGGGAACCCAAAGCTTATGAATGTGTTATTATGAGATGAAACCCATTCCTTTTCATGGTTTAATTATATTTATTTATGTTATATGATAATTTTGGCATGCATGATAAATTATAATGTTATGATGTGACGGGTGCGCCCGTAATTATATAGTGTAATATGAATGTTTAAATGTGACTGGTGCGCCCGGAATTATATAGCGCTCCAATGAATTGGGTAAAGTGATGAATCTCATGAGTAAATGTGAAATGATGTGTGAAAAATATTCTAGCTTGGTTCACAAGTATGTGTGGTAGTTAACCACTAAGACATGATGTTTCATTTTTTTGCATTGCCACACTTCAAGTCTATTATTTATGCTCCTCTCATGTTCATGATCTTTTGACTATGTTATCATTATGCTCACCCCATGATATATTGTTCTTATCTATCCTCTTACTGGGCTTTTAGCTCACCCCTTTTGATGTATATCCTCATGTGGGTACATGTACTAAGGAAAGGACAAGTGCCAATAAGAAGCAATAGAAGAACAAATTAAATGAATGTTTATGCTTGATGTCGTATTTGTTATGTATGGTCCTAGTTTGCCCAAGACACTAAAACTTTGGATACTCTATGTGTAATACTATTATGTTGTTTATTTTTGAAATGATTTAATAGTAATGTAAGAAAAGACCAGGTCTCTATAGTTGGTATCAGAGGAAAGGTTTAGTTAATTTGGTAATTAGGATTAGTGAACCCTAGAGAAAAACTCTAGTATGAGACTAAGTAAAAATATTCACACAATAATATTTACCTAGGGATCCCATATGTTATTTTTTTGGCTTGTTCTAACCTTTTTTATTTTATAAAATGGTGGGAACCAGTAGAAATCAGGTCAACACCTCATGCAAGGGCCAATCCAATGATTGCCCAAACAACATCCCCAATGATTTGGGAGGTGGAGTTCAAAACTTCATGGATATGCTTACCCAATTATCTCAGGTTATGAAAAATAACCATAATAATGGGGAACATCCTCCTTAACCAAAGTGGGATCAACTGGATATTGAATGTTTTATGCAACAATGACCACCGACGTTTAGTGGATCTTTCGATCCACTAGTTGTGGAACAGTGGGTCAACTCCATAGAGAAGATATTTTCCGTGCTTCACTGTTCTGAGATGGAGAAGGTGACTCTAGCCGTCTATCATCTAGATGGATAAGCTGATCAATGGTGGGCTTTGATTAAGAAAACCAAGCCAAGGGAGGAAATTGAAGAGATGGAATGGGAAGACTTTAATATAATGTTTCTTAATAAGTATTTCCCAAGAAATCTTCGCACAAAAATAGAGAGAGAATGTATAGAGATCAAGTGAAAAGAAGAAGAATCTGTCACAACCTATGAAGTGAATTTCACAAGGCTTGCAAGGTACGCTTCAGGTTTTGTTACCACAATGATAGCAAAATTGATAGATTCTTTAGTGGATTAAAACCACACCTTTGAAAGGCTCCTGCAATTCGAGACTTTGGGAGTTATGAAGAAGTTGTTTAGTGTGTTCTCAAAGTGGAGATGGAGTTTGTAGAATGGTCTCATGGTAATGGTGATAATAAGAGAAAGATGTATTTTCAAGCTGGTGGGTCTAATGACAAAGGTGGGAAGAAAAATCAATGACCCACATGCCAAAAATGTGGGAAGTTTCACAATGGGAACTTCCTCAAAGGGATGGGGAAATTCTTCAAGTGTGTTAAAGAAGGACACCATGATCAAGAGTGTCGAAAAGACATGAAAAGGAAGAAGAATTTAGCTGATGAAAGGAGAGAACCAATCGTGGTTCAATGCTATAACTGTAGGGAGCTATGGAGCTATGCAAACCAGTGCACTAAACCTCAAGCCCTCGAGGGTAATCAGCGTCAGCAACCACCAAAGCCAAAAGAACAAGGTAAGGCTTATGCCATCACTAATGCGGGGGTGGATCATGATAATGAAGTCATAAAAGGTACACTTCCTATTCACTCAAGAATGGAAAAAGTCTTATTTGATTCTGGTTCTACGCATTCCTTTATATCTTTCAAGTTTTCTAGAACTATAGAATCGAAGCCCCGAAACCTTAAAGTAGAGATATCTGTAAAAACACCAAGTGGTGCAATCATTTCAACCCAAGTGTTTGACTCTTCTCCTATTGATGTATGTGGTAATATTCTTCTGGAAAAATCTCGTAATACTTCCCTTGGTGGAATTCGACGTTATAATGGTAATGGATTGGCTCTTGTTATATAGAGCACATATCAACTTTCAAGAAAAGGAAATATATTTTCATATTCAGAACCATCCCATGCTCCTCTACAAATGAAAGGAAGATCATGAATCTCCTTTGAAAAATCCTTCAATGGTGTGGGTGTTGATTCCCTATGAAGAAGCATACCTCGCCCAAATGGTTGAGTCGAAGGAAAGTTCCAACCTTGAGGAAATGCCCATCGTGAGGGAATACGGAGATGTATTTCCCGAAGAGTTACCCGGAATTCCCCCAGATCGTGAGGTAGAGTTCTCAATTGAACTCATACCTGGAGATACTCCTATCTCGAAGCTCCCCTATAGGATGGCTCCTATAGAACTGGAGGAGTTAAAGAAACAGCTGTAAGAGTATCTGGACAAAGGTTTCATATGCACTAGTGCATCGCCTTGGGGTGTGTCAGTACTCTTTGTGAATAAGAAGGATGGAACTATGCGGTTGTGTATCGATTATCGGGAACTCAACAAGATCACCATAAAGAACAAGTATCCTCTCCCAAGGATTGATGACTTGTTCGATCATTTAAGAGGAGCTCAATACTTCTCAAAGGTGGATCTTCGTTCTGGATATCATCAGGTAAAGGTGAAGAAGGAAGATATTCAGAAGACTGCCTTCCGTACAAGGTATGGGCACTATGAGTTTTTAGTGATGCCATTTGGACTTAGTAATTCCCCTGCAATATTCATGGATTTGATTAATAGAGCCTTTAGACATTACCTTAAAAAATTTGTGGTAGTGTTTATCGATGATATTCTCATCTACTCCAAGAGAAAGGAGGAACATGAAGAACATCTAAGACTTGTGTTGGAGGCATTGAGAAAGGAGAAGTTGTACGCCAAGTTAAGCAAGTGTGACTTTTGCATGAATCAAGTCATGTTCTTGGGACATGTGATCACAAGTGAGGGAATTTCTGTGGATCCTTCAAAAACAAAGGCGATTGAGGAATGGCCCAGGCCATCTATTGTCATAGAAATTTGTAGTTTTATTGGATTAGCTGGGTACTACCGATGTTTTGTGAGAAAATTCTCATGATTGTCAAGCCCACTAATTAAGTTAACAAGGAAAGGGGTAAAGTATGTCTGGACGGAAGAATGTGAGGGAAGATTCAAGGAGCTAAAGAGAAGGCTTATCACTGCACCTATACTCACACTACCGAAAAGTGGAGAAAGTTTTGTGATATACAGTGATGCTTCAAAGAAAGGCTTGGGTTGTGTACTCATGCAAAATGATAATGTGATATCCTATGCCTCACAACAGTTGAAGATCCATGAGCAGAACTACCCGACGCATGATCTAGAGATAGCAGTTGCGATTTTGGCCTTGAAAATCTGGCGGCACTACCTTTATGGCGAGAAGTGTGACATATACACCGACCACAAGATCATGAAGTATATATTCACACAAAAGGAGCTCAACATGCCACAAAGGAGATGGTTAGAGCTAATCAAGGATTACGATTTCTCTATTCACTATCATCCTAGAAAGGCAAACAAGGTAGCTGATGCTCTAAGCAGAAAATAACCTGCTACTCTATCCATGTTGCTGATTGAGAAAGACCCAATCTTCTTGGATATGAAAAGGATGGATTTGGAAATCATAAGGGCAGGAGATACATCCTACCTTTCCCAAATGATTGCACAACCATCCATTCAAGAGAAGATTAAGGAAGCACAAAGGGATGATGTGGAGATACAAAAGAGGGTGAATGTAGTAAAGGAAAGGAAGCTGCAAGAGTTCCATATCAACAATGATGGTGTGATTCAGTTTGGAACGCAGATTTGTGTGCCTTCATCACTCGGGATAAAGAAGTTGCTATTGGATAATGCACATAGATCAAATTTCTCTATCCATACTAGGAGTACCAAGATGTATCGTGATCTCTGAGAACACTTCCGGTGGGATAACATAAATAAGGAGATTGCGGAATATATATCAAGGTGCTTGGTATGTTAGAAAGTTAAAGCTGAGCAGAAAAAGTCCAAATGTATGATGCAGCCATTTCATATACCCATGTGGAAATGGGAAAATGTTACTATGGACTTTGTCACGGGTCTCCTGAAGACGTCAAAGGGGAATAATGCGATATGGGTTGTGGTTCACCGACTCACCAAGACTGCCCATTTTATCGCTATTCGGGAAGACTTCTCGCTTGAAAAACTTACAAAGATATATGTGAAGGAAGTGGTGAGAATGCATGGTGTTCCACTCTCAATTTTCTCTGACCGTGATCCATGGTTCACATCTAAGTTTTGGAGGATCCTTCAACATGATTTGAGTACTGAATTAAATTTCAGCACGGCCTATCACCCCCAAACTGATGGCCAATTTGAAATGACTATTCAGACGCTTGAAGATGTGTTAAGAGCCTGATCTCTTGAATTCAAAGATGGTTGGGATCAGCATCTCCCATTGGTTGAGTTCTCATACAATAATAGCTTCCACTTGAGTATTCATATGGCTCCGTATGAAGCTCTTTATGGGAAGCGATGTAGAACTCCAACCTGTTGGGATGAAGTTGGAGAAAGAAAGATACTTGGTCCCGATCTTGTTCAAGAGATGACAGAGAAGGTTCAAGTCATCTAGAAACACATCAAAGCTTCTCAAAGTCGGAAAAAGAGCTATGCTGACAACCGTCGAAGGGACTTGGAGTTCGACGTTGGAGATAAAGTCTTCCTTCGAATATCTCCATGGAAAAGAGTCATGCGATTCGGGAAGCAATGGAAGCTAAGAACAATGTACATTGTCCCCTTTGAGATCCTTGACCGTATAGGAGTCGTGGCCTATCGTTTGGAACTTCCACCAAATATGGCTCATGTTCATGATGTGTTTCGTGTATCACTACTGAGGAAGTACATACCAGACCCCTCACATGTACTAAACTCAGAGGTGGTGCAGCTGGAAGATGATCTCTCATATGAGGAGCAGCCAGTAAAGATTCTAGATCATAGAGATAAGGTTATACACAACAAGACAACCCATATTTTTAAAGTTTTGTGGAGGAACCATAAGTTTGAGGAAGCAACTTGGGAACCAGAAGAGGCAATGAAGGAGAATTACCCTCACCTGTTTGTGTAAAGTGAAATTTCAGGGGCGAAATTTCTTAAGGGGGGAAGAATGTAACAACCCAAAGTTTTTCAATGGAAATTACCTTCTTATAAATATGTCGTAAAATAATATTAAAACACAACAAAATGAACTACTAAGTGATAAGTAATCTTTAAACAAAAGTTTGTCACTTCTATGTTTGGAATTTTGAAAATCCGACATTCACGGTTGTGTTCAATATAATTTTTGGAGTCTAATGAAACAAAAATAATTTTGGTGAATAATAACCTACCATTATGAATAATAAACTACCCTTATGAATAGTAATATGACCCTTATGAATAGTAAATAAGAGTATCATTACCTATGAATAATAAAATAAAATTTAGACATCTTAGAAAGTGACAATTTGACCTTAGTAAACGTTTTTGGTATTTTATAAGTCATAAATAATTAATTATAATTTATTTATTTATTTAAAAGAATATTTATTTCCCTGAAATGTACTCATAAATTATTTAATCAATGTCTAATAGTTTTTAGGTAATTTTATAAGACCCTATGTAATTTTTGAAAGAACTATAAAAATCTGTTTTAATCTTAAAAACTGTTTTTTAAAAGTAAATTATGATTTTATTTAAATATTAAATTAATAATATTTAGATAATTATTTTTGAAAAATTTACTTCTTTTTTGGATTCTACACGTTGAAAAATGGTCGGGGTAAATTTTTGGGATTTTTCTGAGATACTTGAATTTTTGATGAATAGTAGAATTCGATAATTCACAATAAATGCTAAATAATGTATTAATTGAGTCATCAATGATGTTCTGCTGATGTAAGCCCACTTGGTTTGGGATTAAATTATACAATTACTATTCTTGGTTATTCAAGACTCACTATTCCCTATCTTAGGGGAAATTAATAAACTAATGAAGTTTATATTAAGGAAACCCCTCTCCCCTCCACTATAAAAGCCACCCTTCACTCCCTCTTTTCCTCACACATCTCAAGCTCCAATACTTCTCTAAACTCTGACAAAAAATCTTCCCTAGAACCTCCCCCACGTCCAAAATCTTCTGGTCTCATCAAAAGACCAAGAATAGCTTCATTAAGGGGGATCTCAAGAGGAAGATTTAAGATGTAATTTCTCTCCCTCTTCTCCTTTAATTTCCTTTCAAGTTCAAGTTCCTTTCTTGATCTCTCCCCACCTATATTCATCCAAATGGTTTTTTAAATCCAGTATTATAAATATACTGTAATTTTATTATTCTAATGGGATATTATATCACCCCACACCCTTTCCCTCATCCTTTTATTTCATTAAAGAGAACGTTGTTCATGAGGTGTTAATTTATCACCTTCAAAAACGACATGCTCTCTTCTTCCATTTCTACCTTCATATCTGGTCAATAAACCATTTTTATGGTTGAAACAGAATATTGTATATGTATTTTGTTCTATTTTAAATTCTGGAAATAACCTATGGCCATATTACTAAGTTAAAAGTTAAAACAGGTTCATTGTGATCCAAAAACCGCTCAAATTAACCCAAATAACCATCATTAAATTCTTATCTAATGATTCATCCACATGGATCTAATATAATTCATTATAAAATTATTAAATCTACTTTAATATCATTAATAACATGTAATATAAGTTCTGTATTTTTACCCATGATCTACCCAAACTTCAATTTAAGAATACAAGTGAACCACTCAAGAAAACCATAAAAACAAACATCCCCGAACAATGTTTTTAAACTCTATAAGTCATCCAAAGGAACATAATATGACATAATGAAACCAGAATGAACCATATTAAAGTAAACATGGTTCTGTATTTCTAATTAATGAATATAATGTCATTATACAGGACATTAAAGAGAAGGAGGCATTTGGGTACAAGGTAAGGGGAAATCTCGAACCCAATTTTCTTCCTTCGGGTTCTCCCTCTTCCACTCCATTTTTGATATGGTTACTCCTCAAATGTCATTTGTTCATCATTTCCTTTTATTTTATGGGATATAAATGTACTTAACTGGTTTTTATGTCCATCAAAATTTTTTCCAAAATAACTCTTCTTTCAAGAACTCACTTTTTACCTCTCATTCAAGGTTGATGGTTCTTGTATCAAGTTTGTTGTTCCCTATTTCTTTTGGGAACCCAAAGCTTATAAATGTGTTATTATGAGATGAAACCCATTACTTTTTATGGGTTCATTATGTTTATTTATGTTATATGATCATTATGGCGTGCATGATAAATGATAATGTTATGATGTGACGGGTGCGCCTGGAATTATATAGCGCAATATGAATGTTTAAATGTGACGGGTGCGCCCGGAATTATATACCACTCCAATTAATTGGGTAAAGTTATGAATATAATGAGTAAATGTGAAATAATGTGTGAACAAGATTCTAGCTTGGTTCACAAGTATGTGTGGTAGTTAACCACTAATACATGATGTTTCATTTTTATGCATTGACACACTTCAAGTCTATTATTTATTCTCCTCTAATGTTCATGATCTTTTGACTATGTTATGATTATGCTCACCCCATGATATATTGTTCTTATATATCCTCTTACTGGTCTTTTAGCTCACCCCTTTTTATGTATATCCTCAGGTGGCTACATGTACTAAGGAGAGGACAAGTTCCAATAAGAAGCAATAGAAGAAGAAATAAAATGAATGTTTATGCTTGATGTTGTATTTGTTATGTATGGTCCTAGTTTGCCCAAGACACTAAACCTTTGGATCCTCTATGTGTAATACTATTATGTTTTTTATCTTTGAAACGATGTAGTAGTAATGTAAGAAAAGGTCGGGTCTCTATAGGGAGGGTTGTCCAATGGGGTAGGGGGTGTCCAGGAGGGTGGTAGGGCTGTCTAGGGGTGTGGGGATGACCAGTGGGGTTAGGGGGCTTTCCAGGGGTGTGAGAGGGCTGTCCAGGGGGTGGGGTGTCCAGGGTGTCCATGATGGTGGGGGGAAGTTCAGGGGGTGTTCAGGGGTGTGGGTGCTTTCTAGGGGTGTGGCATGGCTGTCCAGGGGTCTAGGGAGGGTTGTCCAGTGGGGTGGGGGATTTCCAGTGGTGTGGGAGGGTTGTCTAGTGGGGTGGGGGTGTCCAGGGTGTCCATGAGGGTGGGGGCAGTCCAGGGGGATTCAAGGGGTGTGGGAGGATTTCTATGGGGTGGTAGGGAATTCCATGGATGTGGGGGGTGTTCAGGGTGTCCATGGGGATGGGGGTGTCCAGGAGGATGGGAGGGCTATCCAGGGGGTGGGGGTTGTCCAGGAGGGTGGGGTGTCCAGGGTTGTGGGTAGGCTGTTTAGTGGGGTGGGGGTTTCCATGGGTGTGGGGGGTTTTCTAGGGGGTGGGGGAGGTCTCTCCAGTAGTGTGGAGGGTTTGGTCTATTTTTGTTCATTTTTAGGTATTCTTTTGGCTGGGCATAGTTGTGGGGGGGTCTGGTGGTGTGGGGGCAGTCTAAAAGAGTGGGGGCAGTCCAGGGGTGTGGGGGTGTCCAGTAGGGTGGGGGGTTTCCAGGGGTGTGGGGGGTTTTCCAATGGAGTGGGGGGGTTTGGTATGTTTTTGTTCTATTTCAGGTATTCTTTTGGCTGGGCATAATTGTGGTTGAATGGTTCAATTAAAAAAAATTGGTTTTTACATCGGCTATTTTATAACTGATGTAAAAAATGCACCGGGATTGGTTTTTATGTAGGTTATGAAATAACATATGTAATAAATTGAAAGGAATAGTTTTTTACATCGTTTATAAAATAACTGACGTAGTAGATATGTTCTCACATCGGTTATTATTTAATCGATGTGGAAAACCGCTTGGCAGACTACTTTATCACATTGGTTATGCAAATAACCGACATGATAATTTCCTAGAAGGCATGATTTAAGATGTCGGTTATATAATAATCGATGTGATAATGTATATTCAATGTCATTTTTTAAATAACTGATGTAATACATCATGACTATGTAGCATTTTCCATGTCGGTTTTTGAGTAACTAATGTGAAAAATGCTTCTATTTTTTGTTTTTTACATCGGTTTTAAAATAACTGACATAAAAAACAATATTTATAACATCTTCTATAATAACATCGACCAAAAACCAACATAAAAACTAAAAAATAACCACCATAAAAAAAATTCTACACTGGTGATGGTTGGATCAGATCAAGAACTTTGGCTGCTCAACACATTACCAATGATAGAATGTGTATAATTTGGTTGATGTTATAAGAAATAAATATCATGATACCTTTTCCATGATGAGGCTTCAAAGTGAACCAATTCACATTTATATAAAAATGATGTAACCAAAAATCCAAAAATAAGTAGAGAAGTATTATCTCACCCTATTAAATTCCTAACCATCTATTCATGTGAATATCAAGGGGAACAATAGGAGGATATGGACCTATTGAAGAAGTTATGAAATATTTTAGAGTTCAAAATTAATATTAGTGGAATCATAAGAATAATAAAATGAATATGCATCCCATACATACTATAATGGAATAAGGAGAGTTTAGTTGATGTACATAAGTAATCAATAATTATTAATTCTTGAAGTACAAATATGTATATATATATATATATATATTAAGAACCAATTTTTCTGAGACAAAATGATGGGGGATATTCTACAGTATGTATATCGATGCTTGGTTTCCCCCTATTTATGGATAAACATACTAATCCAAATGATAATATTCAATAATTACCCATACTTATAGGTAAATGGAAGAAAATCATCATGAATTTAATCATAAGACATTCATATACTTCTAAAGGATATATTTCCATTTGGTTTGTGGTTGATCAGAATACAATTTTTTCTCATTTCATCGTAATCCATGAAAAATAATCACTTGATCAAATTGAAATGATATACATAAAGGAAGTGGTGATGATGATAATAGTACCACAATCCATTATATTTGATTTTGATCCTAGAATTACCTTTTTTTTTAATGTCCTCAAAATAAATTGAATATAGAGATAAGATTTAGAACTACTTGTCATATGCAAAAATATGGTCAATATGAGAAGACCATTTTAAATTTATAATATTTTATATAATCCAATTAAATATATTTAAATGGAGGTTAGGATCAATGTCTTTCTCTGGTAGAGTTATCATACATAAATATATTCTATTCTTGGATTCATATGGAACCATAGGAGGTTCTCAATGAGAAAATTTTTATAACTATAGTATGTTGGGATAGTGTAATATAAAGAAATATTCTTGAATTAAATCCTTCCTAGTATAGGTCAAGGGAGATTAAAATAATTTAGCGATATATAAAATAAACACAAAGCTAATATGATAGTTATGTTGATAATCATCAAAGAGATTTGGATCTTGATAATAGGTATAGTATATTACTTTGAATATAACCATGGAAGTGGGTTATGATATTTGAGGACAAGGAAAGATGAGACCAAGACATATTGTCCACTTTAAAATCCTTGATCTCATGGGTATGGTACATTTTCACCTTTCACTTCGACTAAACCTCTCACAAGATCACAATGTGTTAAGTGTATTAAATTTAAGGAAGCACATACTTGATGTATAAATGAAACATAAAATCTATTATGAGAAAAAAACGTTTAGAGATCCCATATCATAGAGATAATTTAAAAAAAATAATTCCACTAACTGTGTTAATGTTCTTTAAAGGAATTATAGGTTTTTGAAAGTAATGCGAAACATGAATATATAGTTTGAAAAAATTACCCAAATTTTTTTTGTTGATAGGGGTTATGACTTTGAATGTTGTTATCATTATGAAAATATTAAATGCAGTTTTGGTATTCTTGTAATACAGATGTACTTCGATTGGTAAAAGATTCTTCCATGTTCTTTTTCCATCTTAGGATCAAAAATAGTATCCATGGGGATATGGTTCCATCTCCCTGAAGCTAGGTTCGATCACTATTAAAGAGTGGGACTTCTGTTTTAATGCTTTCTCTACAAAGAAGACCAGAATCCAGATTTGGATCAAAATATTGGGTCTAAAATGGATATTTTGGAATCATTTCATTTTATTTAATATTGAATTTGGTTTTGGGATTCCCCTTAAGAAGGAAAGAACCTTAGAGTTTTCCATATTTTTCTATTTTTATAGGATCTTAGTTGAAGTTGATCTTAGTTCTATATTATATGATTAAATTGTTCTTTCCACTTCAGAAGATGATATAAATAAATAGATAATATATGAAATTCGTACATTATTTTGTATAAATATTTAATCTATTGGTAATATTAATAAATATTGTTTTCATAATGATGTTTTTTCATTTTTTTTCTTTGATGGGAAATAATAAAAAATCCTAATGAAAATTTATGAAAAAGTGATGTATGGATGGATCCTCCACTAATCATATAGAATGGGGGTCCAAAGAAAATCACAGAATTGGTTATTTAAAGGACTTTGATGGTTCTAGGTTATATAATTAATTATTTTATCTTGTGTAGGGTTTGGGTCATGATTTCCAGATGATTGTTAATCAAGAACAACAACTAGATGTCTTTCAGGATGAGGCATTGTAGAAAGGTAGTGAAGGGGTGGATCCTAAGGCAACTATTAGAAATTTTCTGATTCCACATAGTCTTGAATTTATGTTAATTGATTCCCAATAATATTATTTGGTAAGAACTAAAGAGTTCTATATATATTATTACTGAGGTAATATTGAGGTGGGTCATATTCAAAAAAGAGTTACAACTACTGATGAAGAAGTCTCTTCATGGGGTAGAGTAAGATGTCTCTAACCAAATTCTGATGGTTGGTAACTCTCAAGGGCCTCCCAAATATTAGATACATTATTGAAATCCAGTGATATAGATTCTAGTGATCTTAAATTTTAAGGGACCCAAGTCATAGAGGAACTTAATAAACAAAGGTATTTAATTTACATTTGTGGAAATTGGTCAAACGTGGTGGATGATGAATGGCCAATATCTTATCAGGACAGTGCTAAAAAGTGTAAGGTAGTTGAGGGAGAAGGTTTTTCTATTTTTCTAATAAATAATTAAAGTCTAATAAAGGACTACTTGCATTTAAATCACACTATGAAAACTAGATCTCTTTTAAGAAGGTGAAAAGCTCAAGGAAACCACTTCAGTCCATTGGAAGATGAATCAAACATGGATTTATAAAATTATAATCATTTGGATTTCAATTTTTGAAACACTTATTGTCCTATTTGTTTTTGAATGATTGAATTTGATCTTTTTTGACCCCTTACCATCCTCTTGTATTTTATTCCTCTTTTATAAATGGTGTTGGCCCCACCTTTTCTAAAAAAAGGGAAAACCTATTTTGGAGTATAATGTAACACTTGAAAATTTTAGTATATGTTTCCCTTCAAAAAAATATTTTTTTTATTTATTTTGTCACATGTAACACTGAACTAAAATGAAAAATAAATTATTTCACTACAGTGGAATAATAAAATAAAAAATTAAATACCTTACAAGATAACTAAATAAAGCATAATTAGTAAAATTACTGAAGGGATGAAACCATAGATAAATAGAAATTATACCATATTAAAATTACCATCACCAATATCTACCATAAATATCACACCATTAAGGATATCTATAGAAAGAATACAACACAATAGAAATATGATAAACATATTAATAGGGACATTATAGAATAATATGTATTGTTTTAAAGAAGCTTCTATTATTGTACATAGGAATTTAATATAATAGTTATATATATAGTTCTTAGTTATATGGTCATTTTATATACAGTCAATGTATATATTGTCATTGGAAACATGGTCACTATGTATAAATATATCCAATAGGCACAGTGAGTATTTTATATTTATATTTAAATAATTTATTATATATAAAATATCCAATATTTAACTAATATAAATATTTTAAAAAAATTAAAATGATACTAATTCATTTTGGAAAAATATATTATTTTAATGAAATTGTTTTTTAGAAAAAATATATTATAAATTAAATTTATAGATTCTAAATAATCATGTAAATAAATTTGATTGGAATCATTCAAGATATTATTGGTAAATAATTCAATAACATGTAATATATAATTAAATATTTATAATAAATATGAATTTAATGATTCATGTTCAATGAAAAATAATATATTTAAAAACAATATTTTATTTATATATACATGTTTTCACTAGAAATATAAATTTTTTAAATTAAGGTTAAATATCTAATAAATTTATTTCAAATATAAATAAACATTCATTTAGTGATTATTACTTGTTTAGGAATGAGAATAATGCCACTTGTATATGGGAAAATGTTTTTTTAATAATTTATTTATGTTTTATTATTTTAATATATAAAATTACTTTTAATCACTTTTCGTAATTTCATTTAATTAAAAGGATTTAGTTTTTAGTATTAGGGAAATTAAATTAGGAAATATAGTCTATTTCATTTTTTTGAATAAAATATTTCAAAGATAAAAGTATGTTACAACAATAAAGGGTAAAATATTTAAAAAGGGTTTAAATAAGGGATCAATACATAAAATATCATAAATGTATCACTAAATCTATATATGATGGAATTATTGACCTCCCTTATTCCATTTTCCAATAATTAGAAACATATCCTGAAAAATAACATTTTTTATTCTTTGAGAATGTGTATTTATGAAAATACCTCTCATGTTATATTATAAAAGGACTTATCCTATATTTACCCAAACCCACACCTTCCCATTGGTTTCTATATTAATATAAAAAAACTTCTCCCTTACAATCATATAACATATTTTGGATTCTCTTGTTACAAGGAGTCTAAAATCCCTTATTTTCAAAAGGCTCTCTAAGAGATGATTCAAGTCTTCAATGTTAATGTTATCCTCACCTTAATAGTTCTTCTTTATCATCTACATCTACCCATTCTTGAATATAACTTATTAATTCAATAACATGATTTTTAAATCATTATAATTTTTTAAAGGAAAAAATTATTACTATATAATAACATGCTCGTACTCATTCAATAATTATAACATGTTCTTATTTGAGTCAGTTTTACAACATACATAAATGATGTTATATAGTGTAAATAATTATTTACTAATAAAACACAAATAAATTTAATTTAATTTAATAATTACTAATTTAATTTTATTGTAATTATGTAATTATAATATGCCAAATTATTTTCACTAATAAAATCAATTTTTTACTAATTAAATAACCACTAAAATGTGATTTTATAGGAATCATTATGAACCATCTACAAAACATCCATGAAATAACCATAATACTCTTGAACTATATCAAACACATATATTGACCATTCATAAAAATTCTATAGTTTATTAACCTAGGAACAACGAGAAAGGCTTGAAAACCCAGGTAATGTTAATATTAAATTGGTTTCTTGTCTTATAAATATTAATTATTAGATTTTATGCATTCATATTAACTATAATAATTTTATGTAATTTTTTAATCAAAATAGATATAGTTTTATTATAATATAAATTATTTTCCATGTATTATATAATTTTATATAGAATATAAATTTATTAGTTTTATAATTTTAATTTGATTAAATAGACTTCATTTTCTATATCATCATTTCAAAATTATCTTAATATTATTTTAAGATTTTTAAAAAATAGTCAACTTTTAGGTAAATAGTGAAAAATAACACATTCTCAAACACCAAAATGTTTCCATTTTTTAAGTATTCACAACATAACATACAGTATTAAATTGGTTTTAATATCACAAAACTCCCTTTTTACATAACCAAAAAAATTATTTATTATAAATTCTATATAGGATTTTGGTGTAAACTAATTTTTATCCTTAAAAAATAATTTTTCTAAAAAAAATCATTGGATTTTATGTGCATATAATAAAAGAAAATTTTTAAAGAAAAATTGAAATTGAATCTTATAAATTTATTCCAATTTTGGAATATGAATATTGAAATTATTTACTAAAGAACTTTTCATTTTTTAGTATTAAAATTAAGTTTCCACAATAAAATTTAGTCCCTATTGTAAGGATTACAAGGTTTAAAGATGGGTTTAAGTTAAGGTATAATGCCTAAAATAACTCTAAAATTTTTCTAAATTTCATTTTTTGATTTTATTCTGACTCAATTTTTTTTCTTTATTTGATATTATATTCATTTGGTTCCAAATTATTTTGATAATTAAATTTATTATACTTTAAAGTTGAGTGTATTTATAAGGATACCAATCCCGTTACTTATAAAATAGAACTTATTCTCCTCACATATGCATGTAATTTGATCACATTATTTCAACACATAGCTACCCAAATACCCTCCAAATATTCTTATCCAAGTTCCAGAGCTTCTTTGAATTACCAAAAACCAATATAAAAAACCTTAAAGTGTTTTTAAAAGGATATTTTCAAAGGAAGAGGTAAATGTTCTAACTAAGATCTTTCATATTTACTTATTCTTAAAACTTCTCTAAATCTTATATAAACATTTTTAAAAAATAAAATTTGTATAATTAATATAAGAAAATTTTATTATGTTTATGTAATAATCATTCTCAACTTTCTTTCAATCCATATAAATATTAAATCAATGACCATGTGTAAGTGGGGACTACCATCTCCATGGATGATGTATTTTATTTTTCATTACTACCTCAAATGGATGGTTAAAATAATTTAACAAATAAATAATTAAAGTATTTATAAAATAATAATAATCAATTAATAACAATCAATTATTTATATTATTTCCCTCCCATCTATTAGAGAATGTAAACATCACCTGTGTGAATGTTTGGACTACCACATCCATGAATTGATGTATTTCATTTTTGATCATCGGAACTCATGGGTAATAATAAATATAGATTTAATAGAAATATGATATTTATAACATAATTATTTTTCTTGTAATTATAAATTATAATCTACCTTTCTTCCTTTACTTCCATTAAAAAATGAAAAATTCACCCATGTGTACTTACGAACTACTTCCTCTATAGAGTGGCATATTTCATTTTTCATTTCCACCTCACATGGATAGTTCTATAAGTGTATTTAAAAATTAAATATTATTTTTATAACATTATTAAGGGTGTTGGAAAATTATGGAAAGATTTACTAACCCCTTTACCCTAATCAATTAACAAAAACCTTTTTGTCTGAATTACCCCCAAAATGTACGATGTTAACTTAACTGGGTTTCAAAATAAATAGAACATGATAATAAGTAAAATAAATGTAATGATGAAAACTTAATTAATAGAAAAAATATTATTAATAAATTAAATGATTATAATATATTTATTTCTCATTAGGGAATAGAATGTATGTGACAAGTCAGGACTTGAGGTAAGGAATTTTTCTTTAAAACATTTTTTATGTTTTAATGTTTCACTATCAACTATTTTTCCTCCATATACATGTCCTTTAAATTGTTTAAATAACTTTATTATTTTTAAACATAATGAATGATTAATATAATTTTTTATTTTAATTTATTTTTTTACAAATATATTAAAATAAATATATTTTATGATTATCATAAGTCACCTTTTGAGTTTCAAATATACATAGGTGTGAATAATATATTTTTTAACATTTACAAAAAAACTGTCATTTCTTGACTTCATATTCATTAGTAATTATCATGAATAATCAATAATTCTATAATATTTTAAAAAAATATATTTTATTCTTGTTTTTAAAAAAAATTGTTTTTAGAAAAATTAGAATAAAGGACTTTTCTTCACATTTGAATGAGATAACTGAATGTAATTTTTCTTAGAAGATCAAATTCCAATTCATATAAGTTTTATCATGTAAATAGAAGATTTTATATATTTCATTCACGAAATTTTAGATAAACATATCATATAATGTTTGGTGGGTATCATATATCATTTTTATGAATGTTGTAATGATATATTCTCCATACGAGACAAGAAAGAATTAACAAGGTACTTTATTTCATTTTTGAGGTTGTTGTTAGGGTTCTTGTAAGTATAAGGCCTCAACATTACTAACTGAATTTTCTATGATTTAATTGATATTTAATGGAAATTTTTTTGTTTCAATAGTTTAAAAATGAGTTCATAAATAATATATTGTTTAACCTATTAAAGGTGAATGATTTGTTTTTCATAGAAGAGTTTTTATTTGTTATCATTTTTTCTCAAGAAACTATAATAATTAGGATTTTTCATTAATTATTTCTACAACTTATTTTATAAAAAAAACTTTGGTAAGTAAATTTGATATCATGAGTAAGGAAATAATTATTTGAGATCAAATATAATTTTTTTCAAAAGCCAATATTCCATACGGATTTTCATGTACTTCAAAGGGAAATAGATTTAATTTCATTTTTATATCCCTTGCTAATATTTTTTTTCTCATAAAATATTTTTAAATATTTATTATTATTATTAATAGTGTATATTAACTATATAATGATTTATTATGGAAGCTATTGAAAAAAACAAAAAAATCATAAAAAAATAGGATTATAATCAAAATAATATGATTATGTGGAAAAAAAAAATATAGTATGTAGAGGAAACCACTTAATTATATAATTATTTTCCCAATTATATAAAACTAAAAAGAAAAAATATACTAGAAATTTAATGAAGTGGAATCATTTTCATAAGATTCAAAATTATGGGGCTTTTATGTTACAGGTTGTTATAGTAGGTATCAAAACTAATGTGTAAAGATTATTTTTTTATCATTATATCATGGTGTGTGAGTCTAGTTTGTTATAATAGGTATTAGGGAAATTTTTTAGATAAAATTATGGGTTATGAAATTTTTAATAAAATACACTTTATAGATACTAATATGTGGTTATATTAACATGACATAGTATTTTAGGGTTTCAATGTTTCTTAATTTAAATTTATATCCTCTTGAGAATGTTTTTCCACTGAGGAAATAAGTTTAATGAGTTAGGAAGTAAAAACTTAGATAATATCCTTTTGAATGAATAAACTTTTGTAGTTGTAATTATATAAAATAATATTGTGTTTATGTCAACTTAGTTGGCATAGGCAATTAATGGTGGTACCCATATTAGAAAGTGAATGAATTCTCTATAGAGTAACATGTCTATAGTGGATAATTTCATGAAAACAAACCCTCAAACATTTGGTGAAACCTCAAAAATAGTGGTTTTGATGGATGGATTAATTATTTGGAGTAGATATTTAATGTTTTGGAATGTTTATATAATTAAATATCACTTTTAGTATTTATCATTTTGAATATGAAACTGATCTATGGTGTATCTGATTAAGAACAACAAAGAAAAGGGTGTGACTTATTTCCTATAATAGGTAATATTTAAGGATATTTTCCTTGAGAAATATTTGGAAAATGATGTAAACTTAGAATAAAAAGGAAATTATTGAAAATTAAGGAAAAGTATAAGGATTTAATTTCTACCAATGAAGAATATTACTTGATTTTCCTGGTATGCACATAATTTTATTCCAGACTGTGATTGTAAAATTGATATATTTTATATAGTATTTAATCTAATTTTATGAATGGGTTGTGTTACTTGTGAATTTTAAGGAAATGAGAATATTTTTTCATGTTTTGATAAGCTTGAGTTCAGGTTTATGAAATTTTATAACAATAAGGAGAAGAATCAGTCTAGGTAGCCAACAATGGGAAAGAATCCACTAAGAAAAATTATAGGTATGAAAAATAAACTTCCTACTTATGATAATTATGGTAATAAAAATTATATTGTATACCGTATGAGATTTATAAAGTGTTATTATTTTGGTATGTTATGAAATATGGATGATGACTTCTAAGAGAATAGAAATTCCAATGGTAAGTCCAATAATTAAATACAAGCAGTGAGTTTTATTATTTATAATGGGATAATATGTAATGAAATTATTTTTTTGAAGAATATTTTGATATATATAGATCAGAAAGGTCATATATATAAGGGTTTTTAAATATCAGTTTCTCATATCGTGAAAAATATTGGACTATTAAATAAAGTGGTGATGGGTATATTTATTTTTTTAATCATAGTATTCTATTGTCACATTCGATATGGGATCAATATAGTAATTTATTTCTTGGAAATTTTATAATAAATGGAAATATCAACTCAATAAGTAAATATAAAACATCTTGTAAATACATTTGGAGAAAGTATTAAACAAAAAATAATTAATAGTAATATACATAATATCATATGTGGAATGGTTTTTCCTAAAAATTATATTATCATACCCTTGGTAGAGTTTGATGTAATTATGGGGATATATTGTCTTTCAGTTTATCATGAAATGATTGATTTCAAAGATAAATGTGTCATATTTAATTTTTAGAGTGTGTTTCAATTCATATATAAGAATGAGTTCATAACTATGATAATATATCAAGAATCATAGAAAGTTATTAAAGATGGGGTAAAATTCATCTTTTACCTATCATTTAAAAAGGGAATTCAGTCATCTTAGTGATGTTCTTTAAAATTTTTGGATGTATTTCCTAATGATCTTACTGGTGTTATTCCTAAATAGGAAGTTCAATTCACCTTTATCTTAGTGTCAGATTCTATGATAATTTCAAAACATCCTTATCCAATAGCCCTAATGGATTTATTGGAATTAAATATAAAATGTAATAAATTATTGAGAAGGGTTTCATCTACCCTATCACTTAACCATAGGGTTATCATGTTATGTTTATAAAAAAAATAAGGATATTTCTATGAGGATTTATGGGATTATAGAGAACTCAATAAAATTAATTTTAAGAACCAGAATCCATTTTCATATATGGATAAATTGTTTGATCGAATCCATAATGACTATTATTTTTCAATGAATGTCAATGGATCTTAATACTATCAGTTTAAAGAAAAGGAAAAAATAAATTCCAAGGATGGAATTTCATACAAGGTATGAACATAATGAGTTTTTGGAAATTCCTATCAGGTAAAAAAATGTGCCTATTATATTTATGGATAAAATAAATATAGTTTTCTATAAGAGTTATGATAAATATATGGTGGTATTCATTGATCGCATTATTCTATATTTTAACAATTATTAATATCAAAAGAAACATAAAAATATTTTTCTATAATCATTAAATGATATTAAGTTATATAAAAATTTTATGAAATATGAATTTTGATTATAGTATATTTATTTCAAGTTTTATATTGTTTTTAATGATGGAGTAACTATTCATCCAACTAAAACTAAAGTGGTGTAATATTGGAAAATACCTACAAATGTCACTATGATTATAAGTTAAATTCTATTAGTAGGTTTCTGATGATTTTTTTAAACTTTTCTTGGTTACCTAACCCATTATCCAAGTTAAATCAAAAGGGAGTAAAATTATTTTTCCAATAAGTTGTGGTTAATGTTTTCTAAAATTTAAAAGAATATAGAATAATGATCTATTTTTTCCTTAACATAAATAATAGATTAATTTTTTATTTATAGTGATTATTCTTTGAATAACCTTGGTTTTTTTACATAACATGATTGGTTAATTTGTTATGACTCACAACAATCAAAATCTCATGAATAAAATTATTCAATTCATGATATTGAGGTTACTGTAGTAGTTTTTATTTAAAAATTTAGTGGAATCTTCCATATGGGGAGAAATGTAACATATATGGGTTATAAATCATTAAAATATATATTCACTAAATAAAATTTTAACATGAAAAAAAGAATATAGTTAGAACTAATAGAGGATTATGATTTCATGATTCACTGTCATCCCAAAAAATATACTAGGGTAAAAAAATACTTGAGTTGAATTAATAATGTTTCATTAACCATAATATTGTTAGAACATGATCCATTATTTAAATATTTAATGAGGATTGGTCTGGAAAGTGTGTCTATAGAAAATTATTCTCTTTTAGATCAGGTATCAGTTTAATCATACATTTTATAAATAATTACTAAGGATCAAAATAATGATCACAATTTTTAATGTAAGGTATAATTTGATAAGGATGGAATGTTTCTAGAGATTAATATTGTTAACGGTGTCACATAACTTAGAAAGAGGCTTTGTGTACCATGTTATTTTCAGTTGGAAATGTAATTATTTAATGAATCTCATAGTTCTCCATATTATTTTCATCATGGTGGGTCCATGATATATAGATATCATAGAGAATATTATTGGTTATAATTAAGGAAAAATGATATTTTTTATTATACTTTAAAGTTTTTCACTTGTAAATTGGTTAAATCAAAAGAGAAACTATCGATAGGGATGATTTAGTAATTTCTAGTACCTGAATGGAAATGGGAGAATATATATATATATATATATATATCTGTGTGTGTGTGTGTGTGGATTTCATGATGTTATTACCAAAAAAAATATCAAGGTAATGAAGAGATTTCATTTATTGTTGATCATTTTCTAAATCTATATGTTTTCTAACTATTAGATATATTTTTTCTTTAGATCAGCTTGTTTGAATCAATCATAAATAGATAACCAGGTTTCATGGAGTCCTTATTTATATTTTATCTGATCATTACCAATTATTTAAATCCCATTTTTAGAAAATATATTAGAATTCATAGGGTATTTCCTTATGTTTTAGTATAAAAATCACAATCAATATGATTGATAGTCAGTGTGTACAATTATGAATTTGGAGGATATGATTTGGGATTTTCCATGGTATTATCATGGATTTTAGAATCAACATCTTTTATGATTATAAATTTATTATAATATTTTTTTCATTCCAGTATACTAATGTAACTATTTGAGGAATTATATGGAATTTTTTTTCAAAGAACAACATTTTTGCGTGAAGTTGGGGAAAAATTTTACTTGGACCCAAATTGTTGGAAGAGATGGTTAAAAATTTAAAGATGATCCAAAATTATTGAGGAAAACTTAGATCAATTAGAAGCGTTACCTAGATAACTATAGCAAAACTATTTTAATTGAGGTAGGATATCATTTTTTTATTAATATAAATCTTTAGAAAGGTGTGAAAAGTTTTGGTAGACATGGAAATTCAAGTCCATGGTTTATTAGTACATATGAAATTATTATGAATATGGGATCAGTTTCTTATGTATTATCCTTAACTGTAATTTTATGTTACGAACATGTTAAATTTTATGTTCCATTGTTAAAGAAATATGTACTAGATATTTTTAATTTTTTGAAACTTGACATAGTATAGTTAGAGAAGAATAATCTATAAGAGGAAAATTTGGTTCATGCTCTTGTTTTAAAAGTGTAGGTGTAAAGGAGTAAGTTATCCCACTAGGTTAAACTTTTATGGATGAACCATATGATTGAATAAGTAATATCGTAATATAAAAATGATATTGGTGAAAAATATCATCACCAATTAATTAATGAATAAAATTTTGAGGAAATAATATATTTAAGGATAAATAATTTGAAAATCCACTAAATGTTAATAATAAATTAATTTCACAACTTATAAATATACATGATTATATTTTTATAGATTCATATTCAGTGTAAGAATTTTAATTAATTTTTTAATTGAAAAATAAAAAATTTAATTTTAGCAAATTGTTTCCATATATTATATGGTTTTCATTAAAAAATTAATTTATAAATTATAGAGTTTAAATATGATTAAATGGAGTACATTTTGGATATATTCATGTAAAAACTATCTTAGAGTGTTTTTTTTGTGTTTCAGAAATAGTTGATTTTAGGTGAATAGTTGAAATACTATATTGTAAAATGCTATTACTTTTCCTTCATTTAATTATTCACAAGGGAAATTTCAGTTTTATATTGGATTATAGTTATATAAATCAATATTTATTATTAAACAATTAATGTATTATGGATCAATTTTATACTTGATTTTAGTGTAAATTATTTTTTATGCTTACAAGGTAGTTTTATAAAAAAAAATATCATTGCATTTTGCGTAATTATATAAAAAGTAATTATTACCACCAATAGAATTCTAATCATTTGAAAAAATAATTCCTTATTTTTAATTAATATATTAAAATTATGTAACAATTTCAATTTCAGTTTTAGTCATTAAATTAGTTTTTCATGGTCAAAATTAGTCATTACGATAAGGGGTAAAAGGTTTTGATAGGGTATTAAACAAAAATAAAATTATTAAAATATCTATAAAACATATATAAATTTTATTTTATGATTGTATTAAGACCCTTCCTCATCCTATCTTAGAATTTTTTTCAATTTCTTGTCACTCTACTTTTAGAAAGACATTTATTATATTTTAATGTTAAAGGTATTTACAAGGGTGACACTCCCCTTACTCATAAAATGGAACCTCATATACTCACTTCAATACACACTTTGAGAAATTTATCATGAACAATAAATAAATAAACTAATTAATATTTTTCATGTACCCTTACTATATCTTTGTTTCTTCCAAAAATATGAATCCAAATAACCATAAGGTATTTATCAAATGAGATTATACAAGGATTAGGTATATGTTTTAACCAAGAACATTCAAGTTTCACTATTATTAAAACTTATAAAAATATACTATAATAATATTAAAATAATAAAAAAATTATAATTAATATAATAATAAAAAATATGTTTATTTACAAACCATTTTCTACTTTATTTCCATCCATAAAAAAATGAAAACATTGTTTGTGTGTACGTACATATACTGCATCCATGGATGAATTATTTCATTTTTATAATTACCTAAAATGGATTGTTATAAAAATATATTAAATTAATAGTTTTTTATTCATAACATAATTTTGGTTTTATTAATATAAAATATTATATACTTTATTTCTCTCCCCTCCATTGTAAAATTGAAACGTTACTCGTGTGTTTGTGAGCACTATCACCTACATGAAGTGATGTATTTTATTTTCTATCATTTCCTCACATGGATGTTTATAAAGAAAAATTTAATGTTTAAGTATGTTATTTATCACATAATAATGCTTTTTTATTGATAAACTATAATATACCTTCTTTATTTCCCATCAATTGAAAAATAAATACACCATCCACGAGTATATGCAGACTACCACCTCCATGAATTGATCTATTTAGTTTTTTTCATTTACACCATTAATGGATGTGTATAAAGTTTTATTTAATGAATAAGAATGATTTTCTGAACATTATTAAGGTTATATAAAAACTAAATAACCATTTTTTAATCCATTTTACCCAGTCAACACAATGAATCCTTTTTGGACTGAACGGCCCCAAAATATTCAATGCAAACTTAACTGATTTAGTAATTGAGTAGAAAATGATAATAAATAAAATAAATTGAAAATTATAATGTAATTAAAATAATAATATATATAAATAAAAATAATTATTATAATTTTAATACTCATAAGGTCTGATAATGACCATGGAAGTTCAAGACTTTAGGTAATAGACTTTTCTTTAAAACCTTATTTTAAATTTTTAAATTTTTTACTTTCAAACTTGTTACCTTATTAAATATGTTCTTCAATTTGTTTCAATTATGTTATTAAATATAAATAAATTTATTTATTAAGGTCATTTTCTATTTCCCTTTACTTTCATTATAAATTTTTAAAAATGAATCTTCTTCATATTTTGAATACAGATCATTTTTAATTTCTTTATAAAGGTATTGAAATAATATATTTTTTTAATTCATACTAGAATGAAAAACTTTTCCCACTATCATAGTCGTTATTAATTCTTAAGATTTATCTTTATGTGTCTATTATTTTTTAAATAATATCTTATTTTTTTTATATGGGAATTTTTAGTTGCTAATTTGTTTTAAAAATGAAATTATATTTCTTATAATTTTTATGAGATAGCTGAAAGTGATTTTTTATTATTGTCTCTAATGATAGTTATTATGATATTTTTTATAGAAATAAAAGATTTATTTTTTTTTATTTTTTTTATACTACTTGAAAATAACAAATGAGTATGTTTAAGTTTGATATATCCATCCAATTCATTAGGTAATAACATGTTCTCTATAGGAGATATGTTGGAATTAACTAGGTTTGTTATTCAATTAAATGGTTTCTTATAATGATTATTATAAGGGTAATTCCACAAGATGTGTAAATAGATTTTAAATTATTTATATGAGTTTTAATATAAATATATTCATTTTTTTAGGTGAAAAAATTAATTATGAATAAGGGAATGGTTTTAAAATTTTAATTGTGAATGATTTATTTTTCAAGGAAAAATTTTTCTTTTCTTCTCCTATTTTCCTAAGAAACTATCATGGTTTTGATTTTGATATTATACTTCATAAAAAATGGATTATAAAAAAAAACTGGTGATCAATTTAATTTTATTATAAAAAAATTATTACTTGATCACAAATATTATTTTTTAAAAAGGAAAACATCATTATAGATTCTCGTGTCTTCAAAATAGATTAACAGATTTCATTATTTTTCATATCCCCTAATATGAATTATTTTTATCATCCAAATTTCTAAAATTATTTTCATAGGGTCTAAGTATGTATAGTAATAATGAAATTTATAATGGTGACATGTCTTGAATGAAGTAAAAGTTTCATTAATGAAAAATGAGTGTAAACATAAGAATGTTTTTTTATGGAAAAAATGTATACTTTGTGTCTATATCGGCTTTATTATGTGATGGATTAAATAATTATATAAAATTATAAAATTAAATTATCCTTAAAATGTATGGAAGTAAAATCCTTGTTATTAAATTCATAATTATGAGTTTTTTATGTTATAGGTTGTAATACATGGACTGAAACCGACAAACCGAAGCATGTGTGAAAAAATGGATATATCAAAAAATGAAAAGTAAATTTAAAAAATATATAATTAATATATAAGTAGTATGTAATTATAAATGAATGGTATCAAGTAAAATAAATATGAATAAGTTTCTTAGATATATTGATAACAAAGAATAATTCATTATACATTGAGTTATAGAATTTTCATCCAAGAGGAAGTATATGGAAAGAGTTTCTTTTTTACAATATTACTTGGAAGTGAATATTTTATATTTTGTAATACCCATTGGGATAAATTTTTTGTCATTTATCTCTAAAAACCATTTACTTTATTTTCCTATTGTAATTTTTAGTGTTAACATTTATTTATACCAATTTTCCTCCCAGTGGTTTATAATTCACCTGAAATGATGCTTGTATATAGATCTGAACTAATCTATTCTATTTATTTATGAATATTATTCATCTCTATATATTTTTTCAAATCATTTTATAGATGTATTTATCCATAATTCTATTATTTTTTAGGTCATTTTCTATTAAATTTGACATTATTCACATTTTTTTAAAGAAAAATGTTTTTTACATTTGTCACACATTCATTTTATCTCATCTAATTATCCAGTTTTAATTATCAAGATTACTCTCATAGTGAACATAATTCATCAACTTAATTTTTTAACACACATTATATCTATAATAAAAATAATTTTTAATTATTTATTTTATTTTTCATTTAAAATGTAAAGTATATTTATTCTTATTTTCATAGAAATATTATAATGCTATTATAAAGTGTTTTCAGCGTAATATACTTCAATGTTTATTCTATTTCAATAGATATTTTTTCTAGTTGAATCAAATGATTACTTTCTTTGGAATATTCATTTTCATGACTTGTGATCATTGTTATAATAATGGGTTAATTATGAAATGATCACGTAATGAATTCATTCATGTGGCCTAAGTATTTATGGTTTTTAATTATGTTATTAGAGGGAGTGAAATTATATATCACTCAAATATAATAGTTAAATATTTACATATAATGATATGAAATGTAGGGGACTAGAGAGTAAACAAAATCAAGTATGTTATGGGACTTTTTTAACTATGTGGTAGTGGTAAAGGAAGTGAGAGTTGACATAAAAAATGATTCAATTTTCTTATATTTATTCCGCATTTCAATGTTTATATTTCCATAGATTAAGATTATTTACACATTTTTTTCACTTTATAATAACTAATTTATTGGGCTATGCCAAAATTCATATGTTATGATTCATTATTTGTGATCCATTTTTAATTGTGTATGATTTACATGGGATATGTTCATGTACCATGATTATGTTCTCAAACCAACTTTTTCATCTTATCTCGCTTATTAAATTTTATTTATATCTATTATTTTCACGCTTATTGAGATTTTGAGGTCACCCTTTTTTATATTTCCCTTCCCCAAGAATTGAAGAAAAGTATTATGTATTATGTATCTAGAAGGGTAACATGTGGGAAGATTATTTGTGTAAAATATTAAATAATATTCCAAAAATAATTTTTTATGTATATAATATCAATATAAACTTAATTTATAGGTTTTAGGGTGTGATTTTTATCTATATATAATTAATATTTATGTTAAATGATTTAAAATGTATGCATGTTATGATTGGATCTTATGAAGAGTTAAGTACTCAAAATATAATATAGTAGTGGGAATCTCATCCAGACTCTAGTACTAAAGAGGTAATATAATCCCCATCCATGTAATAATGATAATATGTAGAAGTGTCCCACGACACAGACCTCATCATAAGATAAAAAAGAAATTATGCTCTATGAATTTCTATTCTCAAAAAGGAACCATCCCCCCTTCCAAGGAAGCATCACATCATTAGAATTAATCCCCAATTCTCTAGGTAGTAAAATTTATTAGGCAGGTGTCCCATTTAAAACATCACTAATTTCATGTGAGTATTATATCCCATCACCATAGACATAGTATACCTTCTATAAAAATACCAATTAATTGGTATAAAATCTCTCATCATAATAATCGTATCATAAGTGGTAAATTTTTTACCATAAAATCTATAAATAGAAATAATTTCATGATACCCATAATAAATAGTCAAAAATATAAAATTTATGGAAATAAGATTAAAAACATGATATAAAAAATTACTTTAAGAATGGAATATTATTTAACTGAAATTTAAATAATATCTATATCAGTTTCCACTTGAATAACTCATATTCAATACCATATACAAGGCTCGACCTACCTGATACTAAAAAATGAGTATGGGATTAATACTTACCCCATATTATTCAATAACTATTCCAAAAAATGCTAATTAAAACTCACATGTACAATCTGGGGTTAGGCCTAAAGTCCACCAACACTAATAAAGCACATCTCCAAGGTTAAGGTGGATAAGGGAACCTGTTTAGGTGCATACTGACATCAAATAATTCAAGGACTCCCCAATTTTTTCTTAATAATAAGATCCAATAAATTCTAACTCATATTCGGGGCCATTAATGGTCATGACATAAAAATGAAACTATGGGGAAACTACTAATGGTCCCAATAATTATAAATACTTATATATTTATAATAAAATCAAATATTAGTTTAGATTGGGGTAAAGAAGGAATGGTTAGTGTGACTCAAGAATCATATATGAATGAAAATATGAATAAGCTACCCTAAAATATTATAGAACAACTACCTTATTGGTATAGGTTTCCATTCAATGAATATCAATGATTAATTCCAACTAAATCAAAGGATTTCACAAATCCTTTAAAAACACCTAAAATTTTGAGTCAACTGATAAAGAACATAAAAATTATTAGAGATACCATAATTAAATTAATATAATGATCAAACTAACCAGAAGAATACAAATGTGATAAAGAAAAATGATTTGGAAATAAAATGAGGTTGTGGGTGGAACATCATCCTAGAAATTATGTAATTTTGAAGGGGAGTTTACATAGGTCTTGGGATGAAAAGAAATGAATTAAATATGAGAAACCCAATCAAAAGTTAGAATCATATTGACAAAAAATAAAATATTACTATATCTAATAAAAACTCTATAGGGATACCACCCAAAATTTGGTAGGAGGTGTAGTACCACTGACCACTGTCCAGGTCAAATATAGTTCCAATGGACCTCCACATAAACTTTTTTGGAGTTTACAATGGTACATCACACTATCAAATTTCATGGGTAGTTTGATGGAGCCCACATAAGGATTTTGTAGGGATTATGATCATAAGAAAATTTTTACCATAAAGTTTTCCCTTATAGGAATATGATTTTTGGGTTCCATTAATCTTGTATACTATCAAAATAATAAATGATACACATGGTTACACCCAAATTAAATCAAAATTATACCTATAAAATAGATGGGTGTTATAACATGACCACCATAGGGAATCTCATCCACAAAATGAATCACTAATCATATCCATCCAACAACATTTGATTCTATGCTCAAATAGCATCCCACACTTCCATGTATCCTCATGGACTTACATGTGCTACCATAACATGAATACCAAATACCACATCTTGTATGAGTAACATTACCACATTGATTGATGATATTAATAGGTCGTTACTTAAACAATGCTTCAGACATCTAGGTTATATTCTATCTCAAAGTTAAAAGACTATAAGTATTTAACCCAACATTACCTTCCAAAGAATGTTTAATCCTAAATAATACATATAAACAGATCTTATGGTAAATATAAAACAAAAACCTCTCACAAAATAAGTACTATTTCAAACATATCAATGAATGAAATACAACTTCTAACTCTAAATTCTATGTCAGGAAATTCAACTAATGTGGCCTCAATTTCCTTGAATCATATGGAACCACATCCGACCTCAAAATGGCTATAAGGGAAATTATTTATGTATCATAATACACTGTATACTACTTATTCATCATAGCTAGTAACAAAATATTTTATATATTAATAATAAATTAAACTATAAAAATATTTCTCACAAGAATCAAACCATGTAAACTTCACACACTTCTTGTTTATAGTTATCAATGATGCTTCCAATTGTAATAATTCTTTAATATAAATCCTATAGAATCCTATTAATCATATAAAACCATTAATTTACAAATAAACTTCATTGGAAACTCCCTAGAAATCACTGCCTCAACCTTCTCGGGTTCTACTGATATACCTACCCAAAATATAACATTCCCAAATAAGAAATCCCCACTGTTAAAAATCAAACAATTTGAGAATTATTAATATAACTAATTCTCCTTATCCATGATCAAAATAATATATATATATATATATATAATGAAAAATACTCCCTTGACTGGGAGTATTAGAAGAGATCATCAATGACAATGACCAGGGAGGAATCAAAATACAAATTAAAGACCCAATTCATCATGGTCATAAACACATACTACATGTTTATTTGACTAAATGGAATAAAAATTTAAATATATAGGATATTTTTCTCATGAATTAAATAAAATCAATATTAAAAGTCCTCACATATAGATGGTGATACATTGATCTCAAGTTGATATTCAAGAACCACTTTTCTCCATTGAACTGGTTGAATAGATCATCAATATGAGGAATTGGATATTAATTATTGGCTATTAAAAATTTCAACCTTCTGTAATCCACACACTGAAGTAAATAAACATCCCCCTTCTCATTGAACAATATAGGGGCACTCTAAGGTTATTTTATATTAAAAAATTATTCCTTCACCTTTTGGTCATCTAGATAAACATAAAACTCTATATTTTCTATAGGAGTAATTCTATATAGATGTATAGATATAGTCTCCATTTAACACATGAACTCTACAGAAAACTCAACCAATGTATTTGGAAGAATCACTAGGATTCCATCAGTAAATAAATCCTATAAGAAGTGTTATTCCGAGTATGACACTCAAGATTGGGGTGAATTAAGTTCCTATAAAAAATTTTGTTAAAAAGTTTATTTAAAAGGTTCCCCCAATTTAAAATAAAACTGTCCAGTTAAACAAGGTAGTAAAATTATAATAGCTTCACTGTTCAAATAGTTTCTCAGAAGATTGATTAATTCTCAGTTATAAAAATATGAGATATTGATACAACTTTTAAAACTACTATAATAAGGAATAACAATTATAACTACTATCCAAGACTAATTATCAATGTAAAATTTAGTTTTCTAAAAAATGAATTAAAATAGAGAAAGACTAAATTGAATACACAAATGATACAAAACAAGAGGTTTAATATAAAGTAGAGACATATTCCTCTCCACTTGGTGATCACTTGCCACCAAGAAATCTATATAAATAAATATTTTTATCTACACCCTGGATTAGGGTTAACACAACAGTACACAGACTGTCCAGATCATAGTACCTCTATCACAATTCTTTGAGGGAACAAAAAAACCAAGTCACACAAGACCTCTTACATAGTTCTTCATGGGATGAACAAGTGTAAAAAGATAATTGTTTAAGGATATCAAGTATCCTCCAGTTTAGTGCATGAAACAGTGTGTGTTTTTCAGAAAGACACACACACTACTTGTAAATGTAATAAAAGATACACTACAGAGAAATAAAAGGTTAGATAATGTTTATATGGATTTGTGTGTTATGTGTGTAATGACCTGAAATTTTGAATAAATCTTGCTTCCTAATTTTGTGTGTTATTTTATTTTTTATACCCAATAAAACTATTTCATTTGATAACATGAGTATAATTAAAATGAGACCATTGGGTTTTGACTGTTATATGACCATTGGTCAATATGACCATTGTAAACTAAACGTTTCGATTATTGTCTCTAAATACAAGTGATCTTGGTTAATTAATATAGAAAGAAGATTTGATGGCCTCATCCAGTAGTCTCGGGCCAATCGAAGCCCATCTAACGGAACTTGGGAAGGAGGTAGTACCACTGGGCTTTGCTCTGGACCAAACCCAAGCCGAACTTCATCGTGTGAAGCTAGAACGGAATCGCCTTCACGAGAAGTTCAAACTAATAGAAATTACTACTTGTGCAATGTTGGTTGAGCTGCCCTCAGATTCTCTCACCTTAGCACACCTTACACTTAGGTCCTATGCTGGGGTTATAAGGGGATATGTAAGGAGACCGTAACTTCCTTGTGTAATCCTTTCTTTTAAATAAAAACTTTGATTTCTTCTTATGATGAAGTTTATGAATTTTCAAATGTCCGGATAAATATAGTATGCATATTTTTTATGAATTTTAGAGAAAGGATATTTTAAAAATGTTTATGTAAAACTTAAATAAACAAAAATGTGTAATGATTTTCAAAAAATGGTCTTCTACAATTATGTTCAGTACGAAATTTAGAGTCTAATAAGATCAACTTAATTTTTTATGAATAGTAAATTATGAATAGTGATTTTATGCTTAGGATTAGTAATGTTACCAAATTGATTGGTAATCTCACTTAAAGAAAGTATTAATATAATCTAGGCACCTTGATTAAGTAATGTGATTCAATAAAATGGTTAAATAATGGTTTCATAAATTATTAGTCAAGTATTAGTTTTCTCGGGTGAATAGTGTTTTTTAATTAAAAATTAAATTAAAAATATTTAGAATTTTTTTTTATAAAATAGATTTCATTTTTGAACTCAGAACATCGATATTATGTTAAGGTAATTTTTGGGGATTTTTCTGAAAAAAAAATGAATTTTCGGTGAATAGTGTATTTATTTAAAAATTAAATTAAAAATATTTAGAAAATTATTTTTATAAAATGGAGTTCATTTTTAAAATCAAAGCATCGATATTTGGTTAAGGTGAAATTTTGGGATTTTTCTGAAAAAGTTGAATTGTCAGTGAATAGTAAAAATACAGTTTTAGGGTTTCAGTATGTTTAATGACATCATAATTGTGTCATGATGATTTTATGAGATATTTTAAGGGTTGGCCGACCAAAGGTGTTGAATTATTGTATGGGGCCCCATGTGGCCTAACTCCATGGGAAATACCATGGGAGAGCCCATGGTTTTTAGAAAACCACTTGTGAGGTGTCCCTTGGCCATTAATGCCTTGTCCCCTCACTTTCCCTATAAATACCAAGCCATCCTCTCATCCATTCGACTCCCAACTCTCCCCCAACTAATATCTGGTATCATTACCTCCCAAGGAGTCCTCCCAAGGTGCCCCCAATCCCTCAAGGTCCCAACCTTTGAGTTTTAAGAGTTATGTTTTAAGGTAAGGGATCATACCTCTCTCTTTCTTTTCAAGTAATCTCTTTTATGTCATTTCTTTTATGCTCCATGCTCTTATTTTGGAGGATGATCTTTTATATTCCTCTTAATGCCCTTTTCATGTTCATTTGATGAGATACCCCCTCTTTCTCCCATCAATTCGTTTTAAGAAAGTTTAAGTGGCGCCGTTAGGCTGTCGAATTTTTAAGGGATTCATTCACCTTTCTCATTTTTCAAAGTTATACTTTCATGTCAAGTCTTTAAAGTTCCTTTTTATGTTGGGGTATGATCTATATATCTATCATACTGATATTTTATGTTAATATGATGAGAGACCCTATTTTATCTCTTTAATTGATTATTTTGATGTTTAAGTGACGTCGTTAGGCTGTCGAATTTTTAAGGGGTTCTTTCACCCTTCTCGTTTTCAAGATCTTTTTTCATGTCAAGTATTTCAAGATCATTTTTATTTTGTGGTATGATATCTATATCTATCATACTGATCTTTTATGTTCATATTATTAGAGACCCTATTTGATCTCGTCAATCCATTTTTGGAAGATTTAAGTGACGTCGTTAGGCTGCCGAATTCTCATAAGAGAAATCTTATTTTTTTGTCTTCCTTTCAAGTTCTTCATTTCATATGGTATATCATTAAAATTTCATTACCATATTCTTAAATCCTTTATATTATGTTCCCCTACTGTTTTTTATCATTTATGAGTGGGTGACCCATGTCCCCACTCTTTTCAATGTTTTCTAAAACCATGTATCATAGCCGTTATGCTGCAGAATTTTCCTCTCAAAATGTCTTTCTCTTTTTTTCAAATTATTTTATTTTATTAAGTTAATACTAAAAGATCATTCTTCTACAGGGGTATTAAAATATATATCAAAATGTTCTATTTTAATTCTAGGATTTACATACATGAGACCCACTTTCCTTTTTCTGTGGGTTTAAAGTGACATAAGGATCACATCTTTAAAGCAGTTTTTTAAAATGTGATTACTATGAAATGAAACCCATTTCTTTTATGCTATATGGGTTGTTTATGAAATGTTTTATGATGATATATGTGGCTCACATGATAATAAATACAAATTTAAGGGTGCTCTCTGATAGCGCTCCAGTGCATTGGGTAAAGACTTAATCTCTAGAGATGACCTTTTTTAACGACGCCTTGGTGAATAACCTTGGTAATTTTTACTGACACCTTGGGGATGGACCTTGGTGAAACGGAAATGATTTTCAATATTAAATGTTGTATCCACATCTTCAAGTTATGAAATACGTTATTTTTATTATGATATGCCTCATGATTTCTTTCGCATGCCTTAAAGTTCTTTTTCATGACATTGTTGATGTATCTCAAGTTCACATGTTAAATGTTTCCCCTTATTTCCCTTACTGGGACTTCTGCTCACCTTTTCTTTTGATGTATGTCCCTAGGTTATGAGATTCAGTAATGAACCTATTATGAACATAAAGATAATCCTTTCAATTTTTTAAGAAGAATGTTTTATGTTTTCATGTTTTAAGTTCCTGGTTTTCAAGACACTAAACCTTAAAGATCCTCGGTTTTGTAAAATGTAATGAAAAGTTATGTTATAAAAAGGCGGGATTCCATAGTAGGTATCAAAGGATGGTTTAGTTATTTGTGGAAATTAGGATATGAAAACTCTAGGAAGAACCCTATATAAAATTTTAAATATAGGAAATCTTCCTAGTATTTTGGTGAGTATTGAGTAAGGGATTGTCAAGCAAATGCATCCCTGTCTGGATACGAGCAGGTAGAGGTGGATCTGGGATAGATGTGCATAGGGTTAAAACCCAAAAACACCTCTTTGAGTGAGACTTGAACAAGAACTGGTACACAACAATGGGCCTTGCTGTACTCTTGGTTACGACACTCCCGAGGGATATGATTTGGTAAATTCATAAGCTTAGTATGAACCATTATTAAAAGAACAAAGATAAAATAAAATAAAGATTCACATAAGAATATATGATCATGGATAACCTATATTGGAACCTAGGGGATCACAAGTTATGGTATACTTTCCTTCTACAAGTTTATCCTTCTATGCTTAAAGTTTCCTTTTAATGATTATTGGCTAAGTATTTAAGCCCCCTAATTATACGTTCTTTTCTTAGTTAATGGCAGGAAATGGAAGAGCATGTCCCAACAACCAATGTGATAGGAAATGTGAGGATTTCCCTATTAATGTGACAGAGATGATGAAAGATCAAGTTTAACATATTTTGATTATGCCAAACCAGATATCAAAAATCACAATTAATAATTGGTACCTAGTTGAATGCCCAAATTCATCAAGGAAGAAGAAGACAAAGTCTCAAGGATGTTCTTCTGATAAAGTTGATAAGGGAAAGAAGACCCAATTTCTTTTTTTAAAAAATTGTGGGAAGAGGCACCAAGGATAATGTCACAAAGGAACCGGGAGATGTTTTAAGTGTGGGAAGATAGGGCATAAAGTATCCAATTGCTTTAAAAAATGGATAATGTGATGAATGGAGATAAGGTTCGATATAATGTACCTTATACATTTTGATGTCGTAAATTTGGAGAAGTTAGACATTATCCAAGGCAATTCTCTCTTAGAATAGATGAGAAGCATGATGAGCATCCAGAATCTTTGAGGACAAGGGAACAATGCAAGTCTTATGCTGATATGGATCATGATGACTGAAGTACATGTAACTTCTTCTCAATAATTGTCTATGTCATGTTATATTTTAGTTCGTGCTCTATGAGAATATCTTTTATGTTTTCTAAGATCATCGAGTCACTACCTAAGATGATTTTATATCATTAATGAAAACATCTATTGTTATGTACCACATGTTGATGTAGTGAAGTTGTTCTCTAATAAAAAGAGAGTGATTAGGGGATTAAAAGGTGATTATTATTTTGGAAGATGTTCACTATTTTGGGAACCCTATATGATCGAGGTAAATAGATTACTACGCTATTTTAATTGAGGAATAAAGGTTGACTTATATTTTGAAGAATTGACGAATTTAAGGTGGACTTATAGTAATTTAGGTTATATATGGAAATGATTAACCTATCTTGGGGAAAATGTGATTAGGTTAGTTAATTTTGTTATAATATGATAAGAGTGGTTGATTTTGTTTGAAGATGAACGATAAAGTCTATCTTGGAATACTATGTTATGAGATCATTATTATAATTGGGTTTCAGTCTTAGTTTGGTTTATTTTGAGGAATTTTAAGGATAGTTATTTATGGAATAGTCTATGATGAACTTTGGGTAGTACCATGGAACTTTGAAGATTTAAAAGTAGTTTCCCTTCCTATAAGATTCCTTCTTTTTTAAGAGTTGTTTTATCTTACCCTTTCTACTTTTGGGATAATGTTTAAAGATAGAAGAAATTAATCATTAATCTTTTGTGGATTACGTGACTCTCAAGAAGATGATTCGTGTGTTTTGATGAGACCAAGTGTTTTTGAATGCTCATCGTTTGGAGAAAAGATTAGTTTTGGTAGAAACTTATTAAAGGATGAAACTCTACTTGAAAGTGGGTATATTTCCTTATGTTTTTGTTCTATGTATTAAATGAATTCCTCAAAATTATGAAAGGGAACGTAAAACAAAAACGTTGTTGGTTTACGTTTCCTACTAGGTAATCAAATACTGTTTACACACATAATAAGTTTGTGATTTTCTTGTGGTTAACATTCTCCTAATCATGTTTTATATCACTCTCCCTTAGAACTTGACCCTTTGTTTTCTCCTCCATGTCCATGTTTTCCTACATGGAATCCTAGTGGGGGTTAACTCAGTTGACCTTTGTACTTCCCTTTCTTTCATTTAAAGTAATAGTTTTACTAACTCCTTTTCCGATGTGGGACTTTCAATGAAATTTCAAAACCCAATATTAAAAATTGTGAGGATGCAATTTCTTAAGGGGAGAAGATTGTAACGACTCGAAATTTTGAATAAATATTGCTTCCTAATTTTGTGTGTTATTTTATTTTTTATACTCAACAAAACTATTTCATTTAATAACATGAGTATAATTAAAATGAGATCATTGGGTTTTGACTATTATATGACCATTGTTCAATATGACCGCTGGAAACTAAACGTTTCGATTATTGTCTCTAAATACAAGTGATCTTGGTTAATTAATATAGAAATAAGATTTGATGGCCTCATCCAGTAGTCTCAGGCCAATCGAATCCCATCTAACGGAACTTGGGAAGGAGGTAGCACCACTGGTCTTTGCTCTGGACCAAACCCAAGCCAAACTTCATTGTGTGAAGCTAGAACGGAATCGTCTTTGCGAGAAGTTCAAACTGATAGAAATTACTACTTGTGCAATGTTGGCTGAGCCACCCTTAGATTCTCTCACCTTAGCACACCTTAAACTTAGGTCATATACTGGGGTTATAAGGGTATATGTAAAGAGACCATAACTACCTTGTGTAATCCTTTGTTTTAAATAAAAACTTTGATTTCTTATTATGATGAAGTTTAAGAATTTTCAAATGTCCGGATAAATATAGTATGCATATTTTTGATGAATTTTAGAGAAAGGATATTTTCAAAATGTTTATGTAAACCATAAATAAATAAAAATGTGTAATTATTTTCAAAAAATTGTCTTCTACAATTATGTTCAGTATGAAATTTAGAGTCTAATAAGATCAAATTAATTTTTGATGAATAGTAAATTATGAATAGTGATTTTATGCTTAGGATTAGTAATGCGACCAAATGGATTAGTAATCTCACTTAAATAAAGTATTAATATAATCTAGGCACCTTGATTAAGTAATTTGATTCAATAAAATGGTTAAATAACGGTTTCATAAATTATTAGTCAAGTATTAGTTTTTTCAGGTGAATAGTGTTTTTTAATTAAAATTTAAATTAAAAATATTTAGAAAATTATTTTTATAAAATAGATTTCATTTTTAAACTCAGAGCATCAATATTATGTTAAGGTAATTTTTGGGGATTTTTCTGAAAGAAATGAATTTTTGGTGAATAGTGTATTTATTTAAAAATTAAATTAAAAATATTTAGAAAATTATTTTTATAAAATGGAGTTCATTTTTGAAATCAGATCATCGATATTTGGTTAAAGTGAAGTTTTGGGATTTTTCTGAGAAAGTTGAATTTTCAGTGAATAGTAAAAATACAGTTTTAGGGTTTCGGTATGTTTAATGACATTATAACTGTGTCGTGATGATGTCATGAGATATTTTAAATGTTTTTCGACCAAAGGTGATGAATTATTGTATGGGGCCCCATGTGGCCTAAATCCATGGGAAATACCATGGGAGAGCCCATGGTTTTGAGAAAACCACTTGTGATGTGTCCTTTGGCCATTAATGCCTTGTCCCCTCACTTTCCCTATAAATACCAAGCCATCATCTCATCCATTCGACTCCCAACTCTCCCCTAACAAACCTCTGGTCTCATTACCTCCCAAGGAGTCCTTCCAAAGTGCCCCCAAGCCCTCAAGGTCCTAACCTTTGAGTTTTAAGAGTTACGTTTTAAGGTAAGGGATCCTACCTCTCTCTTTCTTTTCAAGTAATCTCTTTTATGTCATTTCTTTTATGCTCCATGATCTTATGTTTGAGGATGATATTTTATATTCCTCTTACTTCCCTTTTTATGTTCATATGATTAGAGACCCCCTCTTTCTCTCATCAATTCGTTTTAAGAATGTTTAAGTGGCGTCGTTAGGCTGCCGGATTTTTAACGGATGCGTTCACCTTTCTCATTTTTCAAAGTTCTACTTTCTTGTCAAGTCTTTAAAGTTTATTTTTTTGTTGGGGTATTATCTCTATATCTATAATACTGATATTTTGTTTTCATATGATGAGAGACCCTATTTGATCTCTTCAACTTATTTTTTTGATGTTTAAGTGACGTCGTTATGCTGTCGAATTTTTAAGGGGTTCTTTCACCCTTCTCGTTTTCCAGATCTATTTTAATGTCAAGTCTTTCAAGTTCCTTTTTATGTTGGTGTATGATCTCTATATCTATCATACTGATCTTTTATATTCATATGATGAGAGACCCTATTTGATCTCATCAATCCATTTTTGGAAGATTTAAGTGACGCTGTTAGGCTGCCGAATTCTCATAAGAGAAATCTTATTTTTTTTGTCTTCCTTTCAAGTTCTTCATTTCATATGGTATATCATTCAAATTTCATTACCATGTTCTTAAATCCTTTATATTCTTTTCCCTTACTTTTTTTGTATCATTTATGAGTGGGTGACCCATGTCCCCTCTCTTTTCAATGTTTTCTAAAACCATGTATCATAGCCATTATGCTGCATAATTTTCGTCTCAAAATGTCTTTCTCTTTTTTTAAAATTATTTTATTTTATTAAGTGAATACTCAAAGATCTTTCTTCTACAGAGTTATTCACATATATATCAAAATGTTCTATTTTAATTCTAGGATTTACATACATGATACCCACTTTCCTTTTCCGTGGGTTTAAAGTGACATAAGGATCACGTCTTTAAAGCGGTTTTTTAAAATGTGATGACTATGAAATGAAACCCATTTCTTTTATGCTATATGGGTTGTTTATGAAATGTTTTATGATGATATATGTGGCTCATATGATAATAAAGACAAATTTAAGGGTGCGTCCTGATAGCGCTCCAATGCATTGGGTAAAGATTTAATCTCTAGAGATGACCATTTTTAACGACGCCTTGGTGAATAACCTTGGTAATTTTTAATGACACCTTGGGGATGGACCTTGGTGAAATGGAAATGATTGTCAATATTAAATGTTGTATCCACATCTTCAAGTTATGAAATACGTTATTTTTATTATGATATGCCTCATGATTTCTTTCTCATACCTTAAAGTTTTTTTCATGACATTGTTGATGTATCTCAAGTTCACATGTTAAATGTTTCCCCTTGTTTCCCTTACTGGGCCTTCTACTCACCCTTTATTTTGATGTATGTCCCCAGGTTATGAGATTAAGTAATGAACCTAGGATGAACATAAGTAGAATCCTTTCAACTGTTTAAGAGATTTTTTATGTTTTCATGTTTTAATTTCCTAGTTTCCAAGACACTAAACCTTAAAGATCCTAGGTTTTGTAAAATGTAATGAAACGTTATGTTATAAAAAGGTGGGATTCCATAATGTGGTTTACCTCTGGACTCATTAGATGTAGGATTTGAATCTTGAGTCCTCTTTTAGAAACAGACACTAAAACATAGTGTTGAGGAGCATTGTGTTCTTTTTTTTAGGAATATGCGATGTTTTTCACCTTTTCTTTTGTTGGATACTATAGGGATGATGGAACTATGATGAACAGTATTTCTCTAGTTCATAGAAAGCAGTAATAGAGAATTCCTCATGTGTTCTTATTTTTTGTGTGTTGCTCATGGGGGTATTCTCGCGTCTTCTTGTGTATGTGTGTCTATGCATGTATACCCGTGTGTCTATATTTCAGGTGCTCTTATTTGTATATATATTCTTGCAGCCAGAAAATTTGCATGTTTATGGTAGACATAGTACCTCATATTTCTGACAGCCTCATTTAAGATGTCTATAGAAAAGCATTAAATTAATCAGGTGCATTAAAATACTCAAAATATGACCGTTAGAAGTAATTTTAAATAAAAGTAATTTAAATAGTCTATTGTTGATTCCTTTTCGGTATCTCCTTATATTGGTGACTCATCCCATCGGTGTTTCATTCGATCGGTATTTCCATGATTTGGTGACTCATTGAATTGGTGAATCGTTTTAACTGTTGGTGAGTCCTTGCGTCGGTAGAACCATGCATTGGTAAGTCATTTGAACTTACAGTAGGTCATCTGTGTCGGTAGGTCATTTACATCAGTAGGTCATCTGTGTCGGTAGGTCATTTGAAGTGATGGGTCATCTGTGTTGGTAGGTTATTCACATTGGTAGGTCATCTATCAGTAGGTCTGTTAAACTATCGATATCTCATCTCTTATGTCGGTGTTAGTCTGTTATACTTAGAAAATATTTCTTCTTGGACTATCTTACAACATAAATATTAACAGAATGTACTAAATTTATATGTGATCATAAATAAAAAAAATTACACATATTGAAACCTCAATAATCATAATTAAAATGTTTGGATGTGATTAATAGGAATTGACATGATTAATAGGAATTGACATGATTTGTGATTATTAAAACTATTAATACTGGAGACGGTGGCCAACAGTCTCATATGGGCCAATAATCTCCCCCTTTTTGATGAATCACAAATCATGACATTGTTTAGTACAATAATTTTATGTTTGATCAAATCACTCTACTTATCATCTTCCATTATTGATGATTGTTCATAGTATATATATAAGGTTCAGAGGTGAAATAAATAGTAATGGTATCAAAGAAAAATAAAATATAAGACTGATTTCAAGGTAAAGTAAATAATGATAATGCCAAACTAAATAATGATAATTTCAAATTTTTCTCCCCCTTTTAGTATAATTAAAAAGTGTAAGGGGTGATTAAATTTTTTCTCCCCCTTTGGAGGATAAACAAGAATAAAATTGGAAGCAAAGAAATAAAATTATCATATGTAATAGATATAATAAAAATAGAGGAAAAACAAGAACACAAAATTCCATTAATCAATAAAGTACAATGTGTTATAAGTCTTAAAATAAAAATAACAAAAGTCAAGCAAATAGACCTATTAGAGAATGATACACACAATGGCTGAGTATTTATAGGTTTCTTTCCTTTCTCAGAGGGATCAATAGAGGGTCCAGTAGGTGGAGGATGAGAAGTTGGAGGGTTTGAAGAAATTTTCGGATGAGGTAGGATCACTCCATATGGAACATTAGTTATAAGGATGGGTTTGTGTTGTGACAAAATAGGTGGTTGAATATATTCTTAGATCACTAAGAGAATCTGAGTCAAAGCCTCAGAAACTGACATTTAAGGTGGAGGCACTGATTTAGGAGGTCCATGAGGTGCAGCAGCAGGCACTACAATTGCTTCACTTTGGACATGAAGGTATGGCTTTAACAGCTTGATGAAATCCTTAATAATCTCACCACCATACTTCATTGATTTCTCAAATTCATCCTTACTCTACATGAATTTTCCCAAAATAGAAGTGAATTCTTTCAACTTCTATACTTGATCCTTAAAAGTTCTGGTTACTGGAGGTAAATATAGGTTCTCTATCAAATACTTAAATAGAATGGTTAGCTAATGCTTAGTAATGATCTTTTTGAAATAGTAGTCCACCTTTTCTGTGATCTGGTCATTTTTAGTCTCATCACTCTTGGAATAGATTCTGACCATATCATGAACATAATCACTATTCTTACCAATATTTTTAAGGTTTCCCAAACCATAAGCAAAAAATAGAGCTTGAAGCTCCTTCTTTACAATAAATCTGACTACCTCAATGTCCAGAGTCTAAGAATTCTAACCAGATGTAGAAGGAATATCAGTAGGAGATGAGGTATGAGTCTTTAAAGTTTTAAGAATAGTCTCCACACAGCCTTTTTACTCTGAGGTAAAAGTATTTATTGCATAATAAATCCCATTCACTTCCTTTCACAATAAAGTAGTGCTTTCAAAAATTGTCTCAACAGTTGTAATTAGGTTGGGTTGAATCTCCTCTATAACTTTCTTTGAAACATTAGTTACATCAGCCTCACTTATACATACTATCTGAATTGGACTAGAAACCACTTTCCCAGACTAACTCATTTCTTCTATTGAATATATGAGAGAGTTTAATTCATCACTAAGCTCAATGTTTTCTCTTTTAGTTATTTGAATCTCATACACTATCTGAGATTGAATATATATACTTACATCGAAACAAACTTCTTATTTAAACCTTTCAAAATATTATTTAGTGATAGAGTCACTAGGAAGGGTATCAGCCACTGATTCTCTTGAAATAGTTACAAAAACATTATCATCTGAGTCTTCATATTCTAAACCCAATGCTACATACCCAAGATTCTTTTCCCACTCAACCATTACATCATCATCCAGAGAAATGAGAGTGTCAAGTCTTACTCTTCCAAGTTGATGCTCTTCACCAGCTTGATCTCCCCTTTCATGAGGCTCCCCCTTAATCTGATCACTACTCACTAGTTTCTTATATTCAGCATGAGGTCTCCTTCTTTGATAAACTAATTGAGGTACAGGAATTTCTTGAGCTTCTACTTCAACAACAACTTCAAAATTTTCTCTTACTTCAACAACAACTTCAGAAGGTTCTTCCAACCATACCTAATCCATATCTTAAACCATTTCAACATATTTACCTTGATCATCCCTATGATGGTCATCATCACTTTCAATACTTTCATCATCATCATGTCTAGATACAGGCTCTTAATTTCCATTTCTAGACCCATCTTATTAACCTTCTTCCTCTTCACTACCACTACCACATTCATTATCTTCACTTTATTCTTCTTATTTAGAGCCACTGGATATAATTACATATTCCACACTACCTAAGACTTTTGTATCCTCATCTACATTATCTTCATGTGTGGTCTCAAAAGAGGGTAAGGAATGTGAAGGAAGAGGAGGTCCAAAAGAAAGACCTTTAAGAGGTTCAGTGGTGTCGAGATCACCCCTATCATCGATAGGTGACCCCTGATCTCTAACTAGAGTGGAAGGATCTTCTTCTTCTTTTGAAGAGTAAACAAATTCCTCTTCTGGTCCCAGAGCAGCATCAGCCATATTCTTAGGCCCAGTTGGATAGTCCACTGGATTGAACTTATCATAAATCTTATCTTCATCTCCAACCCATTATCTCTTCCATGAGTTCTATTTGATTTTATCCTCTTACAGATCTCTTTACTGAGGTAGATCCCACTACACTCAGAAAAAACTTCTTCTCCTTTGTTTAAACAACCTTTCTCTTTTAGCATAACTGATATAATCCTTAGATAAAATAGGGAATTATTTTTCCAAGAAGGTTTGATCATTTCATTCAAATGCATATAAAGGTATCTACAAAAATTTACCTTGATCACTTTTCTCAATAGATAACCAAATAAACATCTTAATACTTTAAAGAGGCAAATTCCCCTTTGCTGGGACAGATCTGATGCTGAATAAACTTAAACAATATTCTACATTCTCCACTTAACTCTATAGCAATGGGTCTCATGTGCTCATTATTATTAGTATGCTCCTTTATAGTTGTCTCAAATAAAAAAAATATCACTCTCAAGTGGAGAGGTACCTAATCATCAAATACACCTTCATAAGGGACTTTAAGACATTCGGCCCATTGTCTTGAATAGAAGTAGATTCTCTTGTCTCTAACAATGGACTTGATCTTGGAAATATCACTTCCTTCCAGCAGAAACTCTATATTCATATAAAACTAATAAACTAGCTTCGGGTAGAAGGGTCTTTCATTATCTGAGAACCACTCAAGCTATCCCTGATCTTGTAGAACCTTGAGTAGTAGAGACTTTATTTCCAACATCCATTCCATAAGAACTTATTTTTCTGGAGTTACAACACAATTTTTAGAGTAGGATTTATAGTTCTAGATGATTTTCATGATTCCCCTTTTTGTTTCTTAGATGCATGAGACTATCAACCATAAAGATCTTGCTTCACATGCTCCATTCCAATAGTTTAGTCTAGATGTTAGAAGGTGAAAGGTCGAGGGTAGAAATAGAAATGGTCGAGTGAGTGTAGGGGTAAAGGAGTAAAGTTTATCAATTCAAACTAATATCATTTAGGGATTTTAAAATCACAAAATCGTGAAATCGTGAATTGGGTTCAACAAAATCAATGAAAAAGTGTCATTTTGGTAAAAACATAAAATAGATAAAAATAGTGAATCATCGGTGTCAGTATGACAAATTTTTCATAACACTAACGGTGTCTTCTTGACAAGGCGTCACTGTCAGCATGATAGGGTATCGACATAATGAAGTATCAGTGTCGGAATGACAAATGTGTAATCATGACATAGGGTTGGATCTGGCATGACAATTGTGTTGGTATGACAAAGTTATCGATGTTGGCATGACATTTTTATCTTTATATTGTCAGTGTCAGTATGACAACTTCACTTAAAATGGTTAAAGTAATAGAAAAAGTAGGTCTTATAGATTGATCATTCCTAACTCATGTCTGATGTAGTTCATTCTTTCAGTGTTCATTGGATTAGTGAAAATGTCAGCAAGCTGATGTTCAGTACCAATGAACTCTAAAGTTATATCACCTTTTTGATAATAGACTATAAAAAAGTGATTCCTTACATCAATGTGTTTTTTCCTAGAATGTAAAATAGGATTATTAGAAATATTAATAGCACTTTTGTTATCACAATTTATTGGGACATATCTAAAATGATATCTATAATCTAGTAATGTGTGTTTCATCTACAAAATTTGTACACAACAACAACCAGTAGCTATGTATTCAGCTTCAGTAGTAGATAATGCAACAGAATTTTGTTTCTTACTACACCATAAAACTAGAGACATTCCCAAAAGGTGATATGTGCCATAGGTTCTTTTTCTATCTAATATATAACAACTAAAATTAGTATCTAAATAACTCACTAAATTAAAAGGTTTTCCTCTAGGAAAGAATAGTCCTAGGTTGGTAGTTTGTTTGAGGTATTTGAAAATCCTTTTAACAGTAAGAAGATTAGATTCTTTTGGGTTTTCTTGAAAATGTAAAAACATATATACACTAAACATAATATTCGTCCTACTAGCAATTAAGTAGAGTAAACTTCCAATCATTCTTCTATAAGTGGTTTAATCAACAGATTTACCATCTTTATCAAGGTCCAACATACAGGTGGTACTCATTAGAGTGTCACTACTCTTAGTGCTTTTAAAGAAAAATATTTTTATAATATCCTTAGTATATTTATTTTTATTCAAAACAATACCTTCTTTATTTTGAAATATTTGAAATTCAAGAAAGAATTTCAGTTCACCCATTAAACTCCTTCCAAATTCACTTTGAAACATAAATATTTTTTAGAAGATCTACAAATAATATCATCTACATAAATTTTTACTACTAAAACATCTTTGGAAATCCTTTTTATAAATATAGTTGGATCAACTATACATTTTGTAAAACCTTTAGAAATAAGAAAAGTATTGATCCTGTCATACCATGCTCTTGGAGCTTGCTTGAAACTATATAAATCTTTTGTTAATTTAAAAACATTATTTAGAAAAGGAGGGTTTTTAAAACCAGGGGTTGTTCAAAAAAACATTCTCAACTATATACCCATTTAGGAATTCACTCTTGACATCCATTTTATAAACTTTCACTACGGAAAAATCACGATTTAGCAGCGGTTTTATTTCATTTTGCGGCGGTTTAAACCGCCGCTAAATAGATTGGCGGCAGTTTTTCAAAACCGCTGTGAAATCGTGCGTTGGGAAACTATTTGCGACGGTTTAAACCGCCTCTATTCATTTCTATTCATTTCTATTCATTTCTATTCATTTCTATTCATTTCTATTCATTTCTATTCATTTCTATTCATTTCTATTCATTTCTATTCATTTCTATTCATTTCTATTCATTGTATTCATTTAATCATTTTATTCATTTATTCATTTTATTCATTTATTCATTTTATTCATTTATTCATTTTATTTATTTTATTTATTTTATTATTTTATTTATTTCGTATTTATTTTATTTATTTCGTATTTATTTCGTATTTATTTTATTTATTTTATTTATTTTATTTATTTTATTTATTTTATTTATTTCGTATCTATTTTATTTATTTCGTATTTATTTTATTTATTTCGTATTTATTTTATTTATTTTGTATTACTTTATTTACTTTATTTATCCATGCATGCACATCCCATGCACATGCCCATGCAATATAAAGAAATATTGCGTTTGGTGAGATTTGAACCCCTAACCTCTTGAATATTTTCCAAAGACTTTACCACTCCAGCAAACTCATCATGTGGTTAATAAACAAAATTTAATATACTTATATATATTAATTGAAAAAACAAATAATACATAAATAATAGATATAAACTCAATAATAATAAATAATAAATAATAAATAATGAATAATGAATAATAAATAATAAATAATAAATAATAGATAAATATAAATAATAAATAATAAATAAATATAAATAATAAATAATAAATAATAAATAAACATAAATAATAAATAATAAATAAATATAAATAATAAATAATGAATAATAAATAAATAATAAATAATAAATAATAAATATAAATAATAAATAATAAATAATAAATAAATAATAAATAATAAATAATAAATATAAATAATAAATAATAAATAATAAATAATAAATAAATATAAATAATAAATAATAAATAAATATAAATAATAAATAGGAAATAGTAAATAATATATAAATATAAATAATTAATAATTAATAATTAATAAATATAAATAATTAATAAATATAAATAATTAATAATTAATAATAAATAATAAATAATAAATAATAAATAATAAATAAATAATATATATAAATAATAAATAATAAATAATAAATAATAAATAATAAATATTAAATATTAAATATTAAATATTAAATAAATATAAATAATAAATAATAAATAATAAATAAATATAAATAGTAAATAATAAATAAATATAAATAATTAATAATAAATAAATATAAATAATAAATAATAAATAATAAATACTAAATAATAAATAATAAATAATAAATAATAAATAAATATAAATAATAAATAAATATAAATATATAATAATAAATAATAAATATATAATAAATAATAAATAATAAATAATAAATAATAAATAATAAATAAATATAAATAATAAATAATAAATAATAAATAAATAGAAATATAAATAATAAATAATAAATAATAAATAAATATAAATAATAAATAATAAATAATAAATAAATATAAATAATAAATAATAAATAAATATAAATAATAAATAATAAATAATAAATAATAAATAATAAATAAATATAAATAATAAATAATAAATAAATATAAATAATAAATAAATATAAATAATAAATAAATATAAATAATAAGTAAATATAAATAATAAATAATAAATAATAAATAAATATAAATAATTAATAAATATACATAATAAATAGTAAATAATAAATAATAAATAATAAATATAAATATAAATATAAATAATAAATATAAATAATAAATAATAAATAAATATAAATAATAATAAATAATAAATAAATAAATAAATATATATATATAATAAATAATACATAATAAATAAATATAAATAAAAAATAAATAATAAATATAAATAATAAATAATAAATAACCAATAACAAATATTATTATTAATAATAACATTTTGTTATTAGTAATAATAAATAATTAATAATAAATAATAAATAATGAATAATAAGTAAATATAAATAATAAATAAATAATAAATAATAAATAATAAATAAATATAAATAATAAATAATAAATAAATATAAATAATAAATAATAAATAAATATAAATAATAAATAATAAATAAATATAAATAATAAATAAATATAAATAATAAATAAATATAAATAATAAATAAATATAAATAATAAATAATAAATAATAAATAAATAATAATAAATAACCAGTAACAAATATTATTATTATTAATAATATTTTATTATTAGTAATAATAAATAATAAATAATAAGTAAATATAAAAAATAAATAAATATAAATAATAAATAATAAATAAATAAATAAATAAATAATAAATAACCAGTTACAAATAATAGAGAATAAATAAATTAAAGTATATTATAAATAATAAATAATAAAGAAAACACATGAAAAATTATGAAAAAACGTGATAAGGGGTGAAAAATCATGAAAACGCATGAAAACGGATGGAGAAGCATATGAAGAATGAGGCATTAGAAAGAATGAGAACGAATGAAAACTCATGACAACTCTGAAAACCCCCTTAATAATTCAACATAATCATCATAATAACCCACAAAAAAACCATTGATAAAGATAACAAGTCATGGAAACCCAAATAAACAGTAATAAATGGAGCAACCGTTAAAACCCGTCAAAACGGTCATAAAGAGACAAAAACATTGGACTCACATTAACGGAGATAACTTATGATCCGAGAGTCCATTTTAGATCCGCGACCTGTCAAATCAAAGATCCTAAAACAATCTTTGACCTGAAAGGTGAAAGTGTCTGAATGGATAGGCAGATCAGAAGTTACGACCATTTAAAAAAAAAGCTGACGGGGAACGGGTGCTAGAAACGAGGCATCGAAAAACATAACAAACCCGATACCCACTAAAAAGGCCATAACATATGATCCAGGAGTGCATGTGGGTGCCGCGACTAGTCAAACTGAAGCTCATGGAATGAGCTATGATCTGGCAGGTGGAGGATTCCGAACTGACATGCGGATCGAAAGTTAAGTCCGTTTGAGGACAAGTTTGATGGGACACCGGTGACAGAAACGGGGTTTCAGAGTACTTCGGAGGGGTTTTGGGGTCTAAAAACATGACAGAATATTTCTTCTGTCAAACTAGTGTGTAGCTCTCTTCGCTGGCTTCGATTTGATATGTGGTAGAGACCAAACGGACAACCGGAACGAAAGTTATGGACGTTTGAAGTTGGAGAACTTTTTTAACTTTCTTATAACTCTAATATCTTCCGCACTTTAGACCGTCTCACATTTTTGATTATATGTGCCTCTATATCTCTTCATGATCTTCTATTTTACTGGTCGTGGCGCTCCAACGGATGCTCGGATCAAAAGTTATGGTCGTTTTAGTGATTTTGGGGTTTCTCGTGTTTTTTTATTTTTTCCTTTCATTTCGCGGCGGTTTTACCGAAAACACTGCTATTTCACAGCAGTTTTTAAAAAAACCGCCGCTAATCCTTGAAAAAAATTAAAAATAAAATTATGGAATTTCGCGGCGGTTTTAAAAACCGCTGCGAAAAAACTGCCGCTAAACGACAGTTTTCTTCTAGTGTTTGAAATATAGATGTGCTTCATCAGCAAGAAGGATTCTAATGACCTCAAGTCTAGATATTGGTTCCAAGGTTTCCTCATAATCAATTTATTCTTCTTGACTATAATCATGTGCAACCAATCTATCTTTGTTTCTAACTATGTTACCAGCTTCATCTACTTTATTCTTAAAAAACTATTTAGTGCCTATAGTCATGGTGACTTTAGTTTTATCTACAAGTTTCCAGAATTTGTTTCTTTCAAACTGATTTAACTCTTTTTTCATAGTCATCACCCAAAATTCATCATTAATATCATCATTTATGTTCTTAGGTTCAAGTTATGACAGAAAATCTTGATGTTCAATCTGATTTCTTAGAGAAGCTCTAGTATGAGTTTCTTTGTCTAAATCTCCAAAAATATAATCTAAAGGATGATTCTTGAGAGTTATGACAATTCTAGAAAATAAAGGGCTAGTTACTTCAGGTTCTTCAACAGGTTCAATTTTATTATGACTAGAATCTGGAGAATTTATAGAACTAGAAGTTTTAATATATTTCTTCACATGATGGTAAAAATATTTTGTATTGATGTCCAGGTTTGACATATCATCCTCAAGATTCTCTAGAGTGGTCTTTGGCTCATGTGTATCTGTCTCATCAAACATTACATGTACAGATTCTTCTACACATTTTGGTTCTCTTATTGAAGACTCTATAGGCTTTACTAGAAATTTAATAACCTAGGAAAATTTATTCATCACTCTTGGAAGAAAATTTTTCTAGATTATCCTTAGTGTTAATAATATAGACTTTGCAAACAAAAATATTAAAGTAGTTAACCATGGGTTTTCTATTATTCCACAACTCATAGGGAGTTCTTTTAAGTATAGGTCTAATCAAGACTCCATTAATTATACATCATGTTGTATTGACAGCTTCTATCCAAAAGTATATAGGTATTTCATACTCAATAAGAATGGTTCTAGAAATTTATTGTAGAGTTCTATTTCTTCTTTCTACAACTCCATTTTTCTATGGAGTCCTAGGAGTAGAGAAGTTACGATTGTAGCCATGTTGTGAGCAAAAAGATTAAAACTCTTGGTTTTCAAACTCATGGACATGGTCACTTCTTAGGGTTTTAATTCTAAGACCACTAATATTTTATACATTCATATCATACTTGGTGAAATGAGATCAGTATTCACTTTTGTGAGCCAAGAAGAAGGTTGAAGTATATCTAGAGTAGTCATATACAAGAACATATATATAATTATTCCCACTTAGACTTGAAACTCAATAAGGTACAAACAGATCCATGTGAACCAACTCGAGAGGTTAATAAGTTGAAACTTATTTCTTTGGTTTGAAGGAGATTTTGTGTTGTTTAACCTTCTGACAAGGATTAAAAACATTATCATTTGGAAACTCAAGTTTTGGTTGATCCTTGACTAATCCTTTTATCATAAGATTTATAAGTGAGTGTACATTGAAGTGTCCTAATATTATATACCAAATCTAATATTCTTTATGAAAATAACTCAAGTAAGAAACATTTTAAGAAATTAAATAATCTAAGTTAATAGTATAAATATTTTCATTTCTAAGAGAAGAAAATACTAACTTATTTTTAGAGTTAAAAACATTGCATGCATCAATTTCAAATTTAACATTAAAATCATCATCACATAACTGAGAGATACTAAATATATTTTATTTTAATCCATAAAAAATGTACTTTAGAAATAAAAATTGAGTTATAGTTACCAATCTGGCTGAATACAATGATTTTTCCTTTAGTATTGTCACCAAAGGTGACATGACCATCATTAATCTTTATCAAGTTCTTGAAGCACGAGTAATCTTCTATCATGTGTCTTGAACATCCACTATCCAAGTACCATAAGATTTTGTAGGATCATTTCAAGAATTTTTCTTATAAAACAGATTAAACAAGAAAAGATTTTGGTACCCAGATTTGTTTGGGTCTAGTAACATTAGTAATAAGAGCTTTGGGGACCTACATTTTCTTTATGGGTTTCCTATAATAAATATGTAAAGTATTTTAAAAATTAACTTTATTTGGTCCTAAAAAACTTGAAAGAGTAGAAAATGTTTCATAGCTGGAACTTATAGAAAATTTCCCAAAACTAGGCAGAAAACTAGATTTTCCATATTTTGATACAAAATTAGTTTTTTTACATTCCTCTTTCCTAGTTGGTATCATATTCTAGTATTATACTTAAGAGTTACTTGTTTACCAATCATTTAAACTAATATTTCTTTACCATTAGTTAATTTATCTATATCCTTTTTCAATTTCTCATTTGATAATTTATTTTCATTATTCTCCTTAAACATTTGATAATTTTTCTCTTTTTCTATAGTAAGTTTATATTTAACAGTGGTAGTAAAAACATGTTGTTTCTTTAAAGATTTTTATATATATATTAATTCATTACAAGTTTCTTCTATCATTTTGTAATATTCAAACATTTTCTCATTTTCCATATTTTTATAATCACTTTCATCTCCAAAATAATAGGAATTATGTTCCGGAGAATTTAGTGTTACCTCATATGTGTTTGTCGTAAAACACATATTGGGTTTATTAACCTTTTCATCATGTGAAGACTCTGAGTCACTTGAAATTTCCTCAGAATCACTCCATATTTCTTTCATTCCCTTTTTATACTTTCTATCCTTATCAACATACTTATTCTTGTACTTTATCTTGGGATAGTCAGCCTTTACATGTCCCTTTCTCTTACATTCATAACATATTATTTCACTCGAAATATTACCTTTATTCCAATCCTTTTTCCAATAGCCCTTGTGATTATACTTACCTTTGTAGTTGGGATTTCTAAATAATTTATTCTTTCTATAAAATTTCATAAACATTTTGGCTATTTGATTTATCTCTTTATCATTGTCTACTGATGATTGTTTATCACTTGAATTTTCAGTTTCATCTTGAAATTTTTCCTTCTTCTTAGAGGTAGTAGATTTGAAAGAAATAGATTTTCTTTTGGATTCATCATCCTATTATTTATTGAATTTTAGTTCTCCCTCATACATTATTAACTTTTTTATTATCTTGTTTATTGGTAACTTTCTGATGTCACAGGATTCTCTGATTGATACAGAAGTTCCTTTCCATCTATCTAGTAAGCATCTGAGTATTCTCATGATTTTCTCCTTGGTTGTAACATCCCTTCTCAGATAGATCATAATTTTCAAAATTTCATTAAACCTGAGATACATGTCAGAAATAGACTCATAAGGCTTCATTATAAAGTTATCATATTTAATAGTATATGTGTTAAGTCTCATTTCCTTAACACTAGAGGTTCCTTTATGTGAAATAGATAAAGTGTCCCAAATTTCATGGGTTTTTTTACATGCATAAATTCTATTAAACTCTTCATCACTTAAAGAACAATATATGCCATTCATGGATTTTTAATTATTGTTATAGGTAGCCTTATTTGAGTCATCCCAAGTATTTATAACAGCATAAGGAATCATATATTCATCTATAATTAAAGACCAAATCTCAAAACCCATACTTTCTATATGCATTTTCATTTTAATTTTCAATTGTGCATAATTTGTTCCATTAAAGAATGGAGTTCTATTGGTAGCATCAACATCCAATATATTATCCATGATAAATAAATAGGATTTTAAAGAACTATAAATTTATAACTAACAAAAATTTAAAGATCTTTAAAATATAACTAAAATCACAGTTGAAAAATATTTTAAAATAGATTTAAAATTTTGAAAACAGCGAATTGAAAACAACCTATCAAACCAAATGTTGGTCATATTAGGACACTCAATAGGGGGTTAATTGAGTTCCTATAAAAAATTATGTTAAAAAGTTTATTTAAAAGGTTCCCCCAACTTAAAATAAAACTAGATAGTTAACCAAGGTAGTAAAATTATAATATCTTGACTATTCAAATAGATTCTCAGAAGATTGATTAATTCTCAGTTATAATAATATGATATATTGATACAGCTTTTGAAACTACTCTAACAAATAAAAAGAGTTATAACTAATATACAAGAATAACTATCAATATAAAATTTATCTTTCTAAAAAATTAATTAAAACAGATAAAGACTAAATAGAAAACATAGCGGATATAAAACAAGTGGTTTAGTCTCAAGTAGAGACTTAGTCCCCTCCACTTGGGGATCACCCTCCACCAAGAAACATATATAAATAAAGATTTTGATCCACACCCTAGATCGGGGTTAACACAACTGTACATAGACTATCCAGGTCACAGGATCTCTACCACAGTTCTCTGAGGGAACAAAAACAACTAGGTCACACAAGACCTCTTACACAGTTCTTTGTGGGATGAACAAGTGTAAAAAGACATTTGTTTAAGAATATCTAGTATCCTCCAGTTTATTGTAGGAGATAGTTTTTTTTTCTAAAAACACACATACTACTCGTAAATATAATAAAAGGTACACTATATAGTAATAAAAGGTTAGATAATGTTTAGAGGTCTCTTTGTGTTATGCAGTTCAGCACTGGAATCTTTGGATGTAGGATGTGAATCTTGAGTCCTCTTTTAGAAACATACACTAAAATAGAGTTTTTAAGAGAACTATGTTCTTTTTTTCTAGGAATATGAGATATTATTATCCCTCATTTTTGTTGGATACTTCAGGGATGATGGAGCTATGATGAACAGTAGTTCTCTAGTTCACAACAAGCAGTAATGGAGAATTCCTCGGGTGTTCTTCTTTGTGTGTGTTGCTCATGGGGGTCTGATCGTATGTTATTTTGTATGTGTGTCTGTGCATGTCTACCCATGTGTATATATTTTATTCTATCTTCTTTGAATATATATTCTTGTATACCAACAATGTGCATGTTTAAGGTAGACACAGTACCTCGTATTTATGAAAGCCTCATTTAAGATGTCATCAGAAAAGAATTAAATTTATCAGGTGCATTAAAATACTCAAATTATGACCGTTAGAAGTAATTTAAAATAAATGAAATTTTAAACAGTCTATCAGTGAGTCCTTGATCAGTATATCCTTCTATCGGTGACTCATTACATCAATGTTTCATTCTGTTGGTATTTCCATGTGTTGGTGACTCATTGCATCGGTGACTCGTTTTAAGTGTAAGTGAGTCCTTGTGTCGATAGCACCATGCATCAGTAGATTATTTGAACTGACTATAGGTCATCTAAATCAGTAGTTCATTTACATCGGTAGGTTATATGCGTCAGTAGGTCATTTTAATCGGTAGCTCATCTATGTCGATAGGTTATTTCCAACTATAGGTCATTTGTTGGTAGGTCAGTTGAACTGTTGGTATCTAATATATTCTGTCGGTTTCAGTCTGTTATACTTAGAAAATATTTTTGCTTGGACTGTCTTAGAACATAAATATTAACATAATGTACTAAATTTATATGAGATCATAGATAAACATAATTTCACATATTGAAATGTAAATAATCATGATTTAAATGTTTAGACATGATTAATAGGAATTGAGATGATTAATATAAATTAACATGATTTGTGATTATTAAAACAATTAATACTAGATAGGTTGGACAACAGTCTCCTATGGTCCAACAATAAGTTAAAAATAAGAGGATATAATGTATAATGAGTCTATAATTGTCCCAAATAAACACTCATGAATTAGGCTAAAATCCCTCCCAACAATTGAATGTTAGTTCCTGCACAACCTGCCTATAAATATCACTCTCCAAAATTGGTATTAGAATTACCCTCAGCATATGTAAATAAAACATACCAATGAAAATAATTAATATCAGTCTGATATCAACCCATAAAATTCATCCTATGAATCACATCAAGGCTACATATATCTAACACAAAGAAATCATAGATATGCTTATAACTAATGACCATGATAGTATATCTTGGACACATATGAGTACCCTAACACCACAACCTTGAGGGATTATTTATTAAAATCACCCCAAGAAATGAACTCCATAACTCATAATAGTCCACTCATAAATTTCACTGATAAAAATGATTGTGAAACACCCCTATAAGAAACATTAGCTAGCATAGATGCTACTAATATCATACCTCAAATAGAAGATAAACACTCGTAATTAGTAGAGAGTTCCTTATCAATATCTTATAACTAGATTGGACTAATGACACTACCATAGCCTATAACTAATTGAATTCCCTAGTTATATCCACTCAACTACGTAAAACTCTTAGCACCTAAACCTATTCATCACCCTAATCGACTAGATAAACTCCACACACTACCTTATCAAATATTATTGTATCTAAATTTAGACCCTAAAGCCTGAATATCGCTTCAAACATAGTCAAAAATACATTAAATCTATAAAATGTTTTAGATACCCCATATATCTACAATAATTACACTCTACAAGTGTTTGAGGGAACTTCATTCATATATAACATAACCAATCACACTGATTACATATTAGAAGAGTCCTCCCACATTAAGAATAAGAAGAACCATGGCTTTGATAGGGATTACAATTACCACTCCTCCAAGAATAACTAAAATTCCATAATTTTTATCTTGAATAACTACTCATGGACCTAGTATAAAATATAGAGTGAATAGAAGATCTACTTTTTTCTTGGTTCCTTCAAGTTATGAGGGTTTGGTTCATAACCTTAGAAAAATATATTATCCAAATGATGTTCACATGAGACAAAATATAATCCCTCGTCCTATTTTAAAAATGGTGAACCCTACCTATCTCGTCACATTCTAATGAAAGAGAAAAATGAATAAATTCAATGAAATGGATTGTATATCCCATCACTAACATACTTTCCTAAATTAGGTACATGAAATAATAATCCATATAATCTCCCAACATGTCATGGAAGATATGATCAAATGAGAGAGCCTAAAATTACTTGAATGATATACCCATATATTGATCATATTGGACTAGAACATACCACCAGTTCATTTCTATTCATGTAGGAATATACACAAAAAAATCACCCACCACTTAGGTAGAGTACCACGATTATCAAAGATAGTATACTTATAATCAATTCATATCTTAGTAGCATGATCTATACTCTATCCTGAATACAGAGGGGGATGTTACAACTAGAACTCTCATGTAAAGTCCAACATGGGTAACCTAACCATATCCACCTCATCACCAATAGACTATAAAAAATAATAGATACACTCTCATTATTGCTAATAAATATTAGGTTCAAGCATAATAGGAGGATTTGTCTAAAAACTGGTGGTTCATGCTCTTATCAACCCACCTAGTGCTCAATAAGTGATCATTATAGTGTAATGTCAGTAAAATGATGGATACATCAATTAAAATCACAATTCACTAATAATATATATATATATATATATAATATAGGATATGATGTAATATGAAAAGTATCCCACTACACTATAAAAACACCCTATAAACAAGAGTCCCATAAAAAATTGGGTGCTCTCTCTTGTCCTGAATATCCACTATAAGGGTTAGAATTAGATATGAGTTGGATTAGAAATATGAATTTACTAAGAATGAAAAATATAATCAAAATAATCATAGTGCTTTGTGATATCCCAGAAATAATCTACTCTTACATAATTGAACTCGATTGGCCACATGGCCTCAAGTGCACCTTCTTGTATGTGAGACTCTTCCAACTTGAAATGAGGGTCTACTATGGTAGAGTGGGGAGATTATAACCTCTTTATCATATAGGATCACAAAGATAAATAATAATATATAAATTAGTAAAAGAAATATAATATATATAATATAAGTAAATAATCTAGATATAAATTCAGAAATAACACTATACGATGCCATATAAAAAAATTTGTCAGCTCAATATAAAAATAGGGAGTGGAATAGAAAAACTATAAAATAGTTTTTAAAACAAAGAAATGTGAAACACCAATAACATCCCAAGTACTAAGTCACTATTATTATACCATTATTTAGCCTAGTAATGAGATCAAGCATCCAAATCATGTTGTTTTTCCTTTATCCCCACCTGTATTCATGATGTTTTTCTGAGTACAAAATGTGAACCTGAACATGGTGTGAGTAAAACTCAATAGGCTACCAACAACAACATATAATACTATCTAGTTTGTTATTATAAAATGGATAGTGTGCATGTATAATAAATGTAAAATATAAATATAAATAACCCATATCAAGATAAGTCTCCTCATGTGATACCTGACCAACCATACCTTCTTGGGCCCAATACAGAATGACTTTAATAATTTTAATTTATATAAATAAGGTCAAGACATGAGGTGTGTAACCATGTAATCCATATACATTGATAATAAAATGGGACCTCATAAGTTCCTTGGCATTGAAGAACTAGTAATTGAGGGTAATTTGAAGGGGTTTACCCTTAGCATTTCACTATGAGGGGTTCTACATAAGCCCTGGGAACAAGTCCTATGTATCCTTAGTTCTAGTCTTGATTGGATCCTAGTGAGATAATATAATGTAGTATGTAATCATAATGCTAAATCCAAATACATAATCCTGGTAATTTTATTTATTTTTTTGGAAATGAAGTGAAATGTTAGTGTTACACTGAGGAATTCACATATATAAGACATTGACTGAGCCCTAGTATGGTATTTCACTTAGCAGTTACACCAATGAATTAGATGGAGCCCAATAATCCCATACAAGGCATTTGATATCATAAATACAAGTATCTATCAAGGAATTCAACACCATTAAAGTGATCTAGTTCCATGGCCATAGTAATCCATTATAAAATTATCCATACCAAATCGGAATCCATGTATCGTGCAAGTCATAACATAATATGTGGTCAAGGGCCAAGTTAATTATCCATACCCTTTACATTTATTGTATATCAAAATTTCCTTGGATCCTATCTAAGTAATTCCATAACAAAACCCTTGTCTCACCCTGAAATAATATAATATGTGGGAAAAGGCATGTTAGTATCGATGAAATTTATTAATTTATTTAACTACATTGGACCATTCCATTTATGAGTAATCCATATTTTAATGGAAAACATCCATTCCATTTCACAATTTAGTTTTATCATTTAATCATCTCACATAAAAGTGAATAAAAATGGACATGTGAGTATACAATCCATATTAAAAAATAATAATGTCAATTATGACTTCTACTAACAAGTTGAAAGTTCAACTCACCTAAGGGGTGGTTTAGTCATAAGGAAATAATGATAGTTGTTTGAATTTATTCTAACCTAACTCTAGGGGATGTTTTGGGTTGATTTTATAAACCTAAAACCCTGTCAAAGGGGCTAAATAACATCAAGTTCATGGTTTAACCAATTTATTGAAGGTATCAATCATTTTAGGAGAAATGAACAGAATGTTTGACATGCGACACAAAAACAAAATATACGAACGTCTAGAATTTTAGGGAAAAGTATAAGACCACCAAAATTTCTTGGATAGAATAAACCTCATCTAGTATCAACCTCTAATTTTTCCTGGAATGAGAAAAAATATAATAAATAGGAAAGGACCCAGAAAATCATGCATATGATCTTTCATAGAAATAATATCCAAGATGGTGATATAAACTGAGAAAAGGTAAAGAGTAATCATATAATAAATGAGGATGATACAACCCAATTTACGACAATTTATTGAGATCTTATAAGGATAATATACAAAAAATTTCATGATAATAAGGGTAGATATCTCATGCATGGGGTGTTGATGTGTGTTTGAGGGTGGAGAAAAGGAGAATAAGAGTTGAAGGATAAGAGGGAGAAATAGTAATTTCCCACTTTTTAAAGGGGTGAATGGTTTGGATTCATGGTTTTACAAACCTTGAATCAACCATGCATGGAACACTACCCATGCACAAACCCCTCACATCCTTATTGTACAAGTTTAGAAAAATGAGGATCAAACCATACATTTGGCGTTGTCTCATGACCCACACCCCATACGACCTTGGTGAATGGATAGAAAAAATGTTATCACATAATGCATGGTACATCTATAATTTTTTCATTCTTTGAATGAACATGAGACCTTTATTTCATGATTTGATGAATCGTGTTCTTCTTTTTCTAGGAATCATGACTAGTACTAACCCCACACTAACTGTACACCTCATCCGGTTTCATCAAAAATGGGAAATCTGGGCCCTGAACCAAGCTCAAACACTCCCAAAAACGTCATGATCTATTTAAAAACCTCAATTTGAATAAAATATAATGTTTATTATAAAATTAATTGCATAAAATTCCCAATAAAAAATTAGTAACTTACAAACTCACCTCCATTAAAATACTCATCTTAGAGTTTCCCTGAGGGTGTTTGATATGTATCAAAGAATAACTTAGGACACTGAACATGTATATCAATTTATCTCTCCCAAGTCTCATCCTATACATATACATGATACCATAGAACTAAAACTAGAGGAACTGACCATCCTCAAAGAGCTTTAATGATGTTATCAATAATAAAAATAGGATAATCCTCCAAATAAGCATCATTTTCAAAGTATAATTCCTTATAATAAAAAAATTATATGGATTGGAATAATAATATATAAGCTAAGAAACATGGATGAAATAATGTATGGATTGGTACCTATGATAAAGATCTATATGATAGGATACTGGCTTGACACTCTCCAAAAATCAAAGGGTCCAATCAACCTAGGTTCCCAATTCCCTTTTCTCTATATTCATAAATGACCCAATCTTGGTGAAACATGAAAGATGACACAATCTCCCACCTCAAACAGAAAAAGTATATTATGATGATTTATATAAGTCTTCTATATAAATTTACATGTAGCTATACATTTCCAGATTTTTTATACTAACTTTAATTTTTACTAAATGAGACATGGTCCTTGTATCACTACCTCCCCTGACTCTAACTAGAATAATGGGGATCGAAACAACCTACCATATAGGGCCTTATTAGGATAAATATTTATAGTCTCTTAGAAACTATTATTATTTTAGAACTCATTAAGTTGTAAATTTCGTTCCCAAGAACCTCTAAAATAAAGGACTCATTCTATAAAAATGACCTCTAACACCTATATAGTATTCTTGGACTGATCATTGGTCTGAGGGTGATATGATGTACTTAAAGGTACCAATTAACCCAAATCCTTCTATAACCCCTTCAAGAATCGTGAAGTTAACCAAGAATAAATATCTGGTACTATGGTATGTGGAACCCTATTAAGTCATATAATCTATCAAATAGATATCCTCTTGTGTTTTTATATTGAAATTGTCTCCCTAATAGGTTATAAATGAGAAACATTTTTCAACGTATCTACAATAACCCATACATTATCATTTCCTTGAGGTGAATTCGGTAACCCCATCATCAAATTTACAATGATGTCATCCCATTTTCACTCTATAATGGGTAGAGGATAAAATATAATAATAGGCCAATGTTTTTTTCCTTCACCTATTGTTAAGTGGTACACTAAGTAAGAAATTGTGGTATATGCTTCTTTAGATCAAGACACTAATACTAGAAATGTATGTAACAATACATCTTGGTATGTACACAATTCACTTTCATTCCAAGGGATGAGACTATCTCATCAATTATTATCACATTTCTATAGGAACATAGACATGCCCATGAATCTATAAGATATCATCCTTATCAACAAAAAATCCAAGCAGTGGGTCCTCACATGAAACACATTCCCTCAAGGATAATCCTTCTCAATCAGATAGTTTCCCTTTCTTCACTTGATCTAGATGTGATGAGTTCAATACTAAATCCATAATAATTAGATTCCCATGAAAATATTGGACTTCAATATGCATCTCAAAAAGAATATTCATCAACTACCATTCACAATTGGATTCCTGAATAGCTTGTGTCTGAGTTTTTATCCTCAGAGCATCTAAAACTACATTTACATTTCTATGCATAAAAGAAACCTAGAAATCATAATATTAAAGGTATATAACACATATTCAGTATAATAGGTTAAAATCATGTTGAATGAATGTGTATTAGAGAATTATTTTATCAGTGTATAAAACAATATATTACCTTAATAAATGTTGTCTCCAATAACATAAAGGATGAACAGGTACTGATAACTCAAGGATGTGTTTCTGGTAATTGCACTTGCAAGGCCCCATATTTTAAAACACTAACTCCACAAATAATTACCCTTTCATAAAATTTCTCCATGACTGATTCCTAATGAATTATAATAAACTTTATATCCTCTAATGGGATTAAGAAAAATTAGTATTAGTGGTGAGGTTATCCTTCCTTTCAACTGTTGAAAGGATTTCTCAAAAGCATCATATAATATAAACATAACACATTTCTTGGTCCAACCCAAAATTTGTTCTTCAATGATAAATAAATACAAGACATAATTCTTATAGTAACTAATTATCCACAAGAAAATCTAAATATAAAAAAACTTATCAGGATTCTCCTAGGAATCTATGGTCCCCACCTTATCTATATCCATAGATACCAATGCTTTTGATATAATTTTACTAAGAAATTGAGATTTATCAATCCATAATTTTTATTTTGTAATTATTGGAAAGAACCTATACTCTCTTAATATACTTAGAATGATTTCAATGTGTTTTTCATGATTATGTTGAGTTTGAGAATACACTAAGATAAAATCCATAAAAAATACCATAAAGGAGTCCATGTATGGGTTGAAAACATGATTCATCAAATCTATAAAGATAGCTGGTGAATTAGTTAGACCAAATAAAAATACTAGGTATTTTTTATAGGAAATATCAAATTTTGAAAGTTTTACATGGTATATCTATGGGACTAATCCTTACATGATGATAACCTAGTCTCAAATTAATCTACAAGAATACCATAGATACTTGGAGGTATTAAAAGATATCATCTATATGAGGAAGTGGGTGTTAGTTATTAACTATAAGTTGATTAAACCACTGGTAATACATTCATAGAATGAGATCCCCATCCACATTCTTAGTGAAAATTATAGGTGAACCCCAAGGAGAAGTACTGATTCACACAAATCCATTGAACTCTAGGTCCTCTAACCACCTCTTGGGAGGTGGAGCTGGTAAGGATCCACTCCCACTATGAACATATGGGAAGGTTTGATAGAATATTTTATTATAGACCACTATACCATATTATTGATACTCAACTCAATATTTTTTACACTAAGACATCATGTGACCTCACCTCCCAGACTAGTGGAATACCATATAACTTCCCATGCATATAATATGACTACCAACATCATACAGATAACCCTTAAATTGATGCTTCCAACTATTATATGTATAGCTTAATATTATTGATGTTGAACCACCTTGATTATTACCATCATCCTCTATTAAGTTTTTATTAAAGATAAGGGTCTAGTTTAGAAGCTCAGAAATGGTATCAAGTCGGAAGATGTCAACCTATGATTATGTGGCAAACCTATGTCTATCCTAATAATGTATCTTCTTGGACATCTTATCATCGATAAAAGTCAGTTAAAAACTTTGAAGCTAAGTGATGAGATTTGAATAGTCTATAAAGAACATTGTACCCTATAATAGGTGCATAAATTCCCTAACTCGACTAGTTGTCAACATTTGAAGAAAGAAGTAGTAATAGAAGGGAGTTTGGAAGTCCCTCCAGGACAAGTATTGATGTTGATATTCCTAATTTAGAATATACTATCATTTTTTAGTGGATAAAAGAAGCATATAGACCATGAGTTTGGACATCCTTTCTAGAGGAATCTCTAGATTCTTGACGATAGATTGAATGGAATCAAGACATGATTCAATAGTTTGGGAGGTACCATCCTCCAAAAAAGTAGATATAAGATACTACTGGAACTCTCACGTCATCTTTGAACTTAAGGGTGTAGATTGTGGAGTTCCCTCCATAGACTATAATAATTACAAGAAACCCACTAAAATCTTAGAATTAGTTACTTATCTAGGTAAAAGATATGGTACTACTGGTGGTTCTAATAATGGAACTGTAAATAGGAAAAGTCCCACCACTTCAATATCATGGTCATTTTTACCTTCTTGGAAATTAAACTAACACCATCATGGATGTATATTTCTACAATGATAAGAACATTCCATAAAAAACAATAAAATAAAGAAGAGATTTACTCATGTAACATGATAGGAATAAGGTCTTACAACTCGAAATCATACTAACCCAACAAACCTAATATGTGGTCAAGTTTTTGGTAGGATTTCATGTCCCAATCATATGGGTTTCATTATATATATTATCTATTGAATATTATAGAGGAATCCACCCTTTAATATATAATTGTAATCCTCATTTAATTCCAATCAATTCATTTATGATTCTAAATTTAACAAATTTTATATTTATAAAATGATTCAATTAGATGAATTACCACTACCATGTTATAAAGAATAAATATGTATATGATATAATTGGAATCCATGTGATTGTAACCCATCCCTTATAACCATTTTCATGATGTAACAAGTCCATATAATATGATTCTATTATATGGATCACCACTCCAAATTTATATAAGCACAAATTTATAATTTATAATTTTCATCCATTTAATCATAATCAACTAATGTTTCAGCTTGTATAACAAATTTTACGTAGCTCAAACATGTGATCATTGGTTATTAAAGGTTCCACCATCAAGCTATGTGCGTAAAAATAGTCTAGGTTGATTCAGACACATTAAGTAACTAAATATTTCCTCCATTTTCCTAGAATAAACATTAGTGATATTACCATTATAGAAATCATGGAACTTATAATATATTGTATGAAATTCACATGGGAAAATAATTATGGCATGACATATGCCTAAAATATAAGTCTCTGGGGTCCTTTAATGATGCCTCTTCAACGCATCCTTTTTATACATGTCTAAGTATAAATATCCATAATAATAAAAATATCATAAATCATGTGTGTCTCCCAATTGTAAAAAAATAAAACTATAATAGAAGAAACTAAAACAACATGCCTCATCCTTGATAAAATTACTTTTCCATATATGTGGGTTAGCTACTCACTTGGATAGACTAATTAACAAATTTTGACATTTCTTAATCTCATATCTACTAACCTAAAATAGTAAGGAAAAGAAATGTAACATCTGATTCTAGTTTGTAATGTCCCATAACCGATTCACTCATAAGTAACTGAAATAGGTTGGCCACATATCCTTAAGAGAACATCCCCATATTCCAGAGGCTGCCAAATAGAATCTAGGGTCTATGGTGGTATGGTGGAGAGGCTATAACCTAAATATCATAGTGGAGAATAATAGTATATAATCATATATAAATCAGTGGATGTAGTATAATGGATGCAGTGCAAGTAAATCATCCAGATAATAAATATACAACTAACATTGCACTGTATCATATAAAAATGATGATATCATTTCCATAAAATATGGGGACCATATATGAAACAATAAAATCTATAAAATAGTGTGAAAAAATACTAGTATATAAACTCTGATACTATCCAAAGAACTAGCTCAGTTCTTTACACCCACACTCTCTCCAATTACAAAAATTAAGAATCCATAGTTGGTCACTTCACATTATCCCTACACGAATCCATGAAATATTTTTGGGTACCAAAAATGACCTAAATAGGGTGTGACTAAATCTCAGTAGGCCACAACCAATGATTCCTAATTCTATATAGTACATGAATATAAAATTAATAGTGTTCTATATAATAAATCTAAAAAATTATTGTAAACAACCGAAGCAGGGATCATGCTCCTCATGGGATACCTAACCGACCATACCATCTTAGACCTAATATAAAATGTCTCTGAGTATTTTAATTTAAATAAATAAGGCTATAGCCTAAGGTATGAAACCAAGGAATTCATGTACATTGATGATCATATGTGGTCTCACAAGTTCTATGGAATTTAAGAATTATCAATCAAGGGTAATCTGAAGTTATGTACAATTGGCATTTCACCATAAGGGGTTGTACCTATTCCCTAGAAACATACCCTAAGTATACTAGGTGATTGAATTTATTTGACCCCCAGGGGATAATCCAAGGAATTACATAATATTTAAGATAAATACAAAAAGATAACACAATTAATTCAATTTATTTTTCTAGAAAATAAGTGAATTTTCAGTGCTTCACCAAGGAATCCATGTACACTGGTGAGCATATTTGGTCTCACTAGTTTGATAAAATTTAAGAATTATCAATCAAGTATAATATAAAGTGGTGAACACTTTTCATTTCTCTATAAGGGGTTTTACTCATTCTCTAGAAACATGTCCTAAGTAGCCTCGGTGCTTGAATTTATTTGACCCCCAGGGGATAATCCAAGGAATTCCATAATCTTAAAGATAAATCCAAAGAGATAATATAATGAATTCAATTTATTTTTCTAGAAAATAAGTGAACTACAAGTGCTTCACCAAGGCATTCATGTATATAATACAATTACTAAAACCAAGTGTGGTACTTTACTTCATGGACATATTAATTAATCAGCTAACACTGTATGAGACCATACAAGGAATTTTATGTCATAAATCCAAGTATCGTCCAAGTAATATTAGTCCATTAATTTGACCCTAGTCCATGACTATAGTAAAGAATAATATAATTCCATTTTTCCTTTTAGCCTATCCATGGAATTCAGAACCATAATTAAAGTATCACCAAAGGCATAATATAATATGTGGTAAAGGTATAAGTGATTTATCCATAGACATTACATTTCATGTATGTCAATGTGTACTATGATCCCATCTATGGTATTCTATATCAAAACCCATGTATCATCCATGATATAATATAATATGTTGTCAAAGGCTATGGTAGTGTTCGTGCAATTTATCGATTCATTTAACAACATTGGATCATCCAATTTATGAGTAAATAAGGCCATTGGAAACATCTATGCCATTTAAAAATTTAGTTCAAAAATTTGACCATATCACTTACAAGTGAATGAAAAGTTACATATGATTAGACAGTACATATTAAAATTCCTTTAATTTAGGTGTGGATTCCACTAATAAGTGGTATGCTTAATTTACACAATGGGAGGTTTAGTCACAAGGTAAAAACTATAGTAAATAAAATTTATTCAAACCCACCTCTAGAGGGTTATTTAGTTTTCAGTCATCTACATCCAACCTTGTCAAAGAGGATATAGTACATCAAGGTCATGGTCAAACTAATTAATTAAAGGTATCACTCATTTTAGGAGGAACATGCAGAATGTTCATCATATGACATAATGAAAAAATATATAAAAAAATAGAATTTTATGGAACCATATAGGAGCACCTACCTTAGATGGGTAGATGAATCCTCATTTATTATTGTCATCTAATTTGGTTTAGAACAAGATAAATAGGAGTATATAGAAAAATTTCTTGAAAATAGAGAATATTATCTCTTGTGGAAATAAATTCCAAGATGGTGAAGTAAACCGAGAAAAGAAGGAAGATGAATCATAGAATAACTAAGGGTGATTCAACACAACCGAAGACGGTTGATTCAGTTATTATATAGAGAAGCTAAAAAACATATAAGTATAAGAGTATATATCTCTCATGTGGGAGATTTTTTTCATTTGAGGGAGGATAAAATGAGAACAAGAGTAAAAGGCTCAGAGGGTAAATAGTAATTTACTAATTTTTAAAGGATCGCACGGTTTGTATGCTTAGTTTACCAAACCATGAAACAACTATGATTTAAAACCACCTATTCCAAATACCCTCACATGGTTCATATACATAGTTACAAAAATATTCTAAAAATATTCATTTTTCATTGTCTGAAGACCCACACCCTACACTTTTGAGGCTTGTTGTTAGATAAATTGTGTGCACACCATGTGTGGTACTTAAGCAATTTTTTCCAGATTTTTCATTGTTATGTAGCCTAAATTGGATGGTTTTAAAAACCGTTCTCCCACCTTTACTAGATAAAGAATTTACCCACATGTTTAGTACTAGTAGTGTGGCAACTATGTTCCTCTTCATTTTTCTACAAAAACTGGAACTCTAGGTGCCAAAATAGGACCTAACACTCCTAAAACCTCCATGATCTCATTATGAATATGCTAATATGTGGGTTAGATATACCCAAGAATAAATAATATCATAGGGTATAGAAAAAAAATTATCTAATATCAACCATATATAAAATAGTAAAAAAAATTATCAACCACTATTTTGTAACATCTCATGGACCGTTTGATCTCCAATGTGACAGAACTAGTGGCGGTAACTACCTCATGTGCACCTACCTATATGATATAGGTTGCTGAAAAAAAATTATTGTTTATGTAATAGATGATAAGACTATAACATTATGTAGAAATGGTTATGAATCATAGTGTTTGTAATGATAAACATAAAATACAAAAAAAACATTAACATGGAATTATGATATTGACCATAAGTCGGTAAAGAAACCAACATGCATGATAACAAGATGAGGTAAACTATAACACCATACTTAAATATATAATGGTAAGGTTTCCCTTGGTCTGACCAGAACAAAATAGTCTAAATACTTCCATATAATGGAGAATACTACAAATAAGGACTTGAGTCATCACCCAACCCTATTATCAAACACTGGCTAGGCTCCACCAACTGATCATTCAACCACATGGTATTATCCCTTATCCATACCTATGACCCCAAGATCTCCTAGTACCAAAGTTCCAAATAAGGTTGTGAGTAAAACATAGTAGTATACCACCAATGTCTTACTTAAAATATCTAGAATATACAGTTATATGTATAGTGTGGTATACTTGTAAATAAACATCAGGTAGTGGTTGTACTAATAAATGAGTCACAACCACATGTAAAAAATAGATTATCGGGTGAAACTAAAAATATTTCATCAATTTTTAGAGTGTCTTTGAACATATCACATGAATACTGACCAGTAATCATGTCCTGAATCTTAAAAATGTTTATAACATCCTTATATAATATAAAATATAAAAAAAATAGCATATTTGATAAAAAAAAGTCCAAATTTTGGGTATAGTGTATAGTAATATCAAAATAATATTCACATGTGAGGTATAAAATATAAGTCAATTTAAAAATAATTTCAAAACATTTCAGTAGAAATGGTTCTCAAATGGGAATAACATCACCAAGAGATAAAATAGTATTGATAATCATGTCTTGAAATTCTCATTTAAGTGTAGGAATAACATCCCCAAATGATATTATGGTACTAGGAATCCCATCCAAACTCCATCACCAAAGAGGGAATATCATCCCCATCTACGAAATTATCATAATATGGAAAATCCTCCCTTGTCTTAAGGCTCAACATAATTATGAAATCCTAGGAATGTTCATTATCATAAGGTCATCACATCCCCTTCCATAAAAGCATCAAACCATGGATAGTATGTACCACTTACTAATGTAGATTAATTATCTAGGAAAGTGTCTCATGACATATATTATCAAATTAAAATGGTAATTTCATCCCATTACCTCAAGAATAGATTCCTAGTCATTAAAATACCAAATAATATGCACAACTTCCCACATCATCAGTATCATATCATTAGTCGACATTTCATCCCAACCAAATTCATCAATAGAAATATGGGAATGTCATCCAAAATACATATCCAAAAACACAGAATGTTTCAATTAGTAGCTCAAAAAACATGATATAAGTAGTTTCTATAAATTTTGACATATCATACCACTCATATTTAAATATAATCTAGTTTGGTTTTCACATACATGACCTGTATTCAATACCAATACCAAGATACAACCTACTTAATTTAAAATAATTATTTTGGGGGCACACTCAACCTATAATATTACATAAAGATCCTAATAAGGGATAACAGAAACCCTTATGTTCCATAAGAGATATGTTTTTGTTTAGGCACATAAAATCATTCACATATCCAACTTCAAAAAGGATACCTAAACTTATTTAATTCTATATTGTCATCCCAAAAATCAGGAAGCCTTTTTTGGGTACTGATAATAAGGTCCAATTGACATTAATTCATGTCAACATCCTTGAGCATCCAGGATCGTAAAATGAAACTATTGGGAAACTAGTCATGGTCTTAATAATTATAAATAATTCTAAATTTATTGAATTTCTCATTTTAAATTAGGATCAATCAAGTAAAATTGGATATACCCAAGCATCATACATGTATTGAAACATGAATAACCCATTGGGAAAGCTTATAGACCACCTCCCTCAATGTTTTAGGTTTATATTCCTTAAATATTAATGATTAGTTCCACTTCAATCAAAAGATCTATCAAATCAAAGAGAAATTTCCTAACAATTTGTGTAAATTTATTAGGATTACTGAAACCATAATAGATACCATGATTTGAGGGAATGGAAATATTAGACTCACCTTAAGCTTCCAAATGAAACAAAATGATAGTTAATTATACTAATAAATAATGTTTTAGGAGAAAGTTTGACTAAAAATGAGGGAAAATTGATGGGGGGTTTATACAAGTTGTTGGAAGATATGAATTGGATTAAAGGGTATAAATCCTTTCAATAAAAATACCACCCCAAATAAAAATAAAGTGTTTTAGGTTATCACAGGAACTCTAGTGGGCTCCCACTAAAATACTTACTAGAGGAGAAGTGGCACTATCCACATATGAGTTCCACTATTGTTCAAGATCACCTAGAATTTTAGTCTACCCCTCTAACTACTTGAGCAAAGTTACTTCAACTATTCTGATATTCTTCTATATGAATGTTATTTTTAGAGGAATATAAATGAAAAATTATTTTTAGTGTTTATAAGTCCTTAAATTATTATAATTAAAGGCTAAAATAGTTTGAGTAAATAGTTAATGATAGAACTATTTTGGATTATAAACCTAATGTAAGAAGTTATAGATACTCTAAACATTACACATTAAGGATTCTTGAAATTATAGATGCATCAGTCATAGAGAAAACTTTAAGAATCAATATATGGAAATTTATACTAAAAAATATGACTATATTGAATTGAAAATTCTTAAACTATATGAATACTATCTTAAAACATTAGAGGGATTGGATGAAAGAGATTTATATAAGTAAAAATTAATTTTATAAGAAATATTATAAAAAAATATATGCCAAAAAAGAATATACTAAGAAAAAAATCAAGTAAATAATGTAATTAAATATTAAAATACAAATATCGTAACTTCATATACATTAATATTAATGAATAATACATCAATTTTTTATCAAATTTTAAACATGTGTATTTAATAATCTTTTAATAAATAAATATGGGAAGATTTTAGGAATGAATAGCCTGAACATATAGATAAATAAAATACATGATATCTTCTTCCAGAATAAAAAAACAAAAAAATATTTTTGAGAAAAATGGATTTTCAAAAATAAATTCAACAAAAATGGGTATGTGTCAAGAGGTGAAGATCAGCTTACATGAATTGTTGACTCATAAATTAAGGTGGTTGATATTGATGAAAAATTTCTACCTATGGAATAAAGGAAAACTATCATAATATTTTTGGTTATTTCGGCCTAAATATATTATAGAATTAATCAGATTTGTACTAAATCAGTCTTTCTATATGAACATTTGGAAGAATAAACTTATATTAACCACCCTAATGGTTTTCTACTTGATAGAGATGGATTTTTTTAATATAATCAAATAATTGTATAAATAAGAGAAATTAAACTTAGGTGTTGGTTGAGTGGGGAAGAAAACCCCATAATAATGCAAGAGGTTGGGGGTTCCACTCTTGATGGCCTAGAATTTTGGACAGGGGATTTCATTGGGTACTTTAGAAGTATTTTAGTATCTAATATAACATAGGAGAAACTATAATAGCAACATGTAATGTATTTGTGTAAGTTACTATAGATATAATGGTTACTAGAATGTTGTTATTCATATTAGGGGCATTTGGTCCAAAATATGGGCCTTTATGCCTAGAAAACATGCTTTTAAGCCTCTGAACCTTTAAGATATGTTGTTGTAATGGGAATAGAGGCCATTGGGCCTTTGGGAAATGTCAATGTTGCCTATAAACCCTATTAAAAATAGGTATTTAATTAATAAATTAACAAGGTTCACCACCCATAACCTATTTTAAAAAGGAAGAAATATATGTGAGACTAGTACTCATAACCTGATAACTATTTGAAAGAGATTGGTCTTAATAATTATATTATTGATTTTATATAAAAATGAATGGTTAAAAATCCACTAATTATTACTATAAATGTTGACAACCAAATATTTAAAGGTGATAATGATATTTATTGTAGTGATTTATCTTCATGAATATTAATCTTTTTTGGAAACTTTATTCATAGAGAGATGATATAATTTATTGGGATCCAAGTTATTAAAAGATATATAAGAATTTTTTATATTATAAAAATTATTTAAAAGTGTTTCTAATGGTGTTTATTAATTATGATTATAAACCTATATATAATCCTATTTTTATTAGGATAATGTTGTGAAATGATGAATAATTAACATATATCATTGAAATTGGATTTAGGTTACTCTATAGAAATCATTTATACTCAAAAAAATAAAATTATAACACTGTGTGTTATATTTAAATGTTTTATAAAAGATTCATATATTGGTGTATATAAGGGGGTTCATTTGTATCTAAATGAGTTTTAGTATTTTTATTTTTATGAGAGGAAAAGTTTTTTAGATTTGTAATGTTTTTTTGATGATTTTTAGGAAAGGAATAGTAATTATAAATATCCCAAATAAGGTGGATTATTTTTATTCTGAGTGAAATTTGTTTCATTAAATTCTATGATGTAGATTTTTTTATCATTGATTATAATAAAATATGAATATATAAACAATACATAGGTAAGAACTCATATAATCTTTATGAAAACCCATATAAAAGATATTAATAATGATTTTATGATATTGATATAAATTATATTTGATAATAATATTAGAATCGATATATCAAAAAATATTATACAAAATTCAAGATAAAAATATATTGAAAATAAATTTTCTTTTATAATAGTTAAGGTTGATAAATGAATGTTAATGTTGGAATATTTTATGACATCCCAGAATCATGATCTTGGATCAGTTTCTAAAACACAAAATATTTTTCTCTAAATAAAATATGGAACATCACGTGAGAAATATACAGTTCAAGGATAATTTAGGCTAGAATTTATGAGGTTTAGGAAAAATATTGAGAAAACTATCTCACTCAAAAATAAATTTTCTTTTGAAACAAATACTCTTCTATGACAACATTGTCTTTACTCCGGATTTTCAAAGTTTATACCTATATTTTGAGTTACACTTACTCAACCAAATATGAAATGAAAAATATTTTAAAACATGGGGTGAGAAAATAACTTAATAAGGAGTTAAAAAATCTACTTTTTGAAAAAAAATACTAAAAATATACGTTGAAAACAAGTCCTTCACAAAACTAAAAAAATAATTTCAAATAAACCAATATTTGAATGTACAATTATATTTTCCCCTTCTACAAATAAAATTAAGTGTATCCCAAATTGAAAATAAATATTTAATTTAATTTTTCTTGAAATCATCATGGAAAAAAATTCTTAAAATAGTCTATCAATAAACAAAAACATGAATTTCTTAAAAATAAAATATTAATACTTTAGGAATACAAGTAAATAATTTTATTATTAAAATAAATCAATGATTTTTTTTATAAAAAACTCCACAATCTCAAAAAATATACATGAGTTTCTTAGAACATTGAATTATTTTTAGGGAATATCTATATTGGAGGGTAGGGTTAACTTACCAAATTCTAATTATTTTTACAAATTTTATGTTTTATATTTTAATAAAACATTAGATATTTCCATCATTCTATCATAGGTGGTTTCAATCATAAATTTTTAAAAAATAAATATGAATACATTTATATAATTTTATATAAATGAAAGTGAATATATATATATATATATATATATATATATTTGAGAAGAAACTAAGTATAATAAAATTTTGGACTGAGTTAATATAAAACATAAATGTACAGCAAATAAAAATGATTAATGCATGGTATCACAATGATTTTGACATGAGAAATATCTTATAATTAAATAAATTGATAATTGAAATAAATGATATCTTTTATAACAATAAAATAATTTTGAAAATACTCTCCCACAAAATTATAAATAAGAACAAAAAATATTAATCTTTAAATAATTAAAGCTTCAAAAAAATTAAAAAAAATCCCACATAAAATTATAACATGAAGAGTTTAAAACATACTTTAGAACACTTAAAACATAACCCCATTTAAATAAAATTAAAATAATCCTTTGATATATAAAATTATAAATTTTATAAAATAATAATTCTGTATCAAAAATGACTTTGAAAATAAAATATTAAGAGGATTTCTAAATAAAAGAAGGAAAATTTTGAATTATTTTAAAATATAAATTTGGAAAAAAAAATATCTTACAAAATAGTTTTTCAAAAAAATGTTTTATATAAAGAAGGGTATGATTGAAAAAATTTAAATCCAAATTTTCAAAAATTAATCCCCATACCTCATACTAATAGAAGAAACTTAACAAGCCTTCCACTAAAGAGTATTTTCTTCTAGAAGGAAACTCCCTATTATTACACCACAACCGTAACTAACCTCATTACTGCAAACTGATCATAATCAGAAGTTAAAGATTGAAATCTTAAGAATAATGAGCACCTTTTGTACACCAATTTCCCACTGGAATGAATTAAAAAATAATCCATTCAAATAAAAAATTGATATGACTGTTAGATAGTTACTCAAATTTTCACCCCTATATTGTCATTATCAAAGTGTGGTTCTACTAAAAATCAATGTCAACCCATACTAAAAAACAAAATTTATCAGTCTACACCCATGTGATGAGATATCTTATGAAAGAAATGTATTGGGAAATATAAGTAGCGTTCTTTGGGGAATTATTGGTGTAGTGGTTAGAGGATTGGGTTGAAAATTATGGGGGAAACATGTGGCGGCTGGTGAGGATGACATCAGTCAGCAAAGTGCTCGCATCTTGGATACGGGGTTAGTTTTTAGTAGGGTCATGAAAATGTGTGTGGGTGGTAATTTTAGGATGAATAATATTATGTCTCTACGAAGAGGCGTTTAACAATGAGGCTGCTTCAGATGGTAGTCACAAGATTCAGATAGAGGGAGGTGAAAGTTGACCCCCAAGTGTTAAGATTTTTTAATTTATTTTTATTCTCTTTTTACTCTTATAACTATTATAAATAGTTTATTATATATATATTTATATATATAGACACAGTGGATATCAATTTATATACCACGCATATATTTGTATCTATTAAATATGGTTTCAAAATCATAGATATTTCATCAATTAAACATTATCATTATTTATTTACTATATATATTAATATGTATGTAAATGTGTTTATATGTACATATATATATTAGTTTTATAATTAAATTCCTAATAAATTAATATCTTATTACTTCAGATTTTATTCAATATAATATTATTTTATTTTATTATATTTTTTATTATAGATTTATTTGAAATAAAGAAATTCAAACCAGTGTCTTCCTCTATATATAATTTTTATTATTAAATTTTATAATTATCATTAATTACATATTTTTTATTATTATCTCAAACATCTTACATATATATGTAAATTTAATTCAAACTATTATTATATTTTTTATAATATCTATATTTCTCAAAAAGTATCATATTTACATTAGAATTTATATTAATTTCAAATTAAAATGTTATTTTTATTAAATTATATTACTATATTTGTTTGTATATTTATTTCAATTTTATATCATATATACCATAATTCTTAAATCAAATTAATATTTGATAAACCATTATGTTTATATCCTTCAATAAATATTTTTTCACTATTATATTACAATTCAAAAAAATCACGATAATTTTCTTATATATTTTCATCTTGAATTCATATCATATATTTAAATTAATTTTATGTAACTATTATGTGTTATATTTATCCTATGTAAATAATACAAAATCAATAAATTTTATTTTATTATATTCACAAAAATCTCTTTTTTTTAATTAAGACACTTAATTTAATGAATCGAAAAATCTCGGTTCATTGCATATCTCCTAACAAGGAAACAAGTGCCAGAATTGTTTACCAAGACATTATAAACTAATTATAAATATGATAGATCATCATATTTTTATTTATGGTTAAAAATATTAATGGATTCTCATTACCTATATTAATTTTATATTGTGATTTAATTGAGAAAAATGGTACATTAATTTTAGGAGATATATGACATATATATGGAGAGTCTCAAAAAAATTTAGAGTAATATGTTCTAAATTTATCATAAATAAGTGATGTAATCAATAATTTATAGATATTTAATAATGATGGATTCCCATAAAAGGATATAATTTTTCAATAAGTCTATAACTAGTTTTTTAATTTATAAAAGTAATTTATTTTCAAGAAATTAAAAATGAATTGGTAATTGGAGAATAATGTGTATAATAATATTGTTTTTTATTTGTTACCAATTATAATTTATGGATTTATGATTAAATGTTTTTAGTTATTTAGAAATATATTATCAATCTTTAATAATATTGAACAGTTCATGGAATAGTTAACAGTTTATTTTAGGTATGTTTTGTAAGATTTAATATTATTTGTGAAGCATGAATTAGTATGATTTGAGAAATATAATATCATCATAATATTTATTAAGTGTTTTGAGAATCTTTGTTACTTTGATATTGGATTTCTTTAATTTTTTAAATAAGGATATTTAGTTTATAATCTTTGTGTAATATTAAACACTAATTTATTTACCACACCAAAGGATGAACTAAATATAAGAAGTGTTATGTAATTTTTGATAAAAATTTTTAAAGGAAGCATAATAGTCTCATGAATAATATGTAATAGTCATTATAATAAAAAAACCATTTTGTAAGAGTGAAATGAGAGTTAAAAATACTCTGAAATAGTGAATAAATATTTTTATAAGAGTGATTTTTTTCATATTTCATATCATTAATATTGACATATCAAATGTTACACCACCAGGTAATGGTTAATTCATTTCTTGTATCAGATTAATTAGATGTTACAAGAGGGAGAATTAAAAATTTTAATGAATTTAAAAGGATAGTGAATGAAATTTTTTGGATTTCCTGATATTTGATTCTAATGTTATGAAATATAAAAGATATTTTATAACCTAATATAATGTGTTTGAATAAATAAAAATAAAAATTCATTGAAACATAGACATATAAAAGGAGTTGAGAAATATAGAGCATGCAGTATATACTAATTTAATATGATATATATTAGTTGTAATAAGATGTTGATTTTAATATATAAAGAATTGATTCATTTTTATTAATGTTTTTATAATGAAAGATTTATTAATTTTTTCACATTAAAATAAACATGGTATATTCATCCATATTTAAAATATTTTAATTTATGATTCACTAAAATGTAATCTAGTGAATGATTAGTACCATGGTAAAGATAATCTCTATTTTATTGTAAATATATTATAATAATAGTATGCAATATGATAATTGTGTTTTCATAATGTATATATGATTATCCACTTTTAAAGAGTAACAAACCTTGTAACATCATGTGTTCCTAGTGTGTTTGATATTCTTCCTATTTGATATTTCATGCATGAAATGGATAGATTAAAGACCATTCTATATAAAATGACTATATTTTTATTTTCTGATTGAATTGTAAAGTTAGTATTGTAAAATTATATATTTATTCCCCCTCCCTCACCTTATCATGTCAATATTCATTCTCTAACTGCCTAATCTATACTCTTCCTCATAGTAGTTAGAAATTAAAATTATTTTCTATAAGATCTTATAACAATATTTTCTGTAAATAAATAAAATTTCTAATTAATTTCCTTCCTAAAAAAATCCTGACTATTTATTAAAATAATAATAAAAAATTTATTCATTATATAATATATTAATATATTATATCACATAATTAATTCATCAAAAATATTATCCATGATTCCCCAAGGAAGTATTGTGTTGTATATTATTTAATTATGAATAGTTTTTATTTTATTTTTGTAGCCAATAGTTCTAGATTACAATAAGTCACTCCCCAACCAATTTAGGTTAGAGTACATTGGGTCCATCCCATGGGGGAATTGAGTTATAATGAGGGGTGTTCACGCCATGAAACAATTGATGCTTTTGATCTTTATTTGTGTTTAGTTTAGGAATATGAGTTTCACCATGAATATTTTTCAAGTTTGGTGATTTGTTTCATGATAGGGGCATTACATCATGACCTATGATGCTTAGGTTTCAATTTTATGATTTTAATATATCATTATTAAGCCTATTGAGGATTACTTTTCCCCTATCTTGCATGGAGGACTCTTTGGAGAGCTCATAGGGTTTCTAGTATCTTTTTATATTGGTTTGAAATCCATCCTACTTTAATTTAAATTTTAATTTAAAGTTAAATACTTTAATTATATTTTATTATTATACTTGTTTAAATTCCCATTAGTTTTATTTTATCCTTTAAATAATAATCCCCATGGAAGATTATTTTAGGTTTTGAGTTCATTTAAACATGGGGTTTTGGATTTTGATGTCTTATAGAGTTTTTTCTCATTCATGAATCTTCTTATTATATCTAAGGTGTATGGTTTTGATATGATTAAGGTAGGTATATTGTGAAATTAATTTTTTCTACTTATCATAAAATGCCTAAATGTATCTAAAGATATTTTCTTGTTAGTATAAACTAGTGGAAAATGAACTTTTTTCAATGTGTACATATTTGTGTTCAACCTTTGACCATGGAAATAGGTTTTCCTAAAATGGACTATTTCCAATGTCATGAAAAATTAGGGAAATAGACCTTCCTATGAAATCCCATGAAAAAAAATTCCCATGGTAAGTGAATGGGAAAACACCTATTACAACGATCGATCGTGAATATATGCATTTAATTATATATATATATATATATATATATATTAGTTGAGTTGTAATAGAGTGGTATAAGTTTGTTTCATCCCTCATGAGTGGAATGACTTCAAATCTTGATGGGGACTATTTTTTTAGATTTCACAATGGTAATGGATCCCATTTCGATAGAATATTCTATCTTTTAGGGCTATATACATGGGAATCACCAAGGGAATTAGTAAATATAGACCATAAAAATCACCACAAAACATATTTCTATAAAAATATCCTAGAAGGATATTTCTATAGAAATATCCTCCATGTTCTAGATGACTGTGGCTATAGACCAAATTTCCACTATCCACACCTATATGTCATACACATGATGTTTTTGCAAATGGTGTTCAATTTTTTCATCTATAACATAGTGGGATTTTCATGGTTTTTTAATATTGATTTCTAAAGTAAATTTTTATTCATTTCATGTGTTCATATAAATTCACAAGAGTTCCTTTCCAAAAGTAAATTAAATGGGTGTTCAACACCAGTATAATTTTTAAGAGGAAAATCAAGTTTTCAAGGAAAATTTTGAAGGATTTTTTTCTTTTAAAAATTTTTATGATGAATCCAAACAATTTTAGTGTTTTATATGTATTTTATAAAGTGTTCTACCATAATTTGGATTCCAAATAGAGGCTTTCTAACATGGTCACCTAATTTGGATTTAAAGTTATATTTTACACTTTAAAAAAATTATATACCTTATGTTTTGATACCCTCAATTGTTGATCCCCTATATTTATGTATGTCTATATAAATAGGTTCCTAGTGTGGAAGAAATTATGCTATGAATAATTCATATGAATGGATATGAAAGAGGGTTTATTTATTTTGTGGGCGCTTGAGGTGTCATAAAATTTATTGTTATTATCTATTATTGTCCATGTGACACATTGTGTACTTACCATCCTTTGTATAATTTTATGGGAACCCAAGTCACTAATAGAGAGGTCTATATTTTTACTATTACGGTTAGACTATGTAACGACCAATGTCATTACAGGTTAGAAAATTCCTCATAGGATTTGAATTATTATGTATTTTGGATAGTTTGTTTTGATAATTGGGAATTGAAGTGAGGTATTTAGGGGATTAACATACATAAAGGGTGTTATTGGAAGTATTTTAAGGTTTTGTGGACATCTCAAGGGTTCAGGTAACACCAATGAAGGTTCTGGGAGCTTAAAGTTGCTAAAAACTATAGAAAAAACCAATTCACAGCATGAAAAATATATTCAGACCATGAAAGGTTTCATATAGAGTTTCAAGCAGTGAAGAGGGATGGAAAATGGATCTAGGAATAAAACATTAAATTTCATGGAGTTACCATATGTTCCAAGCTAGTAAAGATTCAAGTTTTTTTTAATTTTTAATGGGGATCCAGTCCCCTTTATTCTCCTAATAGACATGACGCATAGGGGGACCTCGGATAAAGATCCCGTCCCTCATTCTCATCCATTTTGGGCAATTTGTGGTGAGTTATGATAGTGCTAAAGTTAAGTTTATTCCTTCCCCATACTTTTGTGATGTCCTCATTATATTTCTACTAATTTCCCCCGATTTTGGTTTAGGGTTTTTTTCAATTTCCACTAAAGCATGTGGAAATCATCCTGATCTACTAGGCCTCTAACTGAATTCCATTGAGTAGAACTTGAGATGAGGTATACATGTTGTCACACTACTTTATATATATGGTATATAACCATATAAATTTTTTATGTGTTTCTAGTGGTTTGAGGTAAAAAAATTTATTGAATCATTATTATAAATTAGGGATTTATTCATGGTGTTGATTTGGGTGCATTTTGGAATTGAACTGAACTTAATTTATCTTGGTTTCTTAATGATGATATGACACCATGAGTTTAAATCATTTATCCAAATTTAAATTAATTTATTTAGATAATTAAAAAAATTATAACTAAGTAATTATGATACCATGGAGTGGGAAAGGGCCTCAGGTGAGTTTTTGATGGTTAATAGAACTTAAACAGACTTGGATGTTATTATTGATCATGTATAAACCTTTGAAGTTATGCCAAAATATATTATTAGAAAAAGGTTAAACCATTGTATTGAAGAATGTGACTCTTGTAATAGCCCTATGTCTTAATGAATTTTTATATATTCTTATGGATTTATGGTAACACCATTGAAGGTGTGACCTATTTAGTATAAATTTTTGGTAATAAGATTAATTTTTAAATTTAAAATGGGATCCCCTAGATTTTTCAAAGATCCATGGCCACATTGGACCTTGTACACTGGCATGATTCCTTGGCCTCTGATGACCAATACCTAAATTGAGAGGAAATCCATACACTAAAACGCCTCTAATATGGGGTATGACATAAATTGAGATGAACTACATAAGTATAATGGGTGAGGACCCTTGATTTGTGTTTAGCATAGTTTAATGGTCTACAGGTGGTATTTTATTGGTTATAGAAAGTAAAAATGAGGTTGGGTTATTAGAAAATCCAAGATCATTCTTTCTTTATGTTGGGACTCGGTATACACCTAAGGGTGGTTTTGTTAAATTTTTTAAAATCCCCATAACAGAAATAGTTTAATTTTTTTTTAGAAAATTACCATAAGGGTGTTATTTTATTTTTTATTTTGGAAAATTACAATATGGGAATTCCATTATTAATGTTTTTCAAAACACAATTGGGGTGGTGTTTAATGTTTATTTTTTAGAACACCAATATCAGTTGTCCTCTATTTTGGATTTTGGAAAATGACCATATGGGTGGTATATTATTTTATATTTTTTAAAATTCCATATGGTAAGTGTTTTGATATATGATACATGGTTTAGAACACTCCCATATTGGAGGGATGTGATCATTATGGGCTTAGTACAATTAATGAAGAAACTCTCATAGGGGAGGTATGTGTTAATGTTGTCTAAGAAAACTCACATATGGGAGGTCATTTATACTATTGGTATGTATACCATGGATTTAGAGCATGGATATAGTCTCATATACTGTGATAGATCATTATAGGAGACTTCCATAGGTTTTTTATACTTAAAGGTTATCCTCGATATGAGAAAACTCTCATAAGGTAGGATTGTGTTACTTGATATATATACTAGGGAGACTTGAGTCAGTTATATGGAGGAAAAATCATTGATACATACTTAGTAGAGCTTTGAAACTTTCCAAAGAAATTATGGTTGGTTAGTGTTATAGACCTAAGGACAAAAACATTATGGTACATGGGTTAACATGGTCCATGTGATGTGCTAATAGGTATCTTGTCATTGGTCCAAAGCATGTATTATGGTAAATTTTGGTTATTTATTTTCAAAAGAAATATTTACTCTAACCTTGTCATTTTAATATATCTATACCTTCTCTATATAGTACTTGACAACTTTTTTGGTTCCATTATATGTAATGTAATCACACGCTACTCAGGACATCATTACACTTGGGTAACTGAGAAGTCCTCACTTATTACAGGTTTAGGTTGGGAAGAATATAAGGATTCTATAATCAAGATGGTGAACCTCATATGTGATTTGGATATTGGTATGTGGTGTGGATTGATGATGTTTAATGTGATTTTTGTATTTTAATTTTTTTACATTTACACTATATATATGGTCATTCTAGTGGGAAATCAGTTGTTTTTTGTTCACATGAGTATTTGAGTCTATATGTATAGTTTTTTCTATTATATCATGTTCATTTATAGTCTCCCAATGGTATTAACTTAGATATTGGGTGATAGTCAGCAGCCTTTGGCATATATGGAGGCATTTTTGAGTTAAGTCGCGACCACCAGTCTAGACACAGATTAGTGGTTTGAGGTGGAAAGGCGTTACAATGTGTTATCAATGCTTTATTTTATTTTGATTTATTTTTTGGGATGTTTTATCCATGAGATATTGGAATATGTTAGATACTATTATTTATATCAGATGAGTATGTCATGGACATCTGATATGGTATGATTTCTAGGTTTTAAGGGATTTGATAGATACTAAAATTTCATCAATTTTTAATTATTATTAAAACCCTCTTTTATATATAATTTGTATGTATTTTTACATGGAAATATTTTTTCAATAAAAATCACTGGAACTCTTGGTTTTAACATGTTTTTTAAAGTTAGATTGGAGTTGATAAGTGTTATGTAAGGGTAAAACCTCTTTTCCATGAGTTACGTAAGTGTAAACGGTTTTTAATAGGTTGTGTGAGAGTAAAGAATAACCTACATAATGGTAATTCATTGTTAATGCACTATATAATGGCCCTAAAAGAACTATATAAGGGTAAGGTCTATCATGTCTAAGGGTAACGACCTTCATAAGGGTGATATGTAAAGATAGTTCACCACTACGTCATGGTAAGTGTTATTTTTTATAGTTTCATTAAGGTAAAATGTCTCTCATAAAGGTAACTTCAACCTTATTAAGGTCATAAAATTGTACTTCTAGAGTTCTATAAGTGAAGGTGGCCACTACATAAGGTAACCTAAGTGTTCTTCTTCTTGCATAAGGGTAAATCGGGCTTCATAAAAGGGTCAATCAGACTTTCCCTTTGTTATGTAAGAGTTTCAGTTAAGTTTAAAAGATACATAAGGGTAAGCGACCCATATAAGTGTAAACATTACTATCCTTAAGTTAGTTCTATGAGCCATGTAATGGTAGACCGTGTTATACTTATAAGGCCCCAATTATGGGAAAAACATTAAAAATCTATATTATTTTTTTCTCCTTCTCCAGCTCACCCCTGTAACCTTTTTCAACAGTTTTAAATTTCAATGATTAAGGAATTAAAATATTTTTTTTATTTTTAGTACTCTTATATTAGTAAATGATAGGGGAGAAAAATTAAATTGTAAATTTATTTTTTGGCATTAATGTTGTGATTTGTACATGGGTTCCTTTATTAAAAATACTCAAACCCTTCTGCTATTATTTTGAAAATCCTCTCAAGTGTTGTAGTCCAAGATTTTTACTTGTTCTAGTTTTTTGAATACTTCTTTGAACAAACCAAATTCCTGATATAAGTTAGTAAGATTTTTCTAACATTCACTCTATATACTCTACCTTGGTATAGTATTTAGAAAAGGGATAATTTCTAGGTAATCCTTCCTCAATAAATTTGATAGTAGTCTTTTTAATTATTTAGATGAATTGAATAAATATTTCATACATGATAATAATATAGAAAATGTTAGTGAATAATAAATAATAATTATCATGCTTAGATTATTCTTGAGATATATATATATATATATATATAAGATATTATGGTATATTAAATTATAATTAACCTTTGATATGGAATCTATTAAAAAAAATTATATATTAAATGGATAATTTGTAAGTTATATAAGAGATAGGAAGTATCATTACTTATGGAGTTTTTTTATTCTCTAAGAAAAATATGGACTTTTCATGAATGATAATATGGAATTATCAACTTAATTATGGAATATATAGAATATAGAAAGTTTTTATCACATATGATATTTTATTTCTTTTAAAAAAATATATGGATTTGGTTCTTAGAATCCATGGATATATTTTTTGAGATGATGAGTATGTGGGCATGATTAAGTGACATTTATTTAATGAAAATTGTATTTCTTTGTTAATGATTTTGATGTAGTAATTTCTTAATATTCATGAATTCCTTATACGGTTTATTAGCATGATTTTTTTTGCATCTGTGTTTATCCCTAAGGAACCTATATTTTATTCTTGATCACATGATGTGTGTGTAGGATTTGACCTATGACTGTGTTTATTACCTAAGGATTGTAAAGTTTATAATATTGTTTGTTTTGATGTGATATTTAATATTTCATTTCCATCTTGTATCATATGTTATATTATTCTATCTTAATCAAATGAACATATGTTGGATCCTATAGGTCCATTATCTAATACATATGTGTCATCTATGAGGTTAACATGTACATGGGCTATTCTAGCTAGCTGGATGTGTCACATGCTTTTTTGATATCCTCTGAGAGGTAAATTCCAGACATTGGTCGGTATATACATGGGTTATCCCAGTTTAAGGGTTGTGTCATTCGTGTTTAGGAATATATTCTAGGAGGAATTTTTTATGATATCCTTCAACTATTTATCTATTATGGTGTTGAAACAAGTATATCTGGTCTCTGAGGACCCGATATATGTTTATAGTGTCCTTTTAAGAATATGATGGAAGCATGAAAATTCATTTAATGAGAGCCCAACATATTTTTTCTACTTTTGTGATATATTTTTGATTATATATATATTCTATTTAAATTCATATATTTCACTTGTATATCTTAAACATTGATGTTAAGGGTTGCAATTGTTTTCCTACTGAGTTTTCTACCCACACCCAAAATGGTCATTTTAGTGTGATTTAATATTTCATGGTTTGGGATCCAAGTAAAGGAATGGTCCCTTTGATGAATGTTTGATAAGTTGGAGTAGGAGGATGAAAATGTTTCCCAATAGTGTTTTAGTTGTAGGTAAGTTTCTACCCTTATTTTCCATCTTTAACTCTACCTAGAAGCTTTATTGAGTTTCGATTATTATATCATGTATTCCATCCTTTTTCCATATTTAAAAAAATTATTTATTAAATATTTTATTTATTTTTGAGTTATGACATGATATTTATGGTATTGTATCCCCACTAATGGACTTAGACCTTCAATACTAGTCAGTAGCCTCTTATGTTATAGTAGATGCACATGAATTCATGTGGAACCCTAACTCAGATGTGGTGGTTTGGATCTTGATGTTACAACATAGTATTAGAACATAAGGTTCACTAACTTCTTTCTTCTCTTATCTTGATTTGGGATATAGTAGACAATAGTTAAAAAGGTTGGAAATCAGGTAGGGAAACTATTTCAGTGTCTGAGAAGCACATATTAGAGGACCTCTCAATTTCCATAAAGCATGGATTTTATGATTTTATTGATTAATATTATCCTTAAATAAATTCACCTTGGGTTATGTACATGATATTGATATATCGTTAATGGGTTTTGGTGTGTGTTCATGCGTTATTCTAGGCACATAGGTTCAAATTCCATTTATACATGTTCTTGTATTAGATAGATCCAATATAGTTTTTTTTCTAATGAAATTATGATATGTGCCTCAGTGCATTATTTCTAGTATCCATTTATTTGATTGTTATATTATATAATTTTGTGTGTATATGTGGATGTGAATAATGTGTAGGTTTTAGTAATATGGACTTATTCCTTGAATATGTGGTAAGTTTTTTGCCTGTTCTATTTTTAAATTTGTTTTTTTAGTTATCCATGTGTATAATTTGATAAATAGTGAATACAACTGAAAGTATTTTGTATTTAGTAAATAATTTAGAGGTTTATGGGTGTATATTATTCCATTCCCTTGTTTGGTGGTTTCAGTTTAACCCCTTTGGTGATGTTTTTTTAAACCCATTGAAACCCCAAATATGAAACTCAACAAAATTGATTTCTTTGAAAAGTGTTTCCAATTTCCAAAATTTGATTTTTTATGAAATTATTGCTTCAGAAAATGGATTTTCAATTACACTTGGGTGTATTGATAATGGAATTTTGGTTTATAATGGGTTTAAAATGGAAATTGTTATTGAATTTTAAAATTAGATTAATTTTTGGAAACTATGTATGATGTTCCATTATTTGGTAATAGATTTGATTTTTTTGTAATGTTATATAAATATTTCACTATTTGAATGTAATGTGTGATTTTAATTTGATAGGGTAAGTATTTTGTGATTTTAAATTTTAATATTGAAACTCATAAGTTGGGGATTCAGGGTTCCATGATCTAAAACACTTCATAAGAATGAGAATTTATTAGATGGGGAGAAATATAATATGCTTATTTTTTTAATTTTTATGAAAATCCAGTTTTTTATATAGATTTTATGTCTTTTTCATGTGTAAATCATTTTCATTCAAATGAAAATCACCCTTACACTTTATTTTAAGTTTTTTTAAATAGATTTTTTATGTATAACTTAATTTCAATTCCTAATTTTCATTATTTACTTAATGGTTTAATGGTTTTTCAATAGGCTACATAATGGTAAGCAATAACCAACATAAATGTAACCCCTAGTTCATGCATAGAATTATGGTACTCAAGTCTCTAGTTATGGGTAAATTATTACTTTCATAAGGGTACCAAATCTATAAGGTGCTCTGTAAAGGTAGTTCACCACTGAAAAATGGTAAGTGATATTTTCTAGAGTTGTTTAAAGATAAATCATGGATTGTGTAAAGTTTATCAAGAATTTATGATAGTTATGTAAGGGTGATTCTAGAGTTTCATGTGGGCGGATGGACACTATATAAGGGTAACCTAGTTTTTTTATTCCTATATTAGGGTAATCAAGGCTTCATGTAAGGGTTAGTCATGCTCCATCTTCATCATGTATGGGTAACTATTTATTGCAAGAGATTTGTAAGAGAAAGAGACTTATGTATGGATAAAACTTATTATACTTTCACAATTTCTATGAAATACATAAAGAAAAACCATGTTAACCTTACACTCCACATATTATAAGAAAAACTCTTTTAAAAATATTCAAATTTCATTTCTCCTTCTCCAGCTTAACCCTATAACCTTTTTCAATGGTTTTAAATTCCAAAGATCAGGAAATTAAATTATTTGATCCATTTTCAATTATCTTTTATTAAGAAACTTTTGGGAAGATAAATTAAATTAATTATTTAATTTATGTCTTTAATGATACAAAATTTATAGAGTTTCCTTTCTTAAAAATATCAAAGCCCTTCTACCTTTGTTTTAAAAATACCTCTTGAGTTTTGGTTTTCCAGGATTATTCCTTGTTCTAGTTTGGTGAAGCCTTATTCAACTAAATCAAGTTCCTCTTCTATGGTTCAAAGTGAAGTAGTGCCCTCACTCCCTCACCTATACCTTGGTGTAGTGATTCAAAAAGAAAAAATTTCCTGGTAATCCTTCATCGTTCAATTTAAAAATAATATTCTTATGCTTTCTGTAGGAATTGAAGAAATATTTATTAAATGAAAATAATTTCAAAATTTTCAATGAATAATAAAGAATAATTTTAATTCTCAAATTATTCTAAATAGAGATAGAATATTATGGCAATTGAAATTATAATTATTCTTTGATAAGGAGTTTTTCAATCACATGAAATGGATTAAAGGATAATTTAAAAATTATCACAGGGAAGGAAGTATAAAAAAAATGGAATATTTTTATTCTCAAAGTAATAGTCTTTACTAATCAAGAAGGATAATATAGACTTATCATATTTTTTATGGAATATACAGGAGAGTGAAAGTATTTATCACATGTGATTTTTTATTTCATTTAATATAAAAAATTTGGATTCGGTTCTAGGAATATTTGGAGATATTCTTAAGCCAATGAGTATGTAGACGTGATTCAATTACTTTTCCATGATTAACTTTTGAGTTATTCATCAATGAACTTGAGGTAAAAAGTCCTTAACATTCATTAATTTATTATATGAGTTATTTTAATAACTTTTGTGTGTGTGTTTCCCTAAGGAACTTATATAATATATTTGATCACATGAGGTATGTGTGTTAAATTTGGAATTTTCTTGTGTTTATTTCAATCAGATTATGATGATTATGATGCTATTTTATTTGATGTGATCCTTGATCTCACATTTCCATATTGTATCATATGTTTTATTATTCTATCTTATGCATATCTGAGTGAGGTGGGGACTTTGAGGCAATTCCCTAAGATGGATATTTTAGGAATGAGGTTGACATGTACTTAGGCCCTCTTAGTCGGTAGGATGTGTCACATGTTTTTAGGCTATTATCCAAGAGGGATGTGCTAGACGTTGATCAATATGTGCATAGGCTATCCCAACCAGTGGTATGTGTCAGTCATGTTTGGGACTATCCTAAGGGGGGATGAGTTAGGCTATCCACCAAGGATTATTTTTTTATAGTGTCGAAGTAGGTAAAATCAATCTATAAGGACCTGAAATATTTTTATGATATCTTTTCCAACATGGTGTCAAAGTAGGTAATTCCTGTCTTTGAAAACCTGACATATTTTTTATAATTGTGTGATATATTTTTATTTACCAATGAAATTAATTTAGGTTCATGGCATGAAATTATATATCTTATGCACTAATGTTGAGGGTTGTTGGTTGTATCCTACCAAGTCTTGAACGCATACCCTACCCTGTAATTTTGGTGTGCTTAAAGATTTCATGACTATAGATCCATTGAATCTCAAGGGCCTTATGGTAGCCAGTTTAATAGGTGGAATAGGAGGATGAAAACATTGCTGGTTGGAGTCTGAGTGAGACATATTCTATTTAATTTTTTTACTATCTTTACCAGTACCTTGGATTCATGATTAATTTTATATATTATATCATTTATTCCATATTTCTATTTTCTTATATAGTGTGATTATTTAATATATTGTTTATTAATCATTTTTTCTACGATATGATACTGAGGGTACAATATCCCCACTAATAGAAAAGAACCTTAATACTAGTTAGAATCCTCTTGCATATAGGGAGGTTAACATGATGTCATGTGAAAACTGGATCAGTTGTGGGGTTTAGGTTGGGATGTCATAGATATTTTAGATTTTTGATGCTTTATTTGATTCATCTTAGCTTGTGTGATACGAATTATGTTGATTTTTTTTCTTTATTATATATTTTGGCTCTTGGACAATGGAGGAAAGATGTGTCTACATGAATCATTCTCTAAATGTATGAATCACATGAAAGTTTGGGTCCTTCTAGTATTATTTTTTATCACCAATGAGAGGTTGTCCTTTTTGAAGTATCATAAACTATTCTTATGGTGTTTTCTCATATATGTACTTGTTGGAATTCTACCCAACTAGACAAATAGGTCTATACATTTCCTTTTAATGGAAGTTCATGTGGATCCACTACAAAAACCCCAAATCATATAACCTAGATCCTTTTTATACTTTATTTAATTGAAATATCATACATGGGATCACATCACCAAGGACCGATCAGTATTGTAGTATTGATTAACTATATACCTACTTGATTCCCATTTTAAAATGGAAATAAAATATAAAACATAGTAAAAGTTAATAATTTTTATCCTTGAAACCCCATCAAATTTTCCTTCTTCATAGCATGGGGAAAATTATACAAAATACAGGTGAGTTAAAATGATAATTATGGGTTTCATGTAGTGGAATATATCACGAGTAAATAAGCTATAATCATTACAAAAAGTTAGATAACTGAAAATATATTCCATTTAATCAATAATTTGAGCAAAAAAATGAATCCATGGATAATATCAATGTAGTAATCTCGTGTAAAATAATAAATAAATTTACAATAAAGGAAATTTATAACACCAATCCTCTTGATCAAGGCCTTGTGCCAATATACTTTCCAATTTTAGTAGGTATACACAAAATCCCATTTAATAATTTTATCCTTATGGTTTGTCTCGTGAGACCTATCAATGCACTAATGGGATGTCAATAACTAGGCCCCACCCATAAATTCATATCCAATATATTCCTTATATATTGAATGATCAATTTAACTCATAAACAATGTTCTTTATCAATAAATATTCATATTAATTAAAGAATACTATTATATATCAATTTACTCAATAAATTAAACAACTTCAATAGTAAAGAACCATATGTAGAAATGGTATAAAATATAGGAAATAAGAAAACCCATGATAAAAATAATACGGATATGAAAGAAAAACATAATTTATGATGAAAGATAACCCCATTAAATTTAATGTTTCAATATAAATTTAATGACCAAAAAAATAATAGAAGATAAAATATGTCCATCAATTTCTTAGGAATATAGGTTTTTTAATAAAATCATATATTTTTTAAAAAGGAAGGAAATGGAAGGAAAAAATTAAAATAAATTTTCATTATTTAATTTTCTTTTTAAAACCATGGGAAACATATCAAATAAGATTAATATTATAATTTTTTTATGGTGGTGGGAAAATCCATTAACATTGTGTAAGTTAAAAAGAAACGTTACTTTTGAATTTTTTGAAATTAAAGTCAAAAATGGACCTTTAAAACAACATTAGAAAGATTCCTTTCAAACCCTGTAAAGGAAGTCAATGTTAATAAACTCTATCCTTAATAAATTATTTAATTAAATATAAATGATTTTTTTATTTTTTTTAATATTGATATGGTAGAAAAATATTTTCGATAAGGAAGAGAAATAAGATATAATTTTTTTTAAAAAAATTATTTACTTGAATCAAGTTCCAAAGTGTGGAGAATTGATGTGAAACATGTAAATGAATTTAATATAAATATTTTAATAATATATATGGTGTTTATGAAGGATATACTTTAATATTTCTTCAATTAAAATATAAGTAATCCTAAAAATGGGATTATAAAAATAATTTATTACATCTAGTAAATTTTGTATTAAAACCCCATAATAGAGTAAATAAGAATTGAAATTTTAAATACCATGAATAAATATATATTCATAATGAATATAACAAAATCTTAGTATATAAACCCCATAAAATAAAATAGGTGCGTGAAATAAAATATATCTCAATGAAGTAGAAATTGAGAGGATAACTCTATACCTCACACTTCCACTTAGGTGAACAAGATTTAACCACATTTATAATAGTTTTATAGTTTCTTATTAATTCATAAAAGAATCATTTTAATATTTATATTAATTTATATGTATTATCATTACACATTAATTACTATTTCCTTTTAAAATTAATCATCAGGTTTTAACCGTTAGTTTAATCATGCATGATTCATCATGGAGTTTAGATTCTTGTTAATGGGTTGTAGTTTCATAATATACAAAATTATATTCATGTTAAAAATATCATTTTCTTTATTTAAATCCACTTATATATACCATCCATGTGAGTTGGTGATAAAAAATGAAATATAGTGACTCACGAGGTGTTAGTCTACACGTACGCACAAGAGATGTTTCCATTTCCCCTTAGATGGATGAGAATATTAAAAAGGGTAAAAAATAAACATAATAATATTATATTAACTAACTATATTAGTTTTATTATATAACTATTCTAAAATAATATTTATAGGATGTATAATTATAAAATAACATGAAAAGAGTCGGTTAAGATGATCTCGCCTTCTTTACAGAACCTCCTTTAAATCTTGACCAAATGACCCCAGTGTTTGTATTCTGAGAATACCAGAACCTCAAGAACATAACTGAGGATTTTTTGTAGAGATTCTATTATGTTTTTTTAGATCTAATTTTCTCAATCTACTATGAATAATATAGGATAGGTGGTGTCCTTTTATAGTGAAGGAGATGACACACATGGAATTACTTAAAATATTAAAATATAATAATTAATTTTCCAGGTCAAGATCGATCAATGTTAGAAAATTTTTGAATATAAGATAATTTTAGGATTAAATTCCTTTAACCAATAAAATTTGGATAAGATAATGTTTCATTTGAAATATTATTATTTGGTTTAACCCATTCATTAACCAAATCTAACCTTAAACATCATGACAATATTTTCATTCTTATGGGTTAAAAATTTACATATAAGGTAAAAATTAGATCAAAATGGTCAAGGAATTTCATTTTAGACCATATCCCATCCCAATTTTCATATTTTAATGGTTTAATTATGTTTAAATCATTTAATATAATATTATTTAACATAAAATACCATTAAATTCATTTGAAGAACTATTCGCATAATTGGACTTTAAGGACATCAAGATAGAAATGGATTTTGAATATAAAATCTTTCACCACCAATTATAAATTATTATTGACCATAAATTTTTGTAGAAAAATAATATATTCATGAAATATTACTTTTGATTATTTTATTATCATTTAATTTTATTTTAATACTACTTGTCCAAACACTACATCAACGTAATGTAATCATTTATGGTAATTATAACTTCGATAGAAATTTTAAAAAAAAAATAAGAAGAATAATTAATTTTCTTAAAAATAAAATTTTATATTTGGTTCTAACATCTTATTATCCCTAGCTGAACATATAAGAGAAGTTAAAAGCTGGAGAGTTGTAATTTGGAATTTTCCTTTACATAAAATAATATAAAAATATTTATCAAATAAAAATGGAACCAAGATGATATATTTTATAATCTATTAAATTTTTTGTATAATTAAACTCATAAAATGAAATATATTAAATTTTATGGATTATTTTAATCCTTATTGAATAGTTTAAATCTTTTTTATCCAATTTTACCCTTTAACAAGGTGGTAATTTTTTATCGTGGTACTATTCATAATGAACAAAAATAAAATGGACATATTTATAAAATTTGAACCTCCAAATTTCAAATGTGGAATCCATATCTTATGATTAAATTTTTAAATGTAAAATTTTAATATAAATTCATAAAACCAAACGAAATGTTTTTTGAAAAAATGAAATTTTAAGCCTAAAAATAAACGTATAAAAAATCAAAATAAATAATGATTGCTTTGTAATTAATTATATTATTTCTAATTAAACAAGAATTATTTTACTTTATGATAAAATTTTAAATATAATGGTACTTTTATGTTTCTTTATTTAATGAAAAAAAATTATTGTTGGACAAAAATCTATATTTTTTCAAAATTTTCAAAAAAAACAAACTTTTAAGAAAAATATAAAAAAATAACTCTAATCCTACTATGACATGTTTATTTCAAAAATGATATAAAGTTTTTTAATTAATATTTAAATAATTATAAAAAAAATAAATATAATATGCACACACCAAAGAAAATAAAGACATTTTATATTAAAAGTGACTTTAAATTATAAATTGAATTTACTCTTCTATATTGGCTTGTAATAATTATTAGATTAATTTAAAAAAAATATTTTTATTATGGAAATAATTTATATATATTTTTTATAATTTATTTATTCCTATTTATACCAACTATCCCAACAACCAGGTTATAATCATTTTTTATGTAATATTATTTTGTGGTTCATTTTTTACTAGGGTTGTGTGTGGTGTATTCTGTCAAACATAGTATTATTTAAAAGTGAAATATAAAATAAAATCTAAATGTATTGCATCAACAATGAGATGTATGATAATTTGGACCATGATGGTCAAATTTCTATGGCAGGAGATTTATAGTTATTTGTTGGATTGGTGCAGACATTTGATGCCTTGATAAAGAACCCCTTAGGGGTGGTTGTTAATTTTGGTTTAGATATTTAATGTGTTAATAACAACCATATGGTGTTTTCCCATTTATATTGGAATGAAATTCTATTTAACCAAGCCAGTGAGTGTGATTCCCTTTATACAAATGGTCTGGGAGAATGTCATTGGTTATGGTAGTGTTGATGGATGAGATCATTATTTTTGAATGGTAACCATATTTTTTGATTCCCTATTAGAATCAATGCCTTGTGAAATTAGGGTTTTCAATATGGTAACATTAAATGTCAATGTTTTTGTAATACCCCTTTAGTCTGTAGTTTTCCATGTGGGATGGGTGAAACAAGTAATGTCCCATGAATTAAGACCTATATAGTAGATTTGACTTATTTTGGATAGGTGAGAGACCTAGGGAACTCAAGATTAAATATGGACATATGTGGGTTACTGTGTAGTTTGGTTATAGAGGAGACTTTGAGAGGTGTTATCCTGATCTTAAAATTTTTTAGAGATGGTAAGCATGGAGAGATGATTTGTGTTGAGATTGATACATGAGAGGTGATGCTAAGTATCTAGTATAGTCATAGTGATTCCTTGGTGTTTAGGTAAAGGATAATATTGGGTGATAGAGCCTTAGTATGGAAGGCACTAAGAGTGTCATGGTATTAAGACTAGATCTATAGGTAAGGTCTAGTTAGGTTCCTGAACTTAGTGACATTTAATGTGTATAGTATATAGTGAGGGTACATGTAGATGATCGTGAATTGGAATGATGCTAGATGGAGGCTAAGCATATGGTTGGAATCATCATGGGTAATATTTCAAGATTTTTATGGGAATATATAAGATTTTCTTGTCTTTATGAACCAACATTCCATGCTTAATGAACTTTATTTTGGAACATTAACTCAGTTGATGATTTGAGACTTGTAGTAGTGTGATTCAGGTTTCTGATTGGGCTGCATGAGATTATTTAACTAATGAGTTTTGATGGGACCTCAGTATTAAGGGAATGCCACAAATTTTTATTGGATCGAGTTTTATGAGATCGCTCACCCATTTCCCCTAGAAAAAAAATAGAGGTGGCACACATTGCTCATCTATATTTCTTGTTGAGGCATTAAATCAGTGAATGGTCATGTTTTGGGAAAGGAGTTATGAAATTTGACATGATGCTGGTGTAATTTGGTTCCCAATGGTTGGTGATGTAAATAAATGTCCCCCATGGTTGTGGAGATAGAAAAATAAATCAGATTCCATTATATGGTTAATAAGGGTGTGGACCATGACACATATTTTCTAGGAGGTGTAGTGTTAGTGGTTGGCTATGGGTGAGCATGGTTTATGAGGAGTGACATGTGTTTTAAAGTGGAACATTTTGTGGTACCACTAGAGTAGCTAAAGAATTTAAGCAATATAGTGTGAAGATCTACATAAGTTTGAATGTGGAAAATGTTGGGGTGGAACTTAAGAGCATGGTCCTAATTAAGAATATAAATTTAGAAGTTTATAAGGATGAAATTCCCCTGAGATGATAACAAGTGGTAATTTTAACATCCCCAACATTTTAATAAGTATTTTCTTGAAATAAAATTAGTTTTTTAATATCTTACATTGCACACAACTGTGATTTTAAATAAACCATGTAATCTTATATGTATTTTATAACCTGGATGTTAAATTAGAAGAAATAAATATTAACAGATAATTTTTGAAATAAAAATAAATGTCCAACTCAATACTAATGAATTGATAAGTTCTGAAAAAATGATCATACAATTTTTAGTAATGTCGCTTTATTATTCAAAAATATATTTTTTCTTCAAAAATTAGTTTTTATTTTTTTTATGAATGAATATTAATTTTTATAAGTTCTATAAAATGTATTTCACAAAATTAATATCATTTTTGAAATCATCTAAGAATAGTGAAAATCCTATTTTTTATTGAAAAACTTTATTTTCATTGAAAGTATTTATAAGGAAAAATTAAGTTTTGGATTAGTTTTAAATTTTAATTAGTTTATTTTAATTCGAAATAATCTAATTATGGATTTTTAAAGGATTTTATAAACTAATTTATTATAAAAACATATTATTTTTTAAAATAGAATTTTTCTGAAAAACTATTTTAATTTTTGTATTATCGATTTTATTTTAAATTAAATTTAATAAATTCCATGTTTCAATTTTGAAAAATTGATGAAATTTTTTGATTCAAAAGTTCTAAATTTATTGAATATGTCCCTTTTATTTTTTCCCAATATGAATTGTAATGTTGGTAAATTTTGTTACAACAGTAAAGGCTAATTTGGGTAATTTAGGTTAAAAATAAAATGATAAAGACTAAAAAATGACCCAAACACATGATAAAATTTAATTAGATGAGTTTAATCGACCCTTAACACCTATGGATCTAAATTATGTTTTCTTAATGGACACAAGTCCCTGAAAATGACTTATATAATATTTAAATGAAAGAATGTCACAAAATATCACTTTCTTTGTTTTAAATATCCCTTATGTATCCACATGGGGTAAAAGTTTTGTTATGAACAAATATAAATGTAAAATTTTAACTTAATAAATATATTTTCATGATATAAATTTATTTTTGAATTTTTGGGACACTTAGATGAGATTATTATATTTATAATATTTTATTTAATAAAAATAAAAAGATATCACATTCATGTTTCAAATAGTATATCATTATTAATATAGGTTTACCCAAAAAGATATATTAGTCTATAAACATTACTCTAAAATATAGAATATCTATCTTCATAATCATATTTTATATTTAATTTTTAGTGAAAAATAAGTATATTAAATAATTACCTAACGTTGATGTTGTAATTATTTTATTAATGGAAATATAAAATAAATGTTATTAAAAATATTATAATTTGTATAATTTAGATAATTAATGTGATAAAAAAATTATATATTACATTGAATTCTTATGGATATAATAAAATATTCAGTTCAGAGTTAGATTGTTTGGTTTATATTTTTAAAAGTCTATGTAATGAATTGTGTCAAAATTGAAACTAATGATATTCTATCAAAATAATATTTTATTAAATTATTTAAAAATCATAAAAGATATATAAAAAAATTATTATAATATGTTCTAAAATTTAATTTATGGTCCAATTTATATCACATAAGTAAAAATTTCAACCTTTTAATATTGAAAAAGTTGTTATCATAGATAAAATTTAAAAAGGTTAATTAAGGGTTAATCAAAATGATGTGACTTAAAATAATTACATAACTTGTCTAAAATTTATTTTATAATTATGTTACAACTTTATCTCATCTTGTATTTTAATCCATTTCCTTTTGGAGGAATTTTTATTGAGATTTAAATAATTATATATTATTATTTTTTTGAAATTCTAAAATTGCCCCTCACCTCAATTATAAAAAGGATCATCCTCCCTCACTTATTACCATCACATTATTCCTTCAAGATCGACCATACACTAAAAATTTATCTTCTAAACTTCATAGAAACATTATAGGGGTTCTGTTATTCTCAAAATATCAACCCTAGTGTCCCTAATAGGAGATCAAAAGGAAGTTCTCCAAAGAATATGTAATCATCTTTATCTTTTTTTTCAATATTATTTCTTCTTCTACTTCCAATTCATATGTTTTTTCATTATAAATTAATAAATACATTATCAACTATATTCTAAGTTGTTATTATTATTATGGAACAACCATATTACATCTTTTATTCATCCTATGAAATAAAAAAAGCCCCACATGTGTGTACATATGACTTACCATCTCCACGTTGTGGTATAATCGATTTTTCATTGCCAATTTATTTGGATGGTTTTAATGATGGAAATAATATCAATATATGATAATTATAAAAAATATATTGATTCTTTAAAAAAATTATTATATGATCCACTTCTTTACCATTTCATCATTAAGGAAATAATATTGTCACTCGTGTGTACGTACAACCTACAATCTCTACTACGTTATGTGATTAATTTTCCATGTTCAACATTAAATAATTATTATATAAATGTATATAATTAATAAATATGATATATATTATCTTAATTTTATTCATCAAATGACATAACTATACCCTATGAAAAGTAACTGAGACTTATACGATAAAAAATTCTTATGAAAATGAAGCAGTTAACACTAAAAGAAGGATAATAATAAATAATTATTAACAAACAGGTGATAAGATGATATAATAGGATCATATATGATATAATAAATATAAATATGGTTCTATAAAAAGTTAATAACATTATTTAAACCATTATAGATTATTTTAAGATATGAATGAAGGAAATCAGACCTAAAGAAAAGGTTAATTTCACAATCTCATTATTATTCAGGATTTTTTACACGTAAGTATCTGATGGGGAATATATATATCTTCCATGTCCATGTTTCTTAAAAAAAATTAAAAATATTTTTAATATTGTTCTACATTTGTTTAAATTCATATTTACACATGTGTAAAATTTTACGAAATGGTTTGAAAGGAATCTTTTTATCATTTTCCAAATGAGGTTCTTTGTGAATTTTCAAAAAAAAATTATGAAATGAATGTTTTTTAACTTATAAATCATGAAAATATTTTACTACTTTCATGATTCCTTAATGCCCTAAATATCACCTTACTATCTTATAAGTTTATTTTAAAAGAATCAGTTTTCTTTAAAATTTGTATGACATTTTAAGAAAAAATGTTTTCATAACAGAATGAATATTTTCCTCAAGAATTATTTCAAGTTATCTGTTAAAATTATTTTCCATCTAAGATAATATTATTTGATATTATATAGGATTTACTAGTTATATATTTTAATAATATTATCCGTATTCTTTTTGGGGTTGTTTTATGTATATAATGGATTCTTATTTATGAAACCCATTTTTTTCATGTCTTATACTATGATGAAATGTTTATGAAACCAATTTTTTTAATGGGTTTTGATATGATAAATGATTTATTTTCTTATGGAATACATATGTATTTTTTTCATTTTTTGATGGGTGGGATCTATATCTCCCTCCAATACATTGGGTGAAGATTTATAGCTCATGAGATAGATAGAACTGGAATGGAAAGTGAACCCAGTTCAATAATAATATACTTTAACGGGAGTAAACACGGTTCCATAATACAAGTCTAGAGAAAGGAGTGAAATTTGTTAAGTAAATAATTGTGTTCCCTATGATGGTCTTGTAAGTGATCCTTGACTAACATGAAAATTATTTTCTATTCTTATGTGTATGACACAATTTCGTGTACTATGTTATACTCCCATGAATTATGTTCTTTATGATTAATTTCTTATAAAATTCTATGATTTAGTCCATAAATCAATATCATGATACTTGATATGCATGATATAATTTTCAAAAGATATATTTCAAGTTCTTATGCCCTTATTCTTATGTTATATCACTTTATTACCCTCACTGAGCATCTTATCTCACCCTTTTATTATGTTTATTTTCCCTAGGAAATGAATAAAGTTATTAATTAAGATGTGTACAAATGTGTTATAGTTATGAAGGAATAAGAAGGAGATTATGTAGATGTTTAATGAATAAGTTGTTTATGTTTACAAGTTTCCAAAGAAACTGAACCTATCTGGTTCTGGTGTGGTTTTGTTATGTTATGTAATGAATATTATTCTATTTAGATGTAATATATATGTATGAAAAGTAGGGTCCATTATATTTGATATCAGAGCTAGGTTTATTTAACATTTGGAAACTAGTATGAGAAAACCTTAGTAAAACCATAAGGATAATTCTAAGTATAGGATACAATCCTAGTGTTTTGGTGATGATTGTAAATAACCTAGGATAAAACCTAAGGTGTCCTTAATCAATTTTTTAAGTAATTTCCCTTGATTATGTGGGTTTCCCACTATGATTTTTGTTTCCCACACTATGATTTTTGGTCTTAGTTAATTGATGGAACTCGAAGGAATTGTATTAATGATAAATATGATGAGAAATGAAATAATTGTCCTTCTAAGAATCCAAATGTTATAGTAGTCAGAATACAAAATATCATTGCAATGCTCACACAATATTCTCAAGTTGTGAATCATGTGGGAATTCCAAATGATAAAAGGATTGAACAACATTATGTTGAGTCCTTTATGAGGTAGTGTCCACCTTCTTTCTGTTGGTTTTTTGATCCACTAGTGGGTGAATGATGGATCAGTACCGCTAAAAAGATATTCTCAATTCTCTAATTTTTAGAACATGAGAAAGTAATTTTTTAAGTCCATCATTTGGAAGGTGAAGCAGATCGATGGTGGAATCTCATCAAGAATATTAGGCAAGGAGATGAAATTGACTCCATACAATGGTTCGAGTTCAGGAACATATTTTTCATTAAGTACTTTCCTTGTATTCTTTGAATAAATATGGATAACAAGTTTCTTGGGATTAATCAAAAGGCTGAAAAATCCATTGGTACCTATGAGTAAAAATTTACAATAATTTAAATGTATGATTCTAGAATTATCACCCAACCTGAATGTAAGGTTGACTGATTCTTCAATAGATAAGACCAATTCTCATAAGGGAATTACTCATAATGGAATACAGTAGCTATGAAAAAATAATTTTATGTGATCTCAAGGTTGAGATTTATATTGGAGTTACCCAACAATATTTTGGGTCTGATAAGAAGAGATAAATGGAATTTAATTAAAAATATAAAAAACAAAGTAAAAAAAAGATGGTATTTCCTTTATGCTCAAATTTTAGAGAGAAACATAGAGGAACCTTTATTAAGGGGACTAGTAAATGTTTTAAATATGGGAAATAAGGTCATCAAGAAATTGACTATCGAAGTGATGGAAAAAATATAGATAATGACTTGAATAGATAAAAGGGTACACAAAATAAACATCCCACACTTCAATGGATCAAGCATAAGTAAAATGGGAATTATGTTAACCAATGCCCAAATATGAGGTTTATTAATAATTATCATTTTCAACAACCTCTTAAGTCCAAATATAAAGGAAAATCACATGTGATCACTATTAGTTATGTGTAGTATGATAATGAAGTGGTGAAAGGTACACTTACCATCTATTATAAAGTAGATAATGTATTATATGATTATGGATCCACCCACTCTTTAATTTCTAAATAATTTATTAATGGTATTACCATATTAACTCAATAATTAAATATTGAGTTAGTTGTAAAAACTCTTAATGGTATAATGGTTTAATCAAAAGTTTATAATTCTTCTCTGGTTGAAGTTTGAGGGAAAGTGTTTCCTACAAATCTTGTGATCCTTCATTTAGTTGAATTCTATGTGATTATTGGCATGGGTTCACATTCTCTATATGAATATCATATCAATTTACAAGGAAGGTAAGTCACATTTAATATTCCAAATTAATATATGATCATCTATCCATGCAAGGATGAATATGAAAATCCAATGGAAATTAATTCCATCTTGTAGGCCATAATTCCTATAAATGAAGTTTATCTATCTTAGATGGTTAGGGAAAACTCACCATTAATTATAAACCTATTGTATGGAAGTTATTTGATGTATTTCCAAAAGAATTTCATATTATTCAACTAAATCATGAAGATGGGTTTTAAATAGAACTCTTACTAGGTGTTATTCCTATTTCAAATACTCTATATAGAATGGACCAAATAGATTTGTGGGATTAAATGAATAAACTCCAAGAGAATCTTGAAAAGGGATTCATACACCCTAGTGCATCACCTTGGGATGCACCTATTCTATTTTTTAAGAAGAAATATGGATCAATGAGACTCTAGATTTATTATTGATAACTTAACAAGATCACTATCAAGAAAAAATATCATCTCCCTCGTATTGATGACTTATTTGATCAACTCCATGGAGCTTAATAATTTTATAAATTTTATCTTTGTTCTGCATATCATCAATTTAGGTTTAATAAAGAGGATATACCCATGACAGCATTCCATACATGGTATGAACACTATGAATTTATAGTGATTCCTTTTAGTCTTACTAATTCCTCCATTATCTTCACGGATTTAATGAATAGAGTCATTAGAGACTATATTGATTAGTTTATGGTAGTATTTATAAACAATATTCTTTTATATTCAAAGATAAAGGAAGAACATGAAGATCAATTGAGTATTGTACTAAAGACCCTATGAAAGGAGAAGCTCTGTGAAAAATTTACCAAGTACGAATTTTGGATTTATAAAGTTTCATTTTTGGGTCACATAATATCAAGATAGGGTATATCTATGGATCCAACAGAGATAGAAGTTATTAAATGTTATCCTAGACCAACAATAGTAACTAAGATCCATATTTTTCTTGGTTTGAATTGATATTATTGATGTTTGTGAACGATTCCTCACGGTTATCTAATCCACTCAGTATGTTGACTTGGAAAGGAGTTTAGTTCATATGGATGGAGGAATGTGAAAATAATTTCAAGGAGATGAAAAGAAGGTTAGTCAGTGCATCTATGATCACACTACCCTGTAGTGGATAAAGGTTTGTGATCTACAGTGATTCATCTAAGATGGGGCTGGGATTTGTTCTCATAAAAAATGATACGGTGATAGATTATGCCTCTTGATAATTGAAAATCAATGTGAAAAAATTCCCAAATTAGGGTATGGAGTTAGCTGTAGTAATTTTTTCATTAAACATATGGATACATTATATTTATGAAGAATGGCGTGACATATAACTGATCATAAATTTTTAAAGTATATTTTCACTCAAAAGGAGATGAATATGTTCCAAATAAGATGGTTGGAGTTGATTAAAGATTGGGACTGCTCAATATATTACCACCATGGGAAAGTGAACAAGGTGAAAGATTTTTTGAGTCAAAAGGACCATGCTATACTATCTATAATGAGGATCACAAATGATCCAATATTTACGGATTTTCAAAGGATGAATTTGAAAATCAAAAAGGAATGGTAGAAATATTATCTTTTTCAAATGAATGTTCAACCATCTATACAAGTGAAGATTAAGGAGGCAGAGAAGGAAGATGTAGAGCTACAAAAGAATGTGATAAATTTTCCTGAGTTCACCTTTGATTATGATGGAATGACAGGGCTTAAGAACCGTGTTTGTGTTGCTCCCATACTATATTTAAATATGGATCTACGGGATGAGGCTCCTATAACATCATTCTCTTTTTTTAAAGGTTGGGGCTGAAGCCTCATTTATTATTAAATCAAATCAAAGACTTCTTTAACTGGGTAGAGGGAGACCCATTACATAGCCCGAAGGCCCAGTGGGTATTTAGCCCATTACATGGCCCATAAGCCCATTTTTTTGGCCCAAAGCCCATTCTGTGAATAATACTGCTACAGTACTCATGCTGCTACAGTACTGCACAGTACCCATCGCTGCTACAGTACTCTGTCGCCACTACAGTAACATGTCGCCACTACAGTGCCTGCCATTACTACAGTGTCGTCACTACTACAGTCCTCTATAGAACTGTTGCAGTCACCTACACCCAATGGGTTTTGAATCCCTATTTTTCATGTAGAATTAAGGGGTGATTACCACAAACCCAAACCCCAACTACAATATAACATCATTCTCTAATTATCCTGGAAGAAACAAGATGTAAAGAGACCAAAAAGAGTATTTTTGGTGGGATTAAATGATAATAGATATTGTAGGGTATGTTTCTTGGTGGTTGGTTTGTCAACAAGTTAATATTAAGAGAAAAATTATAAGGAGATATTACAACCATTACCCATACCAGAATGTAAATGAGGAAACATCACCATGGATTTTTTCGTAAGACTTCCCAAAACATCTAAAAATCATTATGTTATATGGGTTGTAGTTTATTGCCATATGATATCAGCACACTTCATTCCTATTAGAGATTGTTTCTATCTTGATAAGCTTGCAAGAATATATATTACAAAAGTTGTGATATTTCATAGAGTATTGTATTCTATTATATCTAATCGGGATCCAAGGATTACCTCTAAGTTCTAGAGAAGTCTTCAGTAGGCTCTAGATATAGAGTTAAGTTTCAGAAATTCTTTTCATCCTTAGATAGATGGTCAGTCTGAGAGGACAATTAAAACTCTAGAATACAAGTTGAGAGCTTTGTCTATGTATTTCAAAGGTTTTTGTGATCAACACATACCATTGGAATAATTTTATAACAACAATTGATTTCACTCTAGTATTCAGATGGATCATTATGAATCTATCTATGGTAAGAAGTGAATAAATCCAACATGCTGGAATGAAGATAGGGAAAGAATGATATTGGGATCTGATCTAGTTTAGTAAGTTTCATAGAAGTTTAGATCTATTCAATATCACATAATAGACGCTCAGAGTGGGAAAAAAAAATTTACAGTCGATGAAAATACCTAGAGTTTAAAGTTGGTGACAAGGTATTTTTACGAATATTTCCCTAGAAGAGAGTGATGAGGTTTGTAAATAAGGGCAAGCTAAGTGTTGGGTATATCAGTCCTTCTGAAATTTTTGATCATTTTAGAAAGATGTCTTATAGATTGTAGCTTCCACCGAATCTTTCTCAATTTCATTATGTTTTCCATATATCTCTCATGAGAAAGTACAAACATGATCCTTCATATGTACTAAACTAAGAAGTCATACCGTTTGGGAACTATATTTCTTATGAAGAACGACTGATAGAGATTCTATATTGTTGATAAAAAATTCTTCAAAACAATACCACATTCTTGGATAAAGTTTTATGGAAGAACCACCAATTTGAGGAATCTATTTGGGAAAATAAGGATGTGGTGAGGCAAAGGTATCCTCATCTGTTTGTATCCAAGTGAAAAATTTTGAGGAAAAATTCATTTTAAGGGGGTCAGATTGTGACGCCTTCATATTTTAATAAATATATATCTTTAAATAATGTTAATTCTTCAATAGCTTGTGTTGTATACAACTGTGAGTTTAAACAAATCGTGTAATATTATATATTTGTTATAACATAGTCGTTCAATTGGAAGGAATATATATGGATAACTAATTTATGAAATAAATATAATGTTCCAACTCATTATGAATGTATTGATATGTTCTTATCAAATGATCACACAATTTTTAGTAATGTCACATTTTTTTCAAAAAATATATTTTTTCTTTAAAAATGAGGTTTTCTTCTGTTTATATATGTATATTAATTTTTATAAGTTCTATAAAATTAATTTTATTTTTGAATTAATCATGTAAAAATTATCTTAACATTATTTTTTTATAATTTTTTTGAAAAATTATATTTTTTTAGGAATATTGAAAATACTGATTTTTATTGAAAACTGTTTTTCATTAAAATTCTATACATGATCAAATTATGTTTTGGTTTTTTTTAATTTTAATTAGTTAATTTTAATTTAAAATCATACAATTATTTTTTTTTGAAAAGTGTTTTATACATGAGTTTATTATAAAAACATTTTTTATTTCAAAATGGCATTTTTTCAAAAAACCGGTTTTCATAGTGTTTTACCAGTTTTATTTTAAATAATATTCTACAACTTAAATGTTTTTAATTTTTAAAAATAGATTCCAAATTTGGATTCATATATTCCAAATTTATGGAATAGGTCCCTTTTAGTTTTGGCCAATATGAATGGTAACCTTAGTAAAATTTGTTACCATAGTAAATAGTAAATAAGGTAATTTAGGTTTAAAATAAAATAATATGGACAATAAAATGACCATAACACATTACCAAATTTTATTACATGAATCTAATTCAAACCTTAACACCTAAGGATCAAAATTACGTTTTTTAATGCACACATTTCAATGAAAATACCATATAATATTTAAATCAAAGAAAGTTACAAAATGTCACTTTCTTTGTCTTAAATTTACCTTATGTGTCCACTTGGAGAAATGTATGTTTTGAATGAATATAAATGTAAATTTTTAACTTAATAAACATATTTTCATGATATTAATTTATTTTTTACTTTTTGGGTCACTTAGATGAGATTATGATATTTATACTATTTTATTTAATAAAAATACAAAGTTGTCACATTCATGTTTTAAATACTGTATCATTTTTAGTATAGGGTTACCCAAATGATATATTTGACTATAAATATTCTTCTGAAAACTAGAATATTTTTCATCATCATGTTATTTTATTTTTAGATTTTAGTGAATATATAAGTATATTAAATAATTACACAATGCTGATGTTGTAATTATTTTATTAATGGAAATATCAAATAAATGTTATTAAAAATAATAAAACAAAAATACTTTGACATAATTAATGTCATAAATGAATTTTCAAGATGAACATGTACTCTTAGGGATATAATAAAATATATTTTTTGAAGTTAACTTCTTATCTAGATATTTTTAAAAGTCCATGTAATGAATAGTGTCAAAATTGACACTACTGATATTTTATCAAAATAATATTTTATTAAATTGTTTAAAAATAATAAAACATTTATAAAATTACATAATAATTATAATATGATATAAACTGTTCATTTATGGTCCAATTTATGTCACATAAGTAAATATTACGACATTTTATTATTGAAATATTTTTTATCGTATTTAAGATTAAAATAAGTTAACTAAGGGTTAATAAAAATGACAGGGTTTAAAATAATACAATTTTTTTTCAAAAATATATTTATTTATGAGATTAAAACTTTAACCCATATTAGATTCGAATCAAAAACATTTTTGAGGTATTTGGATTGAGATTTAATTTATTATAAATTTATATTTTTTTTAATTCCAAAAGTACCCCTCACCTAAATTATAAAAGGGTAACTCTTCCCTCAATTTTTCACATCACATTGAGCTATAAATATCAACCATACCCTACCAATTTCTCTTCTAAAATTCCCTATACACATTATATAGGTTCTTTTATTCTCAAAATACCAACCCCAGTGTCCCTAAGAGGAGATCTAAAAGAAGTTCTCCAAAGAAGAGGTAATTGTCTTTACCAACTCTTTCATGATTATTTCTTCTTCTACTTCATATTCATGTGTTGTTTTCATTATAAAGTAATAAATATAGTATAAAATATATTCATAGATTTTATTATTAATATGGAACAACAATATTCCTTTTTTTAATCATCCTACAAAAAACAAAAGAACCGTGTGTCCATACGTACGACTTACCGGCTCCACGTCGTGGTGTAATCTATTTTTCATCACAACTTAATTTAGATGGGTATAATGATGGAAATAATATATATATATATATATGATAATTATAAAATTATATTGATTCTAGAAAAATAAACAAAAATACCATCCACTTCCTTACCATTTCACCATTAAGGAAATTATATTGTCGCTCATGTGAACGTACGACCTACCGTCTTCACAACACGATGCGACTCATTTTCCATGTTCACCATTCAATAATGATTAAATAAATGTATATAATGAAAAATTATGATATATATTAACTTAATATAATTCTATAAATGATGAAACTATATCCTATGCATAAGAACTGAGACTTATACGATAAAACATGCATAGGAAAATGAAGTAGTTAACACCCTAAAGAAGGGTAATAATGAAATATTATTAACAAACAGGTTATAATATTATATAAGTGGATCATATATGATATAATAAATATGAATATGGTTATTTAATAATTTAACAACTTCATTTAAACCATTATATAGGAGTTTCAGAAACGTATGAAGGAGATCAGACCTAAGGCAAAGGTTAATTTCACAATCTCATTATTATTCTGGATTGTTTATATGTAAGTATCTTCTGGAGAATATTTATCTTCCATGTCCATGTTTCTTAAAAAAAATCAAAATTATTTTTACTATTCTTCTATAATTTTTTAAATTTATTCTTACAACTGTGTGAAATTTTACTAAATAGATTGAAATGAATATTTTTGTCATTTTCCACACACAGTTCTTTGTGACTTTACCAGAAAAAGTACAAAGGGATGTTTTTTAACTTATACAACATGAACATATTTTTTCACTTTCATAACATATTAATGCCTTGAAGATTACCTTGCAATCTTACAAGGTTATTTTCAAGGAAGATGTTTTATTTTAATATTTCATGACATTTTAAGGAAAAAAAATCAAGAAAGAAAAGGATATTTTCCACAAGAATTATTTCAAGTGATCTCTCAAAATTATTATTCATCTAAGATAACATTGTTTAATGCTACTTATGATTTAATGGTTATATTTTTCAAGAACACTATCTTTATTCTTGTTATGGTTGGTTTATTCATATATAATAGAATGATATTTATGAAACCCATTTCTTTTCCATGATTTTTTCTATGATGAAATGTTTATGAAACCCATTTCTTTTCATGTGTTTTGATATGATAAATGATTTATATTATTTTAGAAAACATATATATTGTTTTCATTTTATGATGGGAAGGACCTATATCTCCCTCTAATGCATTAGGTAAATATTTATATCTCATGAAATAGAGAGGATTGGAATGAGAAGTGAACCCAGTTCAATAATACAGGATTGGAATGGGAGTAAACTCGGTTTGGTAATATAGGTCTAGAATGAGGACTGAACTCAGTTTAATAAGGGACTTTTTCCACTATGATGGTCTTGGTAGTAATCCTAGACTAATATGAAAATTATTTTCTATTCTTATGTGTATACCACAATTTCATGTCTTATGTTATACTCCCATGAATTATATTCTTTATGATTCATGTCTTATGAACTTCTATGATTTATCCCAAAACTAAATATCATGATCCTTGATATGTAGGATATACTTTTCATAAGTTATTTTCATGTTCTTATGCCCTTATGATTATGTTATCTCCCTTGACTACCCTTACTGAGCATCTGAGATCGCCAATTTCTTATGTTTCTTTTCCCTAAGATATGAAGAAGGTATTAAGTAATATGTGTCAAAAGGGGTTATAGTTATGAAGGAATAAATAGGAGATAATGTAGATGTTTTATGAATCATTTTTTAATGAATCCATGTTTCCAAAGACTCCAAACCTATATGGTTATTGAATGGTTTTTTATGTTACGTAATGAATATTCTTATATTTATATGAAAGAATATAAATATGGTTCTTATTTTTATGTAACAACCTATATGGTTCTTATTTTATATGTAAGTGCCTATATGGTTCTTATTTTTATGTAATGTAATGGTTTTTTATGTTTTTAAGAAATGGGTTTGTTATGTATGGGTTGTTATAGTAATAGATGTTTCATGTTGGCACTCTGGTATGAGAAATATGGTTACATATAGCCATATCATGTCGTAGTGGGTGAAGGATGAGTCATGATGGAATTCCCCATGTATGGTAAGGTCGCAGTCTTGATATGGTCGGTCGTTGGATGATTTATATGAGTAAGTGAATTTGATTTTATCTGGTCATGATGAAAATTCAAAGTTAGAGGGTTAGATGAGTTAATTAATGGAGTTTGTGAAATGGCATCGAGATCAGGATGATTCTGTTGTGATCTAAAGGTTATTCATGAGGTGAATCACGGTCATAACATGGTTCAGTGGGTGATCCATACTTTGTGACATGGTTCGGGGGATGAATCATTTTATTTTCATTATCTAGGTGGTGAACCAATGATTATTAACATGTATTGTGGGGAGAACTAGTTTTGTGACATGGTTCATGGGGTAAACCAGTTTTTCCATGTGGTTTAGGGGGTGAAACCCAATTTTTTCACATGGCTTATGGCTAAATCACACGATGAAAAGAAAAGAATGTTGCATTTTAGAAAAAATTTATTCAGAAGAAAAGGATATCCAGAGTCATGGCATAGGGTATGAGCCAGAACCCATGTGTGGGGATGGAGTACAAAAACACTGGTATGGGGGATAATGTTTCTTTTGAGGATGCATCAGTAGGTGCATCTGAGTGGTTTCAGTGGAAATCTACTCTAGGTGGTCCAAATAGTTCTTCTACTTGTGGTTAGACACAATAAGAGTACAACTATATTGGAAGCGTCATGTATACCATGGTTGGTGTGTTGTTGAACCTCTTTAGGATGTATTTCAGTAGGTGGTTTTGATGGTCGGGAGAACCATATATCCAAATCGACTATATGAGATAAGTCATATAGTGGGGAGTTCCATAGACTTGATGATCAATTTGATAATACATGTGGTTTTCTTGGGATATATATGCTCTGATAAGCACCATCTCAGTGATTCAGTGGCAATTTGAATGGTGACATGTGTTACGATGCTTTTAAACACCATAGATTCAAGTGGGGAATTAGAAGTTCATTTGGGATTTAAGGTGGGGACATGATTTTTTGATTGGGAATTGATGAAAAACATAGTTTAGATAATTTGGTTGGATGACCATTTGGACCTCTCAAGGATGACAGGTGTTATGGTGGATAATTTGAAACAACCCGTATCATAATGGGTTGGAAAATTCATGATGATATTTGAATTTCCCTATGTGGTGGGTAGTATATTTTGAGAACATGTAATTGGATTGAGGTTTCATGGTTTTTATCCTTAATAAAGGGTTTTATTGGACATGGTTTAAGGTTTGATGGATTTCATGAGGGTTTGAGTGAAATCGGGGATAGGTCGGGGTCCTAAGGCTGATGAAAATAGTAGTATAAGAAAATTTGAAGTTTGAAAGGGTTATTTATGTCATGAAATATTTCATGGGGTGTTTTAGGCCATAAATATGTATGGAGGTGGGATCTTGGTGCATAACTTGAAATTTCACGATGTTTTCATACGTTCCACACTGTGACAGATTCCCAAAAATATGTTTTTTATTTTTAAAGGGGTCTCAACCTCCCTTTGGTCTCCAAATGAACACTTCACATGAGGGTCTCTTAGTTGAAGCTACCCATCCCTCATTCTCATCCATTTTGGGTGATTCCAATTGCATCAAAATGGAATCATAGGAAAGGTTGTCCATCCCTTTTCCTTCCATGTTAATCTCCTTTTATTTACACCGATTTCACCGAATTTTGGTTTAGGGTTTTTTGTGATTTTCATCAGAGCACTATAAAAATCACCCTAATTGATGTCGATTCTATGTAGCTTTCATATAGGAGAGCTCAAGATGGGGTCTGCACAACAACACTCTACATTTTGGTGAAGGTACATCACAATATAAATTTTATAAGGGTTTTGGGTAATTTCAAGTAAATTTGGTCATTGAATCGATATTATAAATTTTCTATTTTTCATGGAATATATTATGGTGTGTTTTAGGAGTATACCACACATAGTTTTTCATGGTTTTGGTGTGATGGCGTAACCTATTGAGTTTTTAGAATTCATTCATATTTATATTTTTTATGATTTATTATAAAATGATATAATTATGTAATTATGATATCCAGGTGTGGGATAGGGCCTCATGTGATTTTCTAATGTATGGGTGAACCTGGATGGACTTGGATGAGCCTGGTGAGCATGGTCAGGCCTTGGAAGATTTTAGACTGTGGAATTTAAAAATGGTAATAAAACCATATTGCATTAGGTGGTCCATGTACTAGCCCTTTGGATTTATGAATTTCGTTATATGCATGTGGATGTGTAGTCACTCCATTGAGGGTGTGAACTATTTAATATAATTATTTAGTAATTATATAAAATTGTTAATTTAAAATTGACACCTCTAGAATGAATAAAGCGCTAAAACCACACTAGACCTTGTTCTTTAGCTTGATGCCTTGGTCATTGATGGATGAGGTCTAGATTGAGAGGACACCCAAACATTCATACACCTTCGTGAAGGGATGTGATGGGACTTGGGATGTGTGGCCCCAACAATCCAGGTGAGGACCCTTGAGTTGAGTTTACCTGAGTTGGATACACCATACGCAGGATGGTCTTGGGTATGGATAGGGATGATGGGTTTAGTCATTGGGCCAATAGTAGTTCATTCTCTCATTATGTTGGGACTTGGTATATGATTTAGGGTAGTTTTGTTACATTTTTGAAAACAACCATAATTGCTATCTTTTATATCTATTTTGGAAAATGCACATAGGGGTGGTCTTTCATTTTATATTATGGAAAATGCCCATAGGTGCAGTCCTTTATTTATAGATTGGAAAATTCCATTAAGGGTTGTCATTTATGTTATTCATGGAAAACACTAGTAGGGTAAGTCCTCTATTTTGGATTTTCGAAAACACCCATAGGGTTGGTCTTTTATTTTGAATATTAGAAAATGACATAGGTGAACTGTTTTAATATTTCATACTTGTTTGAGAAAACACACATAGGGGATCTCTGTGATACTTACACCCTAATGTCCAAGTCTAAGAAAACTCCCTTTGGGGAGGCCTATGTTGCTATTGGTTAAGAAAACTCTAGTAGAGAAGGTGTGTGATACAACTATGGGGATGATATTGATTTGAAGCATGGGGATAATTCTATGTACTCTGATGAAGACTTCTAGAATCTCTCCATGGGTTTTTGATTCTAATGTGCTATGCCAAGTCTGAGAAAACTACCATAACAAAGGTCCCTATAACTTGACATGTATAATGGGGAGGCCAAGGAATGTTATAGGGGCACATTCATTAAGATGTTCTTAGAGACACCTCAAAACTTGATGAAGCATTTATGGTTGATAAGGTTCATGGACCTAACGCTTAGCAATTGTAAGGTAAATTGGTTGGCATGGTTCATGTGACACGCTTTAAGACATTGGTGATGCCCTACTGAGTTATGTACTCATACCTCGCTTGGGCCACCACTACCATTGTGTGCCCGAGAAGCCCGCACTTGTTGTGGGTTCGGTTGGGCGGAGGCCCATGATTGTATCATCGATCTAGATCATCATGGATGGGATTTGGAGACTGGGATATGGTATGGATCTATGAAGTTTTAGGGCCTAGTAATATATATATATATATATATTCCTGTAAGTATTTTCATCCTAGTTGGAGATTGGTTGTTTTTTATGAGCATGATCGTTTGAGTATGTATTCATTAGTTAATTTTGGTATAACTTGTTCAGTTATTATTTACCATATTATTATAGCCTTTGGTGTATGTTGAGGAGCACCTGAGGTATGTAGCAACTGCCAGTCTAGAAACAGATTAGTGGTCTTAAGTGGTGAGATTTTATAGATTATCCACTAGCTAATGCCCCTAATTTTAAACGATTTTCGAATAAGGGGGGTTCCCTCAATGAGAGTAATGATAATGATTTAATTGAATTTTTTACACAAAAGAAACAATGTCCTGTAGTCTGTTATAGTATGGAATTGTTGATTACCATCTCTCGTTAGGAACTAGTGAGTTTCCCATGGCACATATATCATTTTGACAACCCTACTTTAGGGATTTCAACTTCATGATTGATTGTGTAACCTTGTTATCATTATGATTGTGTGACGCCAATTATGATTTTTTTTGTTATTCGTGTTACCATTCATTGATGGTTTGGTGCCATTTTGTATTTTTATCCCCATCCATTTGTGGTATATGATGTTTTTTAAATGGAATTTCAAGGGGTTTCTTTAAAAATGAGTTTTTTTAAGGAAAGGGTAATATTTTCTTTATACATTAGGTTTATGAGAATGATTTTGAAATGAGGAAAATAGTTTTTTTTTGTTTTACATCATAAAGGCCCTCATTTATGATTTTGAAATCTTTTTCTTTCAATTTGATGGTTCCACCAATGGGTTATGTAAAATGGTTTATGGTTTATAAAATTGTTAAAATTGATTATCTACTTATACTTTTATATATGTAAAAAGATACTTTCAAATAGCATTTCCAACTAACACTTATGAAATGTTTGATATAATGAATTGCATACTCGTGAAATCCTATGGGGAGCATTTTGATTACACCACATATACAAACTTACACGTGTGTGTAGGTCATGTTTTCTCTTAGGTTTCCATGTTTTTATCCCATCCATTTGATGATCATTTTGAACTGTTGATGGATGTGTTGGGTTCTGATGGTGACCATGAGTCACATGTAAGCTATCTCATAGTTGTTTCACACACACACACAAAATCTTTATTTTATTATTGAGGGCAAGGGAAAACCAAGTACAGGAGAAGAAACCAGCAAATTAAGGGAGTTTGAAATAATGAATCTCATGGGCATCCCCTCAGACTAAATTCGTGCCTTCCAGAGGAAAGGATCCCAAGTCCGAAAAAACAAGTGAGAGATATATCATGAGTTGCCTTGGAAGCGAGAAAGTCAGCCACTTTGTTACCTTCACAATAATTATGAAGAATCTCCTTGTTGTTGTTGGTGAGCTTTATGAATTTGCGAATAAGGTAGGAGATCAACCAAGGGATGTTTTTAGAGTTGCATACGGAATTGTGGATGGTTGTGGAGTCTATCTCAATGGCAGCTAAAGCAATGTTGCGCTATCTGCAAATGTCGAGAGTTGTTAACATCACCCTCACCTCTTCCTTCCTGTAGGGAATCATCAATACCAAAGAAAGCATTGAAGTCCATAACGACAGAACCCCTACAATCGCTAATGATACCTCCTCCCCGCATACCACAAGTGACACACGAGTCGTCTATGTTCATTTTATACCCCGAATGATGGGGGAGCCAACGGATCCAGTGCCCTTGTCATTCTCTAATAACAGGGTAAGGGGAGATTATGTTCTTCTAAAACTTAAGAGGGGGTCGTAGACCAATCTTTGGAGAGCCAAGAAAAGTCGATTAACAAACTTCTCGATCTATGGACGATGGCCATCTTCGAACTGGAGAGCCCCTCATGGTGAGCCTTGTTCCTGGTCAGCCAAATACATCAACAGCCTGCCGCCACAATGATCGTGCATGCCTTCCTTTTTTCCCATTCTCCTTCGAAGAATAGATACACTATGGATTGGCACCGAGGATTAATACAACAACAACATTTTGAGGCTAGGTTGATACCGGTCCATTGAACGAGCTTGTCAGTTGGAAGAGCATTGTTCTGTAACCGCCAAATTAGGAAATTGAGTTTTGCAAGTATTTCGTTGAACAACATCACATATCCCCATTGCTCCCGCTCATTTGAGGAGGATAACAGACATCTTACCTGATAAAATAGATCAATCTAGATCTGAAGAAAGCTTTATGAGGTCACAGAGGTACTGTTGATCTTTATCCAAGACAGTGCGGGTGAACCTGGGAAACTCTTTAGCTTTCCTGAAAGAAAAGTTTGTAAAGGGACAACCTGGATAGCTGATCTTAACCCCCACCCAATTTTCGTTCGAGGAGTTAATATCACCTCTCCCTATGATCCAGAGGGTGTGAATCTAGAGGGTCTGGATGTGCGGGTGAATCACGAGCCACAAAGAGGAGCCCTTTATACCCGGTGATGATCTATCTTCATATTTGAAAGCCATGAATTTACCCCCACAAAGTACGGCCTTCAATGAACTCCCACACTAGCTTCACGTGCATGCAGTGCACCTCACCAGAGACACTTTTGATATCGATTCCCCCATGGGTCTCACCATCTGATCCCACGAAACCCAATGGCGTCTCCCTTCTGATTGCGCATCCCAGATAAACGAGGTTAGGACCTTCTCGATGTTTCAGATCACTGTACATGGATCCCTAAGAGTGGATAGGATGTGCATGGGAATTGAAGAGAGGACACTATTGACCAAAGTGATCCTTCCACCAAAGGACAAGAAGAGGTTTTTCCAATTATTGATATGCCTAGTGATATGATCAAAGATCTTGTTAAAGTTGTGGATTTGTAGCCTTTTAGGACATATCAGTGCCCCAAGGTACTCAATAGGAAAACCATGCCTGCTCATACCCAAGGAGTTTTCCATAGAAGTAGATGATTGTTTGAGCACCTGTTGGAAATGAGGATACTGTTTTTCTCCCGATTCACCACCTGCCCACTCCAGAAACAATATTCCTGAAGTGCATTATTGAGACCCGTGATTGATCACTTGCTCCCATTAATAAAGATGATCGTGTCGTCTGCATACATAAGGTGGGAGAAGCCCCGCTGGATATGCCTACAACAGAAAGGCTTAATTATCCTGTCCAATAGTCGTTTATTAATGAAGTAGCTTAGTGAGTTTTTCATGAGAATAAACAAACTAGGAGACAAGGGGGTTGCCTTGCCTCAACCCTCTCATCGATTTGGAAAAACCGCAAATTTTTCCCATAAAGGAGATAAAAACCAAACTGGCGTGAAGCATCAGTATAATAGATCAGTAGACCATGAGGAGAATCCCATCTTATTGAGAACCTTCAGAATAAAGTTCCATTTGATTCTATCGTAAGTTTTGTCCATGTCCAATTTAATAACTGCGTTGGAACTAACCATCTTTGTGTTGATCTCATAAATCATCTCCAGTGCCAAACCAACTCCTCCTTGGATCGACATACCCTTCACAAACCCGTGTTGTTCCTCCGACACCCATTCAGGTAGATACAAGGACAACCTTCGGTTGATGACACTAGCCAAAATCTTGTATGGAAAATTTCATAAGCTGATTAGGAGGTATTTACTCAAAGAATATGGGTGTTTCACCTTTGGTATGAGCACTAGAGATGTAGCACTCGCCGCTCTCAGAAGGTTACCTCCCCATAAAAAGTCTTGCACTGCGAACACCACATCTTTCTTTACTAGATCCCATGATACCACATTGAATGCCACAGGGAACCCATCTGGTTCTGGAGAGCTATCCGAGTTACGAGCCTTCACAACATCAAAAAAATTCTTCTCTTCTGGAATATGTTCTAGCATTTTCCTTTCTCTTTCAGACACTTTGTTGGGTATCGCTTAAAATAAATCTACGTTGCCCCGTGGATACCCACTTTGCAGTCGAGGGTTGGGACCGGCCAAAAGGGATCTAAAATATTCCTTTCCTAGCCCTCCCATGACATCCCTATCATCTGAGTATGAACCATCCTGCAAGAGTTTGCTACCCTTGTTCCAGGATCAATTCTACTAGAGCATTCCTCTTTACAGCAAGATAATTAAAAGTTGTCTCATCCCAATCATTTTCCAGAATTTCTATCACTGTATTCAAAGTATCAACATTGTGGTTATGAGAAGGGAGGGAGCTTCTCCAGCGAATAATGTCCCCCTTTAACCGTCGGATCATGCAATGAAGACCAAGCCAGGAGATACCATGAACCAGCTTGTCCCACGACTCCCGCACCGTCTGAGAGTAGTCCGGGGACGATGTCCATTTTTTGGGAGAAAGAAATGACTATGTTAATGGTGAATTCCCCTTACCTCAATGTGAGGTGGGGATACTCTTTTATAGATGAGTAAATCTAATTACAAGAAGGGTAAGTCCGATGTGGGACTCAGAAATTCCCATTTAGACTTAAATGGGGTCCAACACTCCCCCTCAAGCTGGACATGCCCAGATTGGATAGAGTCCCACAAAAAAAGAATGACAAGACACAAGACCATCTCATACTCCCCCTCAAGCTGGGTCATGGAGGTTGTGAATACCCAGTCTGGTAGTGAGAGACTCAAGACGAGCTCCTGGGAGACCTTTGATGAAGAGATCGGCAAGCTGATCTGCCGTCGGGATATGGCCGAAACCGATATGGTGCTGCTCCGGATGGTGGCGTAGAAAGTGACAGTCCACCTCGATATGCTTGGTCCGTTCATGGAAGACGGGATTCGAGGCAATCTTCGTGGCGGCCTGATTGTCACACCAGATATGAGCAGGAGTCGATGCTGGGAAACCGAGCTCTTGGAGAAGATGACGAAGCCAGAGGATCTCAGTAGTGACTATGGCCATGGCTCGATACTCTGCCTCGGCACTCGATCGGGAGACGACAGTCTGCTTCTTGTTGCGCCAAGAGATGAGATTACCGGCGAAGAACACGGCGAAACCCGAAGTAGACTTGCGGGTAGCGAGGCAACTTGACATAGTTCGCATCACAGAATGCATCAACATTCATGTGAGCATGATGTGAGTACTAGAGGCCACGTGCAGGGTCTTTCTTGATGTATTTGGCAATGCGGAGGACATCATCCCACTGAGATCGGGTGGGATGCCCCATGAACTGGCTGACTTTGCCAACGGCACAGGCAATGTCGGGACGCGTCATGGTGAGGTAGTTGAGTTTACCGACCAAGCGTCGATAGCTCTCGGGATGAGGAAATGGTTCCGAGTCGGAATGAAGGGAGCGTTCCCCAGGCTCAAGTGGAGTATCCACTGCGGTGGTTGTGCTCAACCCAGCATCCTGCAAAATATCAAGAGCATACTTGCGCTAGCAGAGAGAGATAGTGTCTGCAGTCCGGGAGACCTCGATGCCAAGGAAGTATGTGAGGGGACCAAGATCTTTGGTGTGAAAGTGCTGGTGAAGATGCGTCTTGAGGCTGGCGATGCCTCTAGAGTCGCTCCCTGTGATGATGATGTCATCAACATAAACCACAAGTAAGATACAGTCGTGCGTTGTCGTACGGAAGAAGACTGTGTGATCTTTCATACTCCGAGAGAGGCCAAAGGTTGTGACGACAGTGCTGAAGCGGCCAAACCATGCTCGAGGAGACTGTTTGAGGCCGTAGAGGGAGCGACGGAGACGGCAGACATGGGAGTCGGCACCAGAGGCAGAGAAACCAGGGGGCTGCTGCAGGTAGACTTCTTCGTCAAGAAAGCCATGGAGAAAAGCATTCTTAACATCCAGTTGATGAAGCGGCCAGTGATGATGAGCAGCCAGAGAGAGGAATAGGCGGGCAAAGGCCATCTTTGCGACTGGAGAGAAGGTCTCAAAGTAGTCGATGTCATATGTCTGAGCAAATCCTTTGGCGACAAGTCGGGCTTTGAGGCGGCAAAGAGAGCAATCGGGATTGAGACGGACCGTGAAAATCCATTTACAGTCGACCGCCTATTTGCCCGCTGGGAGTGGGACAAGATCCCAAGTATGGTTGTCATCCAGAGCTTGCAATTCATCCCTCATTGCGGCTAGCCACCCGGGGTGAGATTTGGCTTCACCTACTGTCCGAGGAATCGACACTGTCTCCAGAGCTGACAGACCCCTGTATGAAGATACAAAGAGAGGAGTAGTCTGACACGAGCGAGTACCTTTCCGGAGTGCAATCGGCACGTCCTCGGGAGCTGTGACAGGAGCATCGGACGAAGCAGGAACAATGGTTTCCTCAGCCTGGATGGGAGGTACAGCGAAAGGACGACGAGAGTAGGTCCGTCCAAAGAGATGACCGGTCGGAGGAGACACCAGAGGCGGGTGAACCATGAGCGGAAGACAGTCATCGATGGTAGTGTCGGAAGAAGGAGAGGGGAGAGTGAAAGGAGAGCTCTCGACAAACGATACGTTGGTAGAGGTGATATACCGGCGGAGGTCTGGAGAGAAGCATCAGTACCCGCGCTGAGTGCGGGAATACCCGAGAAAAATACAGCGAAGGGATTTGGGAGAAAGTTTGGAGAGATTGGGGCGAGTGTCCCGGACATAACAGAGACATCCGAAGACGCGGAGTGGAAGGGAGTGAGGAGGAATAGAGGGAAACAAGGTATGAAAAGGAGTCTCCCCCTGAAAGATGGAGGAGGGAAGACAATTGAGAAGGTAAGTAGCAGTGAGGATGACATCCCCCCAGAAGAGAAGAGGTACCTGGCGGTGGAAGAGGAGGGCACGAGCGGTTTCCAAGATATGCCGATGTTTCCGCTCGGTCACCCCATTTTGCTAAGGGGTATTAGGACATGAGGTCTGGTGGATGATGTCGTGGGCCCGCATAAACTGTTGAAAGTGAGTGGATAAGTATTCTCGCCCATTGTCAGATCAGAGACATTTCACAGGGATAGAAAACGGTGTCTGTATTTCATGGAAAAAGGTCTGAAAGGTGGAGAGAACCTCGGTCCGATCGCGAAGAAGGTAAAGTCATGTCATACGGGAATAATCATCAATGAAAGAAATGTAATATTTATACCCAGATTGACTCGAGGTGCCACAGGGACCCCATACATCGGAATGAACCAAATCAAAGGGTTTGGCGGCCCGTGTGTCAACTCGAGGAGAATATGATGTGCGATGGTGTTTCGCAAAACGACACGACTCACAAGGAAAAGATAAATGGGGACTAATATCGGGATAGAGCTGATGAAGTGCTGAGGCGGAGGGGTGGCCCAACCGAGAATGGAGGTCTACGGCACGAGCAGGGACAGACGCGCAGGCGATGGAGGTCGGGTCATCGAACATGTACACCCCATCCAGAAGCTGGCCTCTACCAAGTTCCCAGTTCGTCGTCCGCTCCTGAAACACAACAGAAGACGAGGTAAAGATAGCATTACAGTTGGGATCCTTGGTCAGCTTGCTGATGGAAAGTAGGTGAAAGGGACTGCGGGGAACATGAGTCACCGAGGATAGGTGAAGGGAGGAGGTGAGGGAACAGGTGCCAAAGCCGACTATGGGGAGAGTGGAGCCATCAGCAACAGTGATGGCTGAGGATCCACTATAGGGACGGTAGTTGGAGAGTATACCTGCATCCCCGGTGAGGTGGTCGGATGCATCTGAGTCAAGCATCCATGCAGAGAAACAATGACTGACAAGAGCAGTGGAACCCCCGGAATGGGCAAGAGAAGCTGATGAAGAGCCCGGCATGGAGGTGGACCGGTACCTGTGAATCAGCTGGAGCTCAGCCAGGGAAAGACCCAACGACGGGGGAAGAGCAGCAGCAGGTGATGACGCATCGCGGATCGCGGTATGGCCCTGTCGGGGGTGCGAATTGGGACGACCATGAAGGACCCAGCAGCGGTCTATCAGATGGTCGAGCTTGCCGCAGTGCTGGCAGAGGGGGCGAGGTCGGCCGTCTCCACGGTCGCGTCCGCGAGAGCCGGTAGGGCGGCCATCGCCACGGCCGAGGAGCGCAGTGTGATTAGGGATGGGGACGGGTGGTGCAAGGGCCCGATGAGCCTTCTACAAGCGATGATAGACCTGCAGGATATCCAGCCTAGACAGGCTGGCTAGCATCCCAGTGGCCGTCGTGGTGTAGTCCGGTGCGAGGTCATTCAGGAGATTGAATAGGCAGAGCTGGTTCCGTTGAGTTTGCGCTTCCGCCGGAGTCTGAGGAATAGGCCAAAGTTCCTGCAGTTCGTCGCGGAGACCCTTCCATTCCATGAAGTAGTTGGGAATGGTCTGATCCTGCTGGCGGAGGTGGGAGAGACGTTGTAGAACGTCTGAGACCCAAGCCAAGTTATTGGTCTCGGAGAACATGACAATCAAGGAATCTCATAGCTCTTTGACCGTGTTGGCAGTCCTGGTGACATCTTTCACGGACCGGTCCATGGAGTTGACCAGTAATGTGAAGATTTTGTTGTCCGCCAGCTGCCAAGAATCGAATTTGGGGTCAGTGATTGCGGGTGGGGGCTTCTCAAGATGAGAATGAAGTCTCATGCCGCGTAGGGACATCAAGACCGTCTTCCGCCAGACGGAGAAGTTTGTTGCATCCAGCCGGTCATCGACAAGCCGGGAGGAGGCCGTGATCAGGGACGACAGAACGGAGGAAGCGTCCATGGAGGGCGGGCGCTGGACCGGGTGGCCGGGAGTCGTGCGGTGGAAGGGAGGCGGCCCGGAGAGGTCGCCGGAGGGAGCAACAACAGGGGGTCGCGCTCAGGAGGGTGCGGCTGCGGCAGGGGCGCCGCGTGGGCGCAGGCGCCGCTGGGGCTAGGGCGCGGGCGCCGGGCAAGAGCCCCGCTAGGGCGAGGGCGGTGCTGGGCGAGGGCGCGCCGTGGGAGGGCGTCGGAAGCCGGGGCCGGGAGCCACGCCGGGAGAGGGCGCCGGGAGGGGAGCCGCTGGGGCGAGGGTGCGGGCGTCGGGTGAGAGCGTCGCTGGGGCGAGGGCGAGGGGGCCGGGGCGAGGCCGAGGGCGAGGCGTCGGGGCGAGGCCGAGAGGGTCTGGGCGAGGCGCTGGGGCGAGGCCGAGGGCGAGGCGCCGGGGCGAGGCCGAGAGCGCCTGGCGAGGGCACCGCGGAGCAAGGGGGGGAGCCGTGCCGGCAGAGAGGGTCGTCGGGACAGGAGCAGCGCCGGGAGGGAGAGTCGCCGGGAGAGAGGGCCGCCGGGACAGGAGCCACGCCGAGAGGGAGAGTCGCCGGGAGAAAGAGCCGCCGGGACAGGAGGACCTCCGGGAGGGAGGGCCGCTGGGAGGGAGGACCGCCGGGAGAGAGGACCGCCGGGAGAGAGGGCCACCGGGAGATTAGGGCAGAGCCAGAGGGGGGGAAGAGAGGCGGGGCCGGGCAGAACCGGGAATCCGCTGGGAGGGAGGGTTGGAATTAAGATCCCTCTGATACCATGTTAATGGTGAATTCCCCTTACCTCGATGTGAGGTGGGGATACTCTTTTATAGATGAATAAATCTAATTACAAGAAGAGTAAGTCCGATGTGGAACTCAGAAATACCCATTTAGACTTAAATGGGGTCCAACAAACTAAATTTCTCAGAGCTCTTTGTAAGCTACACCGCAGTTGGAGAGTGATCTGAAAGAGCACACAGCATGTGGGTAACGATTGCATCAAGGAACTGGGAGATAGCATTGACATTGGCTAGGAACCGGTCTAGGCGACACCATGTACATTTGCTCCCTTTTTGATTGTTCACCAAGCATACCGACCACCTGGAAAACCGAGGTCTGTGAGACCAAGACGAGATGTGCATGATGTGAAGTTGTGGCGGGCATTCCAGGAATACCCGCCACGACATTTCTTCTCGAAGCTCTCCATGACCACATTGAAATCCCCTCCCATCAGCCAAGGGGAGTCTCCCAGGTCGAAGGCCTTCAAGTCATGCCATAAATCTTCCCTGGCCTGGGCATCTCATTTTGCGTAAATGAAGGAGAAAGAGAGACTAAAAGCCCAACCTGTATCTTCGTTGGGAGAAACTGGTCTGAGGCTGCAACAAGGTCCACCTTACAGGACGAATTCCAGAAAAGCCATACAGGATGATTGACATGGCCGGGCTTGCAGGAAGCTTCCCATCTTCATTCTTTGAGCAAAGGACATATTCTTCCAATCACGCAGCTTCGGCTCTAGAATAGCCACTATTGAAGAATTATAATGAGAAACCATGTTGGAAAGAAAGTCCGTTTTTGCCCGGGCACCCAGGCCATGAGAATTCCATAAGATTACAGAGATCTTCAAAAAGAGGTTAGCCTGGATCTGGCCCCTTGCGTAGCACAACCATTAACTTGAGATGGGGAGAGTAAGAGGGTTCCCTTGTAAATCAATATTGTACACTTTCCGCTGGCCGATGGAGAAAATGGGAACTTCGACTGTTCCCCAATTTCCTTCACTGGTGTCGTTTGAGCTGCTCAAGACACTGTAGTAGAGGGGGGATTTAGAGAGGCATCTTCCACATGCCATAATGCACTGTTGGGGAACTGCTGAATCAACTTAGACTGATCTCTTTCTTTCTTAGAAAACCAGAACAAAACATTGAAGGAGAAGAAAATTTGATGCCCATTAGAACATTGAATGGATTAAAAAATGTGGCAAGAGGCGAGCCGTGATACCAAGCTTGGAGGTTCTTGTAGATATTCCGGGGAGGGGACGGGACAGCCACAACAACTTTCCCTTTATCCGGCCAGTCTCCCTTCCATGGGGATATCGGGAAGAAGCTGCTCGAATGATCGGCAGCCGCCTGTGGTCTGAAGGGAATTAGTGCCCTACAAACATTCTGCAACCCACCTAGATCTTCCGAGGGAGCTGAAGACGATACCTAGGGGGAAGCACCAGCCAGGAGAGAAGGGACTGGAGAATGCATTGAAGTATCTACATCATCTTGGGAAGGAACAACAATGGAGGATGGAGATCTGACCTAAACCGGTTAGAGATTAGCCTCGAGATCCAAGAAAGACACCGGACATGACCATATCGGGACCTGCTTGGAACAACTGGCTAACTGGCAGAGCCACCAATAGGAAGATTTTTTGTGCCCCTGGAGATGAAACAACACACAAAAAAGAGGTGGTGACATGAAAATCAGCTCCGGACGCCAGTCTTCCATGCCATCCACTTGGAGGATCATTGACGCCAGAAGAGTTTGATCCAAATCAAATTCGATACAAATCATGGCGAGCGAGGTTTCCTGCAAGCTGAGAGAATGCTGATCCGCAATTGGAAACTGCCCAAAGAGTCACCGATCCCTCACAAAAGGTTAATGTTGTGAAAGGGGAGGGGGAGGCCGAGGAGGGAAAGCCAAAACACTGTGAAGGATGAGTCCCGTCCACTATGAACCTCCATAGACCACCGCAGGAAATAGAATCGCCACCGACCGACGGATCGAGAACGCCGAGACCAGGCCGTGACGAAATCAAACCGAGAAGAAAGTGAAATGCATAAGGATTTTCATTTAAGCACTGATACCGCCGCATCCTCCTCTAAGCCCCACGAGAGAACATGATTCCGAAAAAGCTCAAGCTGAGGCTTATCCACCCCGAATCTTGCCAGCAGGGTCCACTCCAGGTGGGAGGAAGCGTCGTTGAATGTTGAGATCGGGATGAAGAGAACCGGGGTTCCTGCTTCGGCAGATGAGCTCAGCGAACCAGAAAGGGGCAGAGAAACCAAGAGCTGGGGTAGCCGGGATTGAGGTGGAGGCCGTAAGAGTGCATCCTTGAAAAGGGGAGGGGATCCGAAGGAGGATCTGACTGGAGATACCCTTCAAACGAAACTGAAGAGACCCTCAGTGTTGGAGGAATCCAGGAAGGTGACCCTCGCTGCAGCATATGCTGAGGATAGAAGGCCGGCACGGAAGCAGCCGCCAGAGGGGAGAGAAGCCAGGCCACCAAAGAAGACAACGCCTTGGAAGAGAGCGTCGGATCTGGAGAAACGGTTGGAAAAGTTTGCATCTGAGCGGCGCGTTAGTCGCGTTCTACGAAGAAGACGAGAGCAACATTTTTCACATACTAATTATCCCCTTTCAGTTTATTTAGGGTCATTATGATATATCCCACCCGTTGTATATTTAAAAGATTAAACTCTTTTAGTTTATATTATGTAATTAATTATGCAATGTTTTATTAAAGGTATTTTTAGACATTTAAATTATTTAGGATTCAAAATGGTTATAGTAATTCCTATAGTTTATGCCTTGTTTGAATGCTTATTTCATTTATTTCTTGTGTGGATTGTTCATTATTTAAAACTTTTTATTGTCTTTCTATCGAAGAACATTGTATGGGCTCGCCATGCTAGATACTCAATTAGATTTCACAACATTGTTTCATTATTATACGAGGGAGAAACCATTCCCAAGTGTGTATTCTTGTTGTCCAAACACAAATTTTCAGTCCGGGAGGATTGCAATTTTCCTTTGAGTCTATTGGATGGCTAGGTAGTGTGACGTGTCAAGTCATCCTAATCCAATTTGTTTCAAAAAGTGTCATTTTCTGGGTTTTCAAAAGGACCCGTCTCTTTTATATCTCTGTTGTTATTTTGGGAAGTCTTATAGTATTGAGAGCATGTTGTCATAATATGATTGGTAGGTGAAGAGAGAGTCTAACTAAGCATTTTTCATCTAGATCCTTGAGTTACCATGGCTAGTCAAGATTTGAATTTTGAATTTGATATTCATTTTTCAATTTTATTTAGGGGTTTTTATTTGGATTGATGGCGTTTGATCGTCATTATGTTATGTAAGATACATTTGGGTTTTAATGAGTTTTGGGATGGAAATAGAGGAAGAATTAGTGGTGATTGGTTAGCTTACATGGTTAGATAGACCATACTGAGATCAGAAAAACCATTCTAGAAATATTTCATAAGCGATGATATGATTCAACATGATCCATCAAACCATGTTCCCAAGACATGCACGGTTATGCATTGCTATTGTATTTATTCTTTATCCTCCTTTTACTCTCAAGTTGATCATAATGATATTTTTCCTATATCGAGGTGAATTATGGATCAGTTTTATGATGAGTTAATGGTAATAGCTTGAATTTTGTTTGATGTTTTGGTATGTCGTTGTTTATGTGGTCGCTATAAAAAAATGTGTTTTCATGAAAAGTGAATTTTATAAAATGTTATTGGATTTAAAAGTAGACCTTATGTTTTTTTTAAATAATAATCTTTACTTTATGTTAGAGTATCTGATTTTATAAGGAAATTTAGGTAGTGTTTTCAAATAATGGTTGGTCATTGTTTTTTAGAATAATTTTTGATGTTTTTACAGTAATTTGAAATGATTAATAAGGTTGGTCAGTGTTTGAATGTCTTCATGCTTTTTAAAATAAAAATTGGACCCTTTTTTAAGAGGCTTATGGTTTTAAAAAGAATCCCTTGATAATGTTCTAATTTAGTTATTTATGATTTTAGATTTATCCCTTAGATTAAATTGGGAATGTTTTATTTGATTCGTATTGGATGAATTGATTGAGTTAAATTGTTTGGTTACATAGATTATGCCACCGAGAATTGTCTTGATAATGAATATAATGTATATCACTAAGGATGATCTTTAAGGTGATTATACTCATCTCTCAGATAAGATACCTTTGGTTATGGACTTTGAATTGATTTTGAAAAGAGTGGTGGACTTGGAAGCCTCTTCATTGTTGGACCTTAACCTATAATTCATGAATATATATCTAATTTCATTCTATAGAGGTCAATGGTTGGTTGAAGTGGTGGATTTCTTAGAGAGGGTTGAGGTAATCCTAAATTCTTTTAAAAAATTTGAGAATTCATGGTTGAGTGCTATTACGAGAATGGTTGTTGGACTGAGCTAAGTACGTTGGGAGGCTATGGACCTTCCCAGTTAAATGATGATTTTTCTTGGGAGTTCATCAAGATGATGGACATTCATCGGTACTATCACTAAAAATGTGAAGGGGAGAAAGAAATTGAATTCTCGATCCTTCATCTGGGTGAGTGAATGGTGAAGGAATATGTCAATTGATTCTAAAATTTGGTATACTTTTATCCCGAGCTAGTCACCAAACACTCTATGAAAGTTTTATTTTCAGAGGAAGGATTTACCTAGACCTCAGATTAGGTGTTCTTAGTTTTGGAATTACAAATTATAAGGAATTGGTTGAAACAACTACACTAGTTGAAGATAATTTGATATGGAAACCTATGATGGGTGGTGCCTCAGTACTATCTTGTGTGAGTTAGTATATTCCATCTTGTATAATGTAGAAGCTATATAAACCCATGTTTGAAGGGATAGTTGATGGGGTTAGTCTTCTCAGTACTTTATTATTCCTTCTAAGAAGAAGTGACCTCTAATGTATTTCTAGTGTGAAACAATCCATCATTC